>BROG01000993.1:0-120000 GCA_030159075.1 Atrina japonica
AAAAAAGCCAAACAAAAGTGACTCTTTGAGAGATTCAAATTTAAAATGACTATGAGAAACCATGAATGTGATGAAACTGTTGACAAATATATAACAGAGGTCAGAACCCTGGGAATTCGATGTGATTTTGGGATGTCGCATGACTCACTTGTCAGAGACCGCCTAGTATGACATAAAGGACAGGGCTGTTACGTATTCCCGATCTCACTTTGTATAAGTGTATCGACATGTGTCGCTTACTGAACTAACTAATCAGCGCATTAGCGTACTTGACCCTGCTCCATCAAATATTAAAAACGTTGATAAAACGTCGCATACAAACTTTGGCAGCTACAGTAAAAAACGGCATGACAAAACTCCCAGTCGTCAGGATAAATTTTCTAGGTTTCATTCTCCGCTCAACGGATACAAATCCAAATAACTTAAAAAACGTTCATATTATGTGGCGGGAAACACGGTTGTACGAAAGAGAAATACCCTGCTTATGGGCAACAAATGCAAAATGTGCGGTCACTTTGAAGTACTGTAACGTTTCACCCTAGCGTGAACTACACACGCACACACGGGCGAGTCACAAATATAAACAAACACGGGTTCGACTGCCCCTTTCGGTTGCAGATTCCTATAAATGCCGACCGGCTAACTCCTACAGAAAATAAAACGACAAATAAAATTGACTTTAGACACTAGAACATTTATTACAAAAAAAAATAAGAAATCAAAATAGAAAGACAACACAAAATCGAAAGTGGTGGACAAATTTACAGACTAAAAGTACCTGCCCGATGGTCTAAGCCTAGGGACACTTGAACACTGAACACGTGAAAAACCGGTCACATACCGAATATGTTTTTACTGGCCACACATTGCCAAATAAAAACCGTCAAAGTAAAAAAATATTAACACTTATTCATATTTGTCAATCTTCTTAAAAATAAAGTATGTACAATTGAATAGTAATTATTTTTTACTTAACCCAAACTATTTCACAAGCGCCTCGTGACCCCGGGTCAGACCACGACAAAAGTTACCACTTTAGAAAATTATATAATATAAATTAACAAAAACATTAAAACATACTCAAGATACGTTGAAAACACACACGGCTAGTGTCCAAATAGTCCCATTTAAACGATGGCAACAGACAGGAAGGATTGGAAATGATATAAAAATGAAGTTCACACTCACACAACCATGTCAGTATGACGAAGAAAGGGAAAATAGTAGAGCGTAACATTGTGTCACATGTGTTTTATAATTGTAACACTTTCCGGGAAAGATACCCGATAACTTAACGAGCCAATAAAATTCATAGAAAGTACCACCGAAGACATATGTAATCAAGTGGAACCTGTCGGAAGCTTAGCTATATTAAAACTGTTAAATGAGGTTAGTACTTGTTAAAGTTAGGTAATTAGAAAATAAATGAAGAAAGAATAAAATATATAATAAAGTAAATGATAGATCAAAGAAAAAAAATATCAGCAAGAATAGACAGGTTCGTCACATTCCCTCCTCCTACTACCTGAAAGTCACGACCCTGTGACTTAAAATTTTCAAAAACAAAATAATAATAATAATTAATAGAAAGTTTCAAATATTGTTTTCAAACTTAAAATTTAAGTCTGTTTGCCATCGATGAATAAAAAGAAATATGATGAAGATGAAAATTTATATGAGCCGACTAGATAATTTTAATCACGGGAAATACTGTGTATTTCAATAATGAAATACCAACTTCCACGGTTGAAATATCTTTAAATTGAAAAATTCAGTAAGGTTCCTTTCAAACATAAGAACCACCTCATATACCAACTCTCAAAATTAACAAGAAAAGTTCAGTAAAGCTCCACCATAAAAACCTAATTACAAAGATTGGTGATTATGGAAAAAAGTTAAAGTTACACAAAAACATGACAAAACAAATCAAGATGTGTTCATAAAATTACGCTGAAAAAAAAAGAATTACATTGAAATAATTTCCATATCGTGAGGTGAAAAAGAAAGGAATGCTTGCTCGAGGATGATACATAATAAAATAAAGTTCAAAGAATCCCAGTAAACCATGGCACAGCTTATGACGAACATTTCACCCTAGTTTTTAACTTACAAAATTTAGCATGTTCACAGTGAGATAACCGATTTATCAATCAAGCCACCCCAGCTATAAACAGGTTGAGAAAATATAATAAGTGAAATAAAACAAATTAATCAAAGATTATATAAAACATTCAATGAACTCCTGATGACCAATCACCAGAAAACATGCAAGAAAGTACATTTTTTCAGTAAATTTTGATCCTGAGTGAGAATAACCGATTTATCATTCAAGCAAATCTCAAATCAAGAGAACAAAACCCCCAAACCATAGAAGTTCTTGAAGCCCCAGCAACCAGCCATCAGAGTCCCTTAAATTGCTTGTACCATGACCTGGGTCTCTAATTTATTAAGGGGTACCACTGGTCTTCAAATTTAAGAAAATATTGATCCACAATAATAAAGTAAAAATATATAATAAAAAATAACTAATATTATGCCAGAAATTTCCAGCACAGTGACTGATTTATCATCTGGCCACTGGACCAAAAATTTACCAAGTATGAATATAAAATGCTAATCACAATGTAATACATAAACCCCTAAATGATCCATTGTTTTTCAAATGCCGCAACTACACATGTATTCGTCCTTGAATGTTAATCGTGATCTGGATCGAATTCTAGGCAACGGCAAATTTGTCCAAATCTGGAATCACGTAATTAATTGAACACAACCATGGCAAACTCGAACTTTGTCCTTTAAGGCACATCAGTCCATAGTCCTGGGTGTCCTTGCGACACAACTATGAAAATGTCCTTGAGGAGGTACAATATAGAATCTCCACAATTAGGGATTCAACAACAAGTCCTCCAGAAAATGATCAAATATATTTTCTACAGTAAATCACAACAGCGTAATGCAAAAACTGCATGGCTCAATTATAATATTGCAATTATGGCACAAAACATCCCATCCCTGAAAATGTACAACAGTCAATTCCAACTCGAAACCGGCTCAATGAAAATTTCATGAGTTCATTTAGTTGGGCATTTGATAACTAATATTTTACTGAAAAGACAATTACATAAAAACATAATATGATGAAAATTCAAGATAAAATCATATAGACCAGAACGCATCCACTCAGGTGGTTTACGTACTCGTCCAGTGGCACCCCCAGGCGAACTATTAACATCTGTCCTATGTATAAACACTTCCCCAGTATTCAGATTGTACTCGATAGAATCAGAATCGAGCTCACCAGCTCTATCCTCACTAATGAGACCAGCATCCGCCTCGGGTATATTTCCCTGATTATCTGACAATTCAGAATCTTCCTCAGATTCTCGTTCAAAATATGGCTTAATCCTATTAAAATGAACCACCTGTCTAAGATTACTGTTTAATTTTGAAATTACATAATTAGCATCAGATAGTTTCTTTATTATAACATACGGGCCCTTCCAATATGTATGTAATTTAGGGGAAAGCCCCCTCTTTTTCTGAGGTACAAATAACCAAACTTTATCCTGGGGCTCAAACCCTTTTCCACACACTTTCCTATCATAATTTACTTTTTGTCGGTGTTGTTGCGTCTTGGTATATTGCCGTGCAAGTTCAAAAGCAGAATTAAATTTATTTTGCAAATTATCAACATATTCTACAGGGTTTCGTGGAGTGTCAGGTGGTAATTCCATCATTATTGTAAGGGGGTATATTTATTTCCTCTTCCCAACATCATTCTATTGGGTGTTAAACCAGTAGTTTCTTTGCACACTAGTACGGTAGGCCATTGTTACCAGAGCAGAGGCAGATTCAAGTCCCAATCAAGATTGGTCAGATTGCACATAAATCACTTAAAATTGTGACTAGAGTTCTATTAAATCTTTCTATGAGGCCGTCGATTGAGGGTGATATGGGGTAGTCCTTGTTTTGTAAATACCCAAGAATCTGGCACATTTCTTTAAACAACCTAGACTCCAAAATTGGCACCCCTGATCAGAATTTAGCAGCTCCATTGGGCATACCAAATCTTGAAAAAAATTTATGTACAAGGACCTGAGCTACGGTTTTCGCCTCCATATCAGGGATAGGATAGGCCTCCTTCCACTTTGTAAAATAATCACCCACCACCACTATATATTTATTGTCTCGAACAGTGACTGGCAATGGACCCAATATATCAATCGCCACTTTGCTCATAAAGGTTCACTGGCCATAACATTCCTGCATAGTGAGCATTTCTGTGGGGAATTGGTGACTTTCTGGCACCACATTGTTTACAGGTTTTAAGCCAGTAAACCAATGTCTTTCTTCATACCTACCCAATAAAAATTTTGTCTGACCTTTAACAGGGTCTTATTAATGCCCAAATCGTGAGCCTGAATGAGAACTTTTCTCACCAGACTTTTAGGTAAAACCAGAAGTCGTGTTGTATCCCCAGACCTCTCAGAATGCCATTTTCGATATAAAACACCCTCATGGATCTCTAGCTGGTCCCACTGGGTCCAGTACGTTTTTACAAAAGAATTTAAGTGTGAAATTGTCTCATACATTGGTTTTACTTGATTTTCTTTTAATAAGTTTTCGAACCCGAGACAAAACAGAATCACTTTCTTGTGCCTTAATGACTTCATCTTTACTAAAACCAAAATTATTAAAAACAATTCGAGCACAAGTATTTGGTAATCTACTTAAAGCATCGGCATTTTTGTGCTGAGATCCACTCCGGTGTTCTATCTTAAAATTAAAATTTTTTTTGCAACCTGACCTTGAGGCTGTTTAAAAGAGGTTAACCATTTAAGAGAGGCATGGTCCGTTCTCACAATAAATTTGCGGCCAATACAAATAATGCCATAAATGTTTAAATGGGCCTTTATAACAGACAATAGTTCCTTTCGGGTTACACTGTACTTCAATTCAGGTGTAGAATGAGTAGAACTGAAAAATGCAATAACTTTTTCTTCCATCAATCACTGGTGATAAATACACGGCACCAGAACTATATTCACTAGCATCACAGTCTAAAATAAAAGTTTTATCAAAATCTGGATACTGTAAAATAACATTATCCTGTAAAATTTCTTTAAGTGTATTAAAAGACTTTTGACATTTGTCATCCCAATGAAATTTAACATTTTTCTTGGTGAGATTAAATAACGGCACAGCAATATGAGAAAAATTTCTAACAAATTTCCTATAGTAAGAACAAAGTCCTAAAAAGCTTCTAACCTCTGTAACAGTTGTAGGTGTAGGCCAGTTTCTAATTCTCGTAATTTTTTCAGGATCAGATTTCACACCATCCTGACTCACAATAAAACCCAAATAACTAAAACTTCATATCTAAATTAACTCACATTTTTGAGGTTTAAGTTTTTAATCTGCATTTTCTTAAACAATTTAAAACTTGCTGTAACCTCTACAATGTGCTCTTCAAAAATTCTTTGCAAAAACAAATAATGTCATCTTAGATAAACTAAAACAAACTTTCAAGTGTAACCCGACAAGAACACGTTGCATTAACCTCTCAAATGAAGCTGGAGCATTACAAAAGCCCAAATGGTAAATACATTAAATTGATACAGCCATGCTAGAATGGGTAAAATGTTTGTCTTTTCTTTTTGCCCGTCAGTCAAAACTTAGCTGCCAATATCCTGATGCTAAAATCTAAAGTAGAAAAATGTCTAGCACCAGCTAAAACATCAATGCTGTCGTCTATTGCGAGGAAGTGGATAGGCATCCTTTTTTAGTAACTAAATTTCAATTTCCTGTAATCAATACAGAAGCGCAAAGTGTCATCTTTCTTTTCCAACCAAGACTATAGGAACTGGCCCAAGGACTTGAGGATGAGAAATATAATATTTTGCTCCAACATTTGTCAACTTGTCTATCCACTTCCTCCTTTTTAAATATTGGCAACCTATAAGGTCGCTGTTTAATAGGTAGTGCATCACCTGTCTCAATATCATGTAAATAATTATCGCATCTACCCAATAAACCATCCTTCTTTCATAAAAAACATCAAGCATTGTTTAGTAAAAAACTGTTGTACAATATCTTTAAGTTCAGGATTTAACATAAGAATTCAAAGTGTCCTGAATTAAATCTTCTAATAATTTGTCAACCTGAGAATTTTTAGAATTTCTATGTATTGAATTCTCTTTAACACAGGCTCTGATTGGAGACAAAATCCCTAAATAGTACCATTTTGTATTTGTTTTGCTCTCACCAGTAGGATTTAAAAACTCTGGACTGGAACCATTTTTACAACAATTAACCAAACTTCTGGCCACTATAATATTATCAGAAATTTTTGGTTTCAATAAGGGTTCTATTAAGCCCTCACTAAATTTTGCCCCCACATACTTCACATTACACTCAACAATCATCTCTGACTCAGGGGGCACAACATATTTTTTCACTGCTGACAACCTTACAAAATTTTTAGCAATGTCACAACCCTGATATAATTTTTAAAGATCTGCCATTCCAATCTAAGAGTCCTATTTTGGTGTATCAACAACACCACCATGTTTAGATAAAAAGTCATTCCCAAAATTCACTTCATCTGAAATGTCCCCAAACATAAACACACATGTTTGTAATTTTCCCATTGAAATCTCAAGGTTACCAAATAACAACCCAATAATTTTGAGTTGTTCTCCATTAGCTGTAACAAAATTTTGAATTATATTAACAGGTTGTGATAAAAATGATTGACCTTTACAGACTAATTTGTTAAAAATATCAGTTCTTAACAGGTAATATCAGAGCCTGTGTCCAAAAGAAAATCAACGGCTTTGACCCCTACTCTACCACTGGCATACATACTGTATCTAGGGCATTTTGGGGGGAAGGATGAGGTGTGGCCTCCACCTCATCCTTTACATGTTTAAAGGACAGTTCGCCATTACATGTCCAAGTTCATTACATCTAAAACATTTTAAACTTGGATGGTCGCCCCTCTTGAGTTGGGTTTGTAACTCTGTAACTTTATTTTCTAAAAACTTTCTCAATACCTGCAGAATTATCTGCACCTAAAGCAGAAATTTTTGTTTTACTTTCTACATGTATAAAACTTTCTTCATCTAAGGCAATTTTCATTGCCTCAGATAAAGATGTAGGCTTACTACGCCTAACCTGTATTTTAATGTCTCTGTTTTCAAGAGCATCTACAAAATATTGCACTGCAATATGCTCTACAGAGTCTTTATTTGTCTGAGGGTAAGCCTTTACTACCAGCCTAACGAATATTACAGCCAACCTCAGGAAGCGAACTCCCCCTTATTCTGGTTCTAGACTTTAGTCTGGCCCAGTGTACACTCACATCAAGATCGGGATCAAATCTCGATCTCAATGTGTCAATAATCAAATTGAAATTATTCTCACGTTCCCCTCACCAAATCAGTAATACACCATGGTAAAGCACTACCGGCCAACAAAATTGCCAAAAACTGACAAGCCTGAATGTCAGGTCCAATTATTAACTTTTTTACAGTAAAATTAAAAACTGTACCAACCAATCTTTAAAGTTTGATTTACCAGAAAATTTTTCTGGCATAGCAATTGGTTTAGAAGACTTTTGATGATTGTGGGGAGAAGGAACAATAAGTGTGCTAGACACCGGACCAGACTCTGTAACAGGGGTAAAGATCCCTCGAGCATTTGGGACACCATCACTGCCTGTCGCCATCACCCTACTTAACGCTCGCATTCTGTCTGTCACCTGCTCTATGTCCCTATCAAGTTGTTGTATAGTCAGATCCAGATCAGTCATATCCAAATCTGGCAATCGAGAAGCCATAATCAGATTTTAAATATTGTATTTAAAGTGGAATAAAGAGTTAAACTAATTCTGAATTACTTACAAAGTCATAAAATTACACAAAATGCAGAATTACTTAATCTAAAGAAATTCCAAATTCAACTAAACCTAAAATTGACGACTTCTTTTGTAAAGTACTGTACTGTACTGGATGTACCTGACTGAACACTGAGAACAACCGCGATTTAAAGTTACTAAATGTTTATAATTTAAAATTTCAATAGATCATGCCCCACGTTGGGCGCCAAATTGTAACGTTTCACCCTAGCGTGAACAACACACGCACACACGGGCGAGTCACAAATATAAACAAAACACGGGTTCGACTGCCCCTTTCGGTTGCAGATTCCTATAAATGCCGACCGGCTAACTCCTACAGAAAATAAAACGAACAATTAAATTGACTTTAGGACAGCTAGAACATTTATTACAAAATAAATAAGAATCAAAATACGAAAGGACAACACAAAATCGAAGTGGTTGACAAAAATAATTAACAGACTCTAAAATTACCTGTCCGAAGGTCTAAGCCTAGGACACTTGAACACTGAACACGTGAAAAACCGTCACATACCGGAATATCGTTTTAGCTGGCACACATTGCCAAATATAACTAAACCCGGTCAAAGTAAAATATTAACACTTATTCATATTTCAAATCTTCCCTAAAAATAAAGTATGAAAATGAATAGTAATTAATTTTTACTTAACCCCAAACTATTTCACAAGCGCCTCGTGCCCCCGTTGTCAGACCGACGACAAAAGTACCACTTTCAGAAAATTATAATATAAATTAACAAAAACATTAAAACATACTCAAGATACGTTGAAAACACACACGCTAGTGTCCAAAAAATAGTCATTTAAATGATGGCAACAGACAGGAAGGATTGGAAATGATATAAAAAATGAAGTTCACCTCACCACGAAACATGTCAGTAATACGAAGAAAGGGAAATAGAAGAGCGTAACATTGTGTCACATGTGTTTTAATAATTGTAACACTTTCCGGAAGTACCCGAATAACTTAACGAGCCAATAAAATTCATAGAAAAAGTACCTCCGAAGACATAATGTAATCAAAGTGGAACCTGTCGAAGCTTGCTATATTAAAACTGTTAAATGAGGTTAGTACTGTTAAAGTTAGGTAATTAGAAAATAAATGAGAAAGAATAAAATTATAATAAACTAAATGATAGATCAAAGAAAAAAAATATCAGCAAGAATAGACAGGTTCGTCACAGTACAATGTGAAAAAACGTCGATTCGACCGTAAGCATCCATAAGGTAATGTACACGCAGTTAATGACCTTTGGAACCTTCTCAGTAACGCTCAGTCCTACTGTTCATCTATTAAAAGGTATCGTAACGAACTCCATGCTACTCTAGAAATCAAAGGTAAACCGATAAGATTCCAATTGGACAGTGGCGGTACATACAACGTCTGGCCGTCACAAGCTATTGGGGATAATATCATAATTGCGACCTGGGGGGGGGTGGGGGGGGGGGGGGGGGGGGGGGGGTTTAACAGGGGGGGGGGGGGGGGGGGGGGGGGGGGGGGGGGGGGGGGGGGGTTTATATAGTATATACCATTACTAATATATATGTTGGTGTTTAAATTTATTTGTTTTCTAATTCAAACGCAAATCGTTGTAAAATACATTATACAGCATACTCATGGGCGCGGCCCAGTTTTGCATTTTCAATTCTCTTCTAACACATTTAACTACCAAGCAGACGAATTTATTTAAAAGAACTTAAAAACAAATCTGACACTTATTCAAAATTTTCCATATCATCATAATTCTAGTTTCTTTCAAAATTGATATGGAAAATTGGAAAATAAACATTAATATCCATTTAATATTTCCGGACAGAAAATGGGAACTACTTCGTCTCACACAGCTGTTTAGCTGTTACGTCATATGAAAACAATCCCACCGCAAACCCAATTACATAGAATCAATTTCGTAACCAGCTGACAACAGATTCACAGAAAATGGTAATATATATAAATATAAGGATTGTTTTTCAATTTTAGGAAAGCATCGAGTATAAAGTGCAATGGAAATCAATGTGCAGCACTTATAGCACTTTTTTTCCATAATCCATAGCATTTATACCCGATGCTCTCCAAAAAATGAAAAACAATCCTTAAGACGATCGTTTCTGTCAATTAGACTTAATCAGTTAGGCTCCAATTTAAATAGATTCGCTAAAGAGAAAGTGGTATTAGACAAGGCCAGATAATAAATCTAAACGTATAATCAAATCCGTCTTAGAGTAACCACTGTAAAAAGATGGCTGTTAGTAGTTATAGGCAGCTCTCCGGTGCGCCATTTGAATTTTTGCCCGCTAGGGGCGCCACCAGTTGGCGCTGAAAAGTTTGATGACGTCATCAGAATGCTGGCTTCTAATTTGTCAATTCAAATGCGCACCGGAGACCCGCCTGTGACGTCACAACGGAAGTGCGTCATAACCGGAAGTGAGGTCACATACCGTAACTGAGGTCATGACCGGAAGTAGAGGTCATGTTGTCATGGCAAATAAGGAGAAAAGAGCCAATCGTTGGAGCATGGAGGCGTGTCTATGACCGGAAGTGGGAAGGTTGTGGGGGCGGCCATCTTGGCTAAGGAGCCAATGAGAGCCTTCGTTACAAGAGGTTGGGGTCACGAGAGGTCGGAGAGAGGGTCACGTGAGTTCACGAGAAGTCATCGGGGAAGAGAGAGAAGATTGGGTTTTTCCAGTTTTGAGCTGAGAGTGAATCTATTTTTAGAACCGCGAAACTTTGGGTTTTTCCCAGTTTTGAGCTGAAGAGTGAATCTATTTTTAGAACCGAAACTTTGGGTTTTATCCAGTTTTGTGAAACTAGCAGTTGGTGGCGCCACCCGTCGGTGAAACCTAGTAGTTGTGTGGCGGCCACCGTCGTTGAGAGTTGTGTATCATGCGCCATGCGCCGAGAAGCGGTAGGCCGAGCCCGTATCTGTGAGTTAGTCGTCAAGAGTCCTTTTTCAAGTGCGCAAGCGCGAGAAGTGGTAGGCCGAGCTCGACTCAAGCTTGTACTAAGACTTGTAGAGTAAAATAAAAATTCAAACACTCACCCTATGCTGGCTAGTGGTTTTTTTCTGACGATGTTGACTCTTCGAGCTTCGGATTGCAAATGAGCTCTTAGAGGTCTAACTGAACCTCTTCTCTAGTCCATGTGACTTTTTTTTACATAATTCTATTTTTAGTGCATGAAAAATAATCTTGTGCCTATCTAAGAAAAAAAAATGAAACACTCACCCAGAGAGAGTTTTTCTGACGATGTTGACTCTTCGAGCTTTGGCTGCCAAATGAGCTCTCAGCGGTCTAACTGAACCTATAACTCTAGTCATGTGACTTTTTTGAGAAGATAATTCTATTTTTAGTGCATGAAAAAATAAAAAAAAAAAAATGAAACACTTACCCTAGTGCTAAAAGTAGTGGAATTTTTTATGATTATGAACATTAACCACCTCGAGCTTCAGATCTCAAATGACTTTTTCACAAGCTGAAAATGAACTCTCTCTAGTCACATGACTTACTATATTCTAGACTTTTTATCTCATGAAGTGTAATACAACAAAAAACACAAAAAACACAAATAAAATTTAATGTTGAATATACGCGACTAAAAAGTGTGTGCAGAATAATACAAACCCTGCATACCTTTAGTGAAGATTTCTTTTCGAATTAAGTAGGGTGGCCCTTAACAAGGGCCGTTGATTTCTCCGAAAAGCTGAATAAAAGAGAGACTCCTAATATCTGTCGTGTAGACGTCGCCAATGCCGAACTTCCTCTTTCTTTTTCTATCAATCAGTCGATTTATCTCGGCCTTAATGTTGTCGAAGATTGGTTAATGCTTCCTGAGTCTAGTACTATTGTACAGGTACTGGAAGTGAAGGGTCAGGTCTAGGTGGTTCCTCCCTGATGTGTAGTAGGTGTCACAGGGGTCCCACCAGAATGATCGGGCTGCTTGGTCTTACTACAATACGTGTCTCCTCTGTGTGAGAATGAATGATTCGCAAGTTTTCTCTCTTCAGGTTGCATTTCCATATCAGTTGATTATCCCATGATAATTGACTAACACCGAGACTTAGACAGTACTAGGCTTATATAGAGTGAATGTACGTCACGTATTGATTTTTTTTCCCACGTCTAGACATCTGGCCCCCTGTTGTTGACAGTTTATGACACTTGGGCATCTGAACACCCACTGTTTTTGACACTTGGCAAATCTGAACACCTGTTTTTTGACCACTTGGCATCTGAACACCTATTTTTGACACTTGGCATTTGAAACACCTGTTTTTGACATTTTTGACACTTGGCATCTGGCACCTGTTGTTGTAGTCTGTCTAGAAACATCTACGTTCTAGACATCTACGTCTAGATATTTGGCCACTTGTTTTATAAGACAGAAACTGTCACTCTCCTTTTGTAATATTTCTTATTCTATATGAAAATAAAACGAAATACAATACATTCAAGTTTTATGGATCTATATAAAACATACAAGACTAGAATATTAAAGACTATATAAATTGATGAATACTTCGTTTGAGTATCTATACAGTTCTTTTTCTTTTTTTATTATAAAATACATGTCTACAGTAACCGTACTATCATTTTAGATTTGACCACGGAAGCATACGCACGGAATGGCTAATTTACCAAACTTTGATTTATTGTTAAATGAAAAGACAAGAACAGGCGAGAAGTCAAAGGCAAGCTCAGCAGAGAGATCAACTGAGGGTGATGGATTTAATGCCAATAGACAACTCACCGATTATAGTGAATTACTAAAAAGTAGACACTCTGAGTGAGCGTAAATCACGTAGTTTTAAAACGGCCTCGAATGGTGTACCAAGTCAAGGATAAGCATTTTTCTAAAGATGCCATACACTTAGTACTCAGAAGTAATAGGATCATAATGTTGACTTCTATTAAAGAACAAAACTACAGTGTGAAGATCGGGATAAGATGCAGTCAATATACCATCATCCATCTTAAAAAAGTGAAGTGTGTGGGTAGAATTAACGGATGCTAAAGACCTGAATGCTGATCTACTCATGGAGAAAATTGGAGAAAGTGCCAACAGAGTAATGAAAAATTTTAGAATAGAAGATGGGTCTACCATCCCTGTCAGTAATCCATGTCATACAACCTGTAGGTAGCGGGGTGGAAAACGAAAATATCATCTCAGTGTTGAATAAGAAAGTGTTTGTGAACAAAAAGCAAAGTTTGATACAGATCAAGAATACAGACAAAGACTTGTTTAGCTCGTGCTATTGTAGTTGGTCGTTTTCATTGTCAGAAACCTGGACTTGGAGATGGAGACAAGTACAAAAACTGGCAACGCTATTGGCAAAATTTGAAATATTGGTGATGCAAGTCGACATACTCTTCAACGTACGAGAAGCTCATGCCTTTAATGCAACAAACTGGATGTGATCCCCCAGCAAGAAGTGGACCTGAAAATGGCAACGTTTTTTCAGGCCGCATTGTTACCCCCACTATCGTTTCGAAAATCTAACGAGTTTGAATACCAACACAAAACGATTGAACATTAAATGTACTGTATATAGTGTGTAGGATCGGGGGCCCCCATTCACGTCTAATACGATGATCACCATTACGTATTGTATCGTTATCTATGCCTTGACTCTTGGAATGTAATTACTATTGTGACCCGTTGTGATGTGGGTTATGATCATGTAGAAGATCACCGATGTCCTCAATGCTTGCTTTCGTATGTTTTGCACCGTGGCCCTGTGTTCCCCGACAATACGATAAAACCCTATAGAATGTACACATTGTCAGGGGACATTCACATCGAATCGGTGTTACGAGAATCATTTTTGAAAGGCCCTTTATAGTATAATACAAAACCACTACTCCATGTCAGCAAATGACTCGATGTCCCACTTGTCAAGTATGGCTGAGTAGAGAAAATTCAATTCAAACCAACACTGTTGTCAAGAAAAGAAGAAAAAATGTCTGCCATTGTAAACAGATCGTGGAATCTAGATCATCGCTGTTTTTTATACAACGGATCCCTACTCAGATGAATCATCTTCACCCCCTTATTACATTTTCTCTATGATTTTGAGTGTACCCAGGATAACCGGAGAACACAAACCTAATCTATGTATTGCTCATCGTTATGTCCCCAGTGTACTCCGATGATTGGTGTGAGCAATGTAAAAACCATGGAAGATCATCGTATTACATTCCGAGGTCCCACGTCACTCACTGATTTTTTTTGACTTGGTTATTTCAAACGACCGTGTATGATGACATAATCAAAGGGAGAAACTTTTACATCGATGGAGCTATAGCTATTGCTCATAAAACTTTAAAGGGTACTGATGGAGGGACAGTTATTTTACATCATCTGGTACATCATGCCTGTGAAAAACCGGATGTGATCATGAAACGGTTTTCTAAGATTATGGTTCTATGACGGCTGGAAACATCAGGTTAAAGACTCATGTAATTTCTTGCATTTCCTTTAGCTTCGTTACCTAAAAGCTTTGGATGACTGAACTCAAGAAAGGCTAACTTTACCGCATTTGTTCAATACAGAAACTAATGCTGATTACATAGGAGTATATCCCCCACTATGTAGTTACAACCCCAGAAGGTATGAAACCTGATGTCCGTCGTGATTTTGAAGCGTGGTATCAAGACCAAATTCAAAAGGGTGAGATTTTTCATTTGCAATGCGAATTAGAAGAATACTGTGAATCGGACGTGACTATTTTGCGACAAGCTTGCATGCATTTCCAAAGCATGTGTTTGAAACTAACCCGAAGTGGACCCCTTTGCTGAATCGATTACGTTTGCCAGTACGGGGAATGTAAGGCCTATCGTCGCAATCATATGCAAAAAAGATACGATTGTATCATACCTCCGCGGGAAATATCCTTCACCACGACAGTATTCCACCCTTGCATTTAACGCTGGTTGAGTTGGAAAAGAACATTAACTGGTCAAACGCTTAGACATGCTCGTCAGGAGGGGAAGTCCAAGTAGGATCTTATCAGCGTGGATGGTTATCATGAAGACTCTCGCACCATTTACGAGTTTCATGGCATGTTTTTGGCACGGAATGCCCGTTGTGTTTTTCCTAACTTAAAGCAAGGAGCAACACCCGTTTCATCCTTCTTTTGACGTATGAAGAAAGTGTATCAAAAGACCTTAGAGAGAGATCAGTATTTTGCGTCAACACTATCAAGTAGAAACGCTGTGGGAACATGACTATCGTCAAAGGTACAAGACGGATCCACAGTTTCAAACATTTCATTGATAAAACGTATGAGGAGTTTCCCGATCCGTAGTTCCTAAAGATGCTTTATTTGGAGGTCGAACGAATGCTACTCGTTTGCTCTGTGAAGAAGGAGAACATTCGTTACGTGGAATGTATAGTTCTTTGTACTCCCCACCCCATTTGTCTTGAAACATGGGACTTTTCCCATTGGACACCCCAGACGTGATTAGATTACACATGAATTTCAAAAGTCTAGATCAATAATTTTGGACTGGTACAATGTCGAGTTATTCCCCCGTACGTCAGCTGTTTCATCCCGTGTTACCTTATCGGTTTGCAGGAGGAAAGCTACTTTTTCCTTTATGTACGTACTTGTGCTCAACAAGAAATCGAACAGGAGTTGGGGTATGAGTTGTATCGATGCTCGTCATCTTAATTCAAGAAACGACGTTTGTTAGGTACATGGACGACGTGTGAATGAATAAAGCTATAAGAAAAAGGTTATGTGATCGATCGTATCTTTGAAGTATGGCATTTCCCTGATCAGTCTCAATACTTTATTTCGTAAGCTATATTGATCATTTTCTTCAGATTAAGCAACAAGTAGTGGTTTTCCTGCTCCCTGTCAAACAGTAGAAGATTCGTTCGTCAATACCTCAAAGAGATTGAAACGAGAGAACAACTGATCATACGAGAAGAAGATGTAGAGAAAGAATCCTATCTTACGGACCGATTGCTAGAAACTGTTTCTGTAACTGTCTTGTGGGGTAAATTTTGCTCAACGAACTAATTTTACCTCAGACACAGTATGTGGAGAGTTACGAAGCATTTACAACAGTTACTTCAAGATTGATAGCTCGTGATATATTACATTTAGAACTGATTCCCATGACGAAGGCCATGATGAGCTTGACATGATGCTGTGAATTCAAAACCGAAGGATGACTTTGATGAACCCAAATGGTTTTAGCAATGTAGTAGATAAGCCAGCCTTTACGACGCAGATTTAGCACGGTTTACATCTCTATGCCATACTAGAACGTTTGGGAGAACGTGTATTATATTTTGATAACAGACAGTAATCATTTATCACCACGATCCACAGCAGTGGAATCCTACTATCTCATAAAACAGTTTAGGAGGATGGACAGACGAATTAGATGGGGATTCCTATCTTATCCTTTGTCTCGGGAGGTCCTAAAAAATGTATGCGTACAAGACTCGTGCAGGACAAAACGGGTGTGTTAGAGTCAAAGAATCACTTTTGATAGTCGTACCACTTCTACAGTCAACGTAGATACATTGTGAAACAGTTGTTACGTGGTCAACAAAAGAAAGTGATAGTATCGTACCCTCATAAGATCATGCGAACGAAAACAACATAAAGTCAAAACACAGGCGATGACTAAAGTAGTGCGTGTCGTGTATGATAAGAGACAATCGCATTGAAAACTTTTTGTACTTTACCTTATGGTTTATTGAATAAATTTTTTTTTTTGAGTAATAAAACATGTATGAAATCTTTGACTTTGGTAGTTGGTGTTGAATGATATAAAACGAAGACAGTGAGAAGGGTAGGGGTTCATTGATACAGTGTGTGATCTCAAGTACACCGCCATCATGCCGACTCTCGATTCTAAAGATCATGGTAGTTTGTTAAACATGACTTTAAACCTAGCGATGCTAGTTAAAAGTCTTTCCCGATAATACCTTAACAGAATTCAAAACTCATTTACTCAAGCTTTAAGTATGATGGATAGTGAGTGGGAAATAGCGTTGAGTGAATTGATCTTTCCAAACTTAATAGAATTCGATAACATCAGAATGAGAAATTACATAGAGGTCCTGGTATCCCCTTCACGTTCCTTTGGAATCCGTCGTGACACCTAAAAATCCCCAGGACCCCTCTACGTATCCTAAGAAAAAGGAAATGAAATATCGCCAACATGAACGTTTTACTGTTTTAGCCTTTCAATATGTCATTGATGGGATAGAAGATCTCTCTCATAAAAATACTATTAAATTCAGATATGACTCAGCTTTAGATCGATTCATGATTGAGTTTTAAAGGCCGATCCATCTATTCCGTTCCCTTTTTAATACGTTTTCCAGTCTACTAGGTTATAAGCTTGGCTTTGAAGCCGTTGACATGAATGAGGATGATGACGCAAATGGGTCGATGTCACACACAAGCCAAAGTATCCACCCGATTTAAATATTGGTATGAAGTGTGTATCTATGTCTACAGTAACATTGCCGAAAGTCAAATTGTAGGTTCACAATCGTTATAACGTTATTACGTTGTGGTCCCTTTTCAAACGGGTCAATTCGCTCAATCATCAACATTAGGGAACCATTTCAATTAATACAATTATGTGGTTTTAAATAAAAAGTATTGAAGAATTTTAGATACCCTTATTGAAATAATTAAATGAGAGATGACATGGGACGTAATATTCATTTTCTAGGAGGAAATCTTCTAGTGATTTAACCAAAGTACTTCATTTTGTCGTGTGATACATTGTAAAATGAAGATCAGCAATATTCACAGGAACCTGAATGGAGTCAGTCAAAATATCGATTGGAACGAGAAAACCATGTCATCGAATTGTTCACTATCTTACAATGTATTATTTATCAATATTCCAACCCAAAGCAGGCCGACGAAAAGGGAAAATGGCAACAAATGACTAAAGCCACGTAACATAAACACCAAACACGAAGATATGAAAAGACGAAAGAACCTATGGTGCACACAAAAAGAAAAGACAAAGGGAAAACAGATCAGAAATTGGGTGGCAAGATCACCGATGTTTGTCTTAATTCAGCAGAGATTTCATCTCCGGAAGAAAGACCAGAGAGAATCAGAGAGAAAAGCCCGTAATTTCAGGATCAACGATGAAAGAAGGACAGTAAAAGAAAGAAGACTCAAACATAACCATCTGCAGAGAAAAAAGGTGCAGAAGGGACAGACTAATGAGATATCTCAAGGTTCTAAGAAGGAAAAGTTTGCAACATTTCATGAGAATCCCACCCCATGAAATTCCAAAGAAAAAAGAGGGTGCCCCGACGTCCACCAAAACGACAAATTACACCATCAGTATCTGTAAAGAGAACAAAAGAAAACAAAGAGAACCTACCCCTCGAAGAAGACCCCTGGACATCCCCGACAGAGGCCCTGTTGGAGTGAAAGAGGGGCGACCACGAACGCATAACACGTAGAACAGGAAGAAAGGTACGCGCACCCATACCTCATGATATTGCAACGGCCCCTCGCCAGCCCCTAAAGAGTTTCCCCTACGACAATGAGAATAAAGAAGCGATAAGGTCGAGGCAGTCGACCATGTACGGTGACACTTTTCATTTACAATTAATCCGACACTGAAAATAATGTACAGACCTCGACTGTTACACTATATACTTTTCCCAATCACAAGACTCCAGAAAGGAAATATCCGGCGTCAGGTATGATTGAACATGTGCATAAAGAACAACGGCCCACAGTAGCATGGATCACTTTTGGGTCATCATGTAGACGTACCGATGATACAATTTGTGTTTCCAGGACCAAAAAACGTAGAAAAATAAGATTTTTTTAGTTCTGATCTAAAAAATAGATTTTATGAACCTTATAAAAAGGAAGTGAGAATGCACATCAGGGACCATTCACTCTCAGACACGATGGAAAGAACATCAAGTATGGAAACTTATATTTTCATCGACGATGGATGCTAGTCAGATCGTCCACGGATAGTGCTCCCACGAACCGAGACATGATGGATAGTGTACCACGAATTCATCGAGTAGAAGTAGAATAGTTGTACCACGAGCTCATCGGGTTGAAGTGGATAGCGTACACTGAGAGTCAATCTGAGATAGAAGTGACAAGGACTCCACCTTCCGAAAAGGAGACAAAGGTGTGACCACTTTTTTAAACTAAGACCTGTTACCGACAGAGGGTTATCGTTTCATCAGGAATTAAGAATACCTTTAGGCCTTGCCTAATTTTTGTACGTATGAATCCAGTACCTGACGTTTAAAGATCATTGGCCCAAATATCTACCGGACCTAAACAGACAGAATTAGCCAGAGCAGGATTTGGTGTATTTAGGGAACAGTGACCACGTTCAGTGATTTTCTTGTGGCATCGGTTTAAAGATTGGGAATGGAACTGATAATGCTTTTACAGAACATCGACGTTGGTCTGAAAGATTGTACTTTCAGTCAATTGCTGATAAAAACAAAAACAAAAAAACCCTGTGTGGAGCCTCCCTTCTGGAAACAATCCAAGTGACTGACGGGCAACGAGTCTAAAAATAGATTAAGAAGAAGAAGAACGGCTATAAAGTAAAGTGTAAGTGCAGTGACCAAACATCATTTGAATCAGTCATCAACATGAGTTATCCCAGGCTTGTCACATGACGTACCCCAAATTATTCACCTAATACTACACCTTACATAGAAGGGGGCCGATGAGTTTGATGAAGTTCTCAAAACGTTCAAGACCAGTTGCAAGAAAAACAAGAAAATGAAGGATGCGACCCAGGGAATGTTACGTGATGCCCTTGCTATCCACATTACAGAAAATGAGGGAAGAACTCGACGACTATTACAACTACTCTGAAAGAATGTGAAAAAAAAAAAGGATAAAGTACAGCCAGGAGTCAGAACATCGTATATGGGGTATATAATATAAGCCTACGCCCCAGACACATCCTTGTTCATTTGTGGTGAAATTGGACATTGGGTCTCCTAGATGTCCTAAGAATAACGAGGTCTCGGCAACAACAACAGCAAACAACAGCAACAAAAGTAGAGCCTGAGAACAAAGTAGAAATCGAATCTCGTCTCAATCGAACCAGTGTTTATAAATGTCATCAGTCAGGTCATTGGGCTTATGAATGTCCGAACAGACTTCAACAGAGGCCAAACGTAAAACTCACTTGATGCTCAAGAGGGAGGCAAAGTCACCAAGAAAGGGAAAGTGGAAACCGAACAGCAGTGATTATTTAGTACTGTTAAAATGTAAATACGTTTTAGTGTCACAGCGTCAAGGAATCCGACCGACCGATTAGGACAAAAAGCTAACGTTCTTTTGCTCCGGCTGTAATGGCAAGATCAACCCGTATTAGTGAGACAGAAGTGACTCAAAGTTTTTGTGATGAACGTTTTAACATGAAGTTAATGTTTTGCAAAGTTAATGTTCTCAATAGTTCATGCTTATGTATTGTACAGTAAGTCACAGAAAAGTGAATCAGTGTTCTCAAAGTTAAATGTTCTCATAGTTAATGTTCTCATAGTTCATGCTTATGTATTGTACATAGTCACAGAAAGTGAATCAGTATTCTCATAATTAATGTTCTCTGATAGTTAATGTTCTCATAGTTCATGCTTATGTATTGTACATAGACACAGATAGGACGGCCCTAAATCTCTGTCGGACTATCTAAAAAGTTTTTAGCGGGGCATTAAACTTATTAAAATTGAATCTGGTGTTTGTGTATTTAGTAGACTAAAAGGTGTATAACGTTTAGAGTACACTTAGAGTTTAAACCTACTGGGTATAAGGTGGTACACTAAGAGTACACTTAGAGTTTTGCTCCTAGTATTCTACAAGGTAGACATAAAGCGAGTAATGTAAAAACAAATCTATGAGCATAAGGAGATCAAGAGTAAAAGTGTAACACTCAGAGTAGAAGAGAAACACAGAGAAAGAGATACAGAATAAGGGTATACAAAGGATCTGTGTTTTAAAACTGCTCTAATCAGTCATAGGAGTTTCTTTTCGTAAAAGTTTAGGTGGCCCTGAAAAGGGCTTATCCGTTTGTGTTTTAGGTTTTGATATGCCATGGCATAAAAAGCATTTTGTCCGTTTTCTCTGCCGTCTTTCTCTTTTTTCAGACTTCACGAGCTCAATCCATTCGTCGATATTCGATAACCAGCCCACCTTTCTTCCCACTGTATCGGCACATATAAGCCATTCTTCTTTGTCTTGTACTAAATTCGCCCCACATGGTTACAACAGTCAGCCATAGATCAAACAATGACTATAGACTCTGAGACATACTCGACAGGGTGTGACGTCACACGTCGCGTGAGCGTTTCCTTCTTCTCCTTCTTGTTGAACATCACTTAGTGAAAAACAAAAAACCAAATGGAGAGTATCCTATACAGAAAGCTATTTACAAAATTATTCTGTCACAACAGAAAGACCAAAGTGGCGTACCATGATGTGTAAATCGTTACTATCAGAGTCTACTGACAAAACTGAATCTGAGATGGAGATGGCAATTTGAAACATCAGCAAACCTTCGCAGAAAGTCAGAGATGATTTCGATAGGCAGTACCGACCAGGGCTTAGAGTATTTGTCAGGCTCAGTATGTTTCTACTAGAAAAAAACAGATTAGAGCTAGTTTTCGTCAACATACAGATACCGATCAGCATGACGATTCAGACCAATCAAGCAGACAGATGATATCTACTGGAAGCAGAACGCCCAGTTGCCTCTGAAAAAGAGAATGTTACTGTCAATATTAGTAACCTAACTAACGGCCCTTTTCAGGGCCACCCAACTCATTAGAAAAAGTAATCTAAACTGTATTGAGATATGCAACATCTAGCTACTACTGGTATAAAACAATCTGACCTATCACTCTTTTTATTGTGTCATAAACCCTATAGTTCATTTAATTGTCTACATAAACCCTATAGCTGATATTCTTGTCTCATAAACCCTATAACTCATTTTATTATTATACACTGCACATTCAGTTTAAGGTTTCTTCTCGTATGATAAATAGTGGTCCCTGAAAAGGACCGTTGATTTTGGCATATCTGCCATGATTCATGCGTACAGACATCTCTTTTTAAAAAACGGCAAACACTTCTCGTCCATCTGCTTTTACGTTTTTCTCTCTTCTCTACCAAACCGTAAAACAGAATTGAGAAGTACAAAATTCGTCCTCAGGCGAACATCCTTCTTTTCCCCGATGAAAGTTCAGATCAATCATTTCGTAACTTATCTTTAGGTATCACGAATAATCTGCCTAGTATCATATACAGGCTCGATTAGAACAGGTTCGATTTCTTGTTCCATAGTGTTATCTCCATAGTATACGCCATGTTTGGACATTTTTTATTTTTATCACTCTTAGACTGATTTCTCCTAGGCGTCTATCACTCTTGACGTTTTCATTGGTGGAATCACTCGTTGCCAACGATACATAGGACCAATCATCAAAGAGGTCAAAGTTGACGAGACGGAGTACGTCGCGTGCACTATACTGCTCATATAAAAAGCCGTGCGCCGTCTCATTTCACTGCGCTTCATTCCAGAAGAGTTATGGTTATAGCTGTTTACTTTGAAAACATGAGTACAGAGCAGACAATTGATAGTGAACTGTTTTGGGCTATTAAGCCAATGCATGTCATCGACAAGTTGGAAGACGGCCTCCCAAGAGTGGGAGTATTTTGGAGAAGCAAAAGGCCAGGGATGACAAGATTTGGCCAAGCTGCTGAGGCCCGTGCAGCAGCTGAGAAGAGAAAGAAATGGTGTGTTGCGCGGACTGCTGCTGCTGCTGACTATAAAGGCACAGGGTTTTGTAACATCCCGAACAAACGGCCCCTTTCAGGGCCACCTAACATACACGAAAAGAAACCTCTAACTGAAACGATGCAGTTTTTTTTTTTTTTTCTGTTGTGTTATACTATAGTGGTAAGTCTATAGTAGTAGTAATTTAAAATTCTTTTACTTGATTGAAACAAATTTTATGAGATAGAAATCAATTCTAAAAATAGTAACAAATTAAAAACTTGAAAATAAGTTCAGTTTAGACTACTGAGAGCTCATTTGGCTGCCGTAGCTCGAAGAGTCAACATCGTCAGAAAACTCTCTCTGGGACTGAGTGTTTAATTTTTTTTATTTTATATACAGTATGAACAAGAGAATAATTATAAAATAATACAGATACTAATTTTCACTATACTGAACTTTGATACTTGTTGAAACGATGTAAGTGAACAACTTCATACTTTACACTTTACTACTTGTATCACTTTGTCACTTTGAGACTTCATAACTTTAGAACGTTGCACACGTTGCAAAACTTTGAAACATGAGAACGGTACACACTTGTATCACTTTTGCAAAACTTTGAATACGTTACACACATTCATGTTTCTATAGTTCTCACTAGTGGACTCTGCCGTGAGATTAGTCAGTCCCTAGATATCCCATGATTCCATACCCAAGATGGCTACCCTTCCTAAACTTTCTGTTTTCCTACCTATCCACCCACCCCTCTGGTTGAATGCCTACACCCTATATAGAGTCATCACCCTTTTGTTTCACACCTATAGTCTATACAGAGTAATCTCCCTTTGTTTCACCTATACAGGCTATACAGAGTGATCTCCCTTTTTCCCATCTCTACAGGTCTATACAGAGTAATCTCCCTTTGTTTCCACCTATAGAGTTTCTATACAGAGTAATCCTCCCTTGGTTTCACCTATACAGTCTAATACAGAGTGGATACTCCCTTTAGTTCCTACTCATACAAGCTAATACAGGAGTAATCTCCCTTTGTTTCACCTGTAAAGTCTATACAGAGTGATCTCCCTTTGTACATACTCGTCACTCTACAAGCCTTAGTACAAGTCTTAGTTCAAGCTTGAATCGAGCTCGGTCCTATCGCTTCTCGCGCATGCGCATGATACACAACTCTCAACGACGGTGGCGCCACCAACTACTGGTTTCACCGACGGTGGCACCACCAACTGCTATTTTCACAAACCTGGAAAAACCCAAAGTTTCGGTTCTAAAAATAGATTCACTCTCAGCTCAAAACTGGAAAAACCCAATCTCTCTCTCTTCCCGTTGACTTCTCGTGAACTCACGTGACCTCTCGCGACCTCTCGTGACCCCAACCTCTTGTAACGAAGGCTCTCATTGGCTCCATTAGCGCAAGATGGCCGCCCCCTACGACCCTTTCCACTTCCGGTCATAGACACGGCCTCCATGCTCAACGTTTGGCTCTTTCTCCTTATTGCCATGACAACATGACCTCACTTCCGTATGACCTCAGTTCCGGTCTGACCTCACTTCCGGTATGACGCACTTCCGGTTGTGACGGCGTCACAGGCGGCTCTCCCGGGGTGCGCATTTGAATTGATCAATTAGAAGCCATTATTCTGATGACGTCATCAACTGCGCCACTGGTGGCGCCCCCTAGCGGCAAAATTTAAATGGCGCACCGGAGAGCTGCCTATAACTACTGCTGTTCTAGCTTTAGTTGAATTTAGAAATTTAAATGTGCTATCATTGCCAAATATTACTTTACTATAAAGTTATGAGCTAGTAAACGCAGGATATGTATTGATCCAAAGGACATAAATATAGCTTTAAAGTGGAATAACTATCCTCATCCTACTGTAGAGGAAATATTACCCAACTTGAGCAAAGCGAAGATACTTAGCTCGATAATGCAAAGAATAGTTTTTGGCGCATCGAACTCGACAAAGAGAGTGTAATGTTCACTTTGAACACTCCTTATGGGAGGTGCAGATGGCTTCGAATGCCTTTCGGTATACCGTCGTAGACAAGACCAGTTTGTCGAGGTCTTCCTGGAGTATACAGCATTGTGGATTAAATCTAAGTTTTTTTGAGAAGGCGATACTGATAACGAGGCAATTCTGGATCATGATCGAAAACTAACAGCTCTTCTTGAACGTTGTCGCTAGAAAGCTGGATTACACTTAAACGAGAACAAACTCAACTTACGACAAAAGGTAGTACGTTTTGTCGGCCACTTAATAACATTAGAAGGTCTCGTCCCGACTCTCAAAAAGTGAAGGGTGTGTCCAATATGCCTACACCTACTGACGTTGATGGTGTACGCAGACTCATAGGGTTTGTGAACTATCTCAGTAAGTTTCTGCCTAGATTAAGTGATTTGTGTGAACCAAACGTACTATTCAACGTGGAAACCCATGACAACGCAGGGAAGGAAATCAAACGTTTGATTATGTCAGAACCTATACTGAAATTCTATGACCCTCCTGAGGAAATGACATTACAGTGTGAGGTTCCAGAGACCGAACTCGGTGCCACCATTATGTAAAAGGGTCACCGGTTGCTTTGCACATCCAGACGCGCTGTGCGCAGATTGAAAAATAACTACTTGCCGTTGTGTTTGGTTTGGAGAGATTCCAACAATACACTTAAGGACGTGATATGAACATGTGATCTGATCACAAACCACTGGAAATAATTATGCGCAAGCCGCTACAAAGTGCACCGAAACGTTTACAGCGCCAGTTTCTATGACTACAGAAATACCCATTTGAAATTCGCTTCCATCCTGGTAAGGATATGTATCTCGCTGATGCACTAAGTCGTGCTCATCCAAAGCCGAGATCTGAGGATCCATCCATACTATTATCTGATCTAATCAATATGGCCCAGCTCATGACCATTATGGATGCGAAACTTTATGACATACAATGAAACAACCTCTTATGATATTTACAAACTTTAAAACAAGTGATTCAGGATTACCCTCATGACACAAAGTCTCACATATTAATGCTAAAAACTACGTGCCCAATTTACAAGAAACGGCATACCGGACATTTTATTTTCCGAAAACGGACCACAATTTTACTCAGGCGAATTTAAGATATTCTCCAGGAACTGGGAATTTCAACACTGAATATCATCCTCAAAGTACACTCAAAGCAGAACTAGTCGTGAAGTCAGTAAAACACCTAAAAAAGCACTAAAGTCAGGATCCGACCCGTACCTTGCAATTCCGGACTTCAGCATATGGAAAGCAGTCCGGCTCACCGCCTGCTTAACTGGAGAACAAAACCTAACTCCCAAACAAAGGATCCTTGTTCAAACCAAATGTCAAAACCGACTCTATATCTAAACAAATCAAAGGGATCGCCAAACACGTTACTATAACGTTAACGCTAGAGATTCTATACTATCGCGCTAACAACGAAGAGAAAGTGTATGCTCTAGATTAAAATCATCCTAACTGCCAAAAGTACACTCGAGTTTGTTTTGTAAACATGGATTCTATACAACTTAAGATGACATTTTTTCGATGTTCGAAGACGAATTATCCGAGATACAATCGATGGTATTATCGAATACAGCGGTATGCATTTTTAGATTTACTATATTATCTATCTTAAAATATTTTAAAAATAAAAACAGTACAAAAACAAACATTCCATTGAAAAGGAAATAAATATTCAAACCTTCAATATTTCAAGTTGAAAAATGTCATTTTAGCATATTTGTGAAATACTGATTCATTTTAATTTCAGAATCGGAACGTGAACGCCAAATACCAAAATATTTGGATGATGAATTATTTCGAATTGGATTAATTACTTCTTTAAGTGGACTCTTCATGTTTTGGGCTGTTATTTGAAATTATCTTGAAATGTATGATAGATAGAGAAAAGGAGAAAGAAGCAAAAATGTTCGGCACGCAAAGATCTACAAAGAAGTCTATACAGGGTTGAAATTGCCGGGTAGACCCTTATAGGAGTTAGAGAGAAAATGAAAAAAGCAAAAATGTTCAGCATACAAAGAGCAACAAAAAGTTAACTGGATTGAAATTGTCAGGTCGACCCTTATGGGAGTTATTTCCCCTTTTAATTAGATTTTTCATTTTTTTTTTTTACATATTCTTGAAATGTATGATAAAGAAAAAGTGAACAAAACAAAAATGTTCAGCACAAAAAAAAGTTTACAAGGTCGAAATTGTCAGGTCAACGCTTTAAGTGGATTTCCCACGTTTTTGGCAGTTTTATCCTATTGAAAAGTATAATAGATAGAAAGTGAAAGAAGCAAAACTGTTCAGCAAACAAAAATCAACAAAAAATTCAGGAGAACCGAAATTGTCAGGTGGCATCATATGGGAGTTATTTCCCCTTTTATTTTTTTTTACTTTTTCAGAACCGATGGGCAACTTTTAACCAAACTACGCATTTATCAACCCCATTTGAAGCTGCATGAATTTTGCGTATGAAAAGGGACTAGGACTCATAGGGACCCCAAAAAGGACCAAAATTTGGTATATCTTTAAAAATATTCTACTCATGAACCAATGATCATATGACTTTAAAATTTTGTAGTCATGATTATACAGTCATTATCTACAATGTTTGTGCATGAAAAGGAAATCTGTTGATAAACGGTACACTAGGGGGTACTTGAAAAACATAGGGTACAATTGTATACAAATGGCTAAGAAACTCGCACTGATTTACTTTTTGTATACAAATA
This sequence comes from Atrina japonica, assembly GCA_030159075.1. NCBI lineage: Eukaryota > Metazoa > Mollusca > Bivalvia > Pterioida > Pinnidae > Atrina > Atrina japonica. Next base: position 27,461 of record BROG01000993.1, read on the forward strand.
TATATAACAAAGTTCATAGGAATTATCTACGGATCATTTTAACAAACGTTCAAGGTCATGGGGTCAAAGGTCAAGGTCACAGACACCTAAGTAAACAGAAACTTAAACGCGACCTCTTGTTACCTGGAGTTGGCGGTTCAATTTTGGGCTCATCAGATTCTCGTGGCTTGTCTTTCGTTTGTAATTCTGCACAGTCATCAGCTGTAAAACATTTGTATCAATATTGCTGAATCATAACACAACTACTTCTACGTTTAGTTTTTAGAAAATACGTCTGACTAACTCATCACCAAATAGACATTTTGAACTTCCGAATAAGTTGAGATTATTTCTAAATGTAATGAACATTCAAAATATGTGTCAATCGTTTGAAAACATTACCTGATTGCTGTATTTAGTACACTCTCAGCATAATGTAGATCTAAAAAAAAAAAACAAAAATTGTTATAAAATAATGTTGCCTCATGTTGTCATATATTTTTATATATAATATTTTTCAAATTGTGTTATGTCAGCTATGTTTAAAAATTCGACAAATTTACAGTACGCAATCACTGAATGATGAGTAGATCTTAGTCTGATCTGCCTAAACAAACTCTAAAGTGTTTTTAGATTTTATGATTAATATTTTTCATATTGATACGTTTTGGATAGATCTATTGAGGTTCAACTATGTGAACCCGAACCCCCAAAATATCAATTAGGTTGCAATTGAATGACTTGGCCTGTAATGGCGAACTTTCTTAGTTCCAGTCTAAGTTAAGGACCTTCTTAAGCAAATTCATATGGGGCTAGATCTATTGAGTGTATGTGGAGGTGGTCCCTCCCCTGCCCCGGACGGGCCTAAAATTAAGCTAGCCTGTCTAGACAAACCAGTCAATTATTACCGAGGAGATAACACTGTTTCCTGTATATTCATGCATTAATTACCTTCATTAAGCTGCTTTTCCTCCTCTTTGATAATTTTGACGACTACTTTCACACCTTCTTTGTTTCTAAGCTTAAATTCTTTACTGGAATACTTTCGTCGCCATGATAGTGACGTCAACTATTCTTGATATTCTCTTAAGGAGGTGGTGTACACTCTCTTTACTCGTGTAATAGATTCTATCACGCACTAAGCTTCGAGAATATACTCTCAGCATAAAGTGTATACTCGCCCAAAGGCACCAATGAAAATAGATCAAGATTGAATCACCACGCATAATAAGATGTACCGGGTATCAGCCAATCACAATACACTACTGCTATGCGTCTCACTGACTTCTTTAAACTCACCAACTGTCATCTAAGACGGAAACATACAAGTAAAATATATAAAAGTTCACAATTTATTATCATCCGATAAAATTCATAATAAGAACACGCAACCTTACTCTGTACCATTCACCATTTATTAGGTGTTTAAGTTATATATCTGTAAATAAAAAAATTAAAACACAAGTTTTCCTATGCTCGGTGCGTAGTTGAGAATATTGAAGTGGTAGAAAAATCACTGAACAGATCTGAGATGTTTATTCCCTGTATGGGCGATACATTTGCGGTGGTACCATATTCTCTGGTTTCAATTAATAATGTAGAAGTTGCGGCTTGTATGTGTAATTCATTATGTGTTATTGAGCTACATGAAAAAATGCAATCTTTTTCCTTTTTTTATTAAGACTTTTGGTCATTTCATTAGCCCAGAGCGATTTTCTTCTCAAAATCATTCTTTTGATCAGCCGTAAGTGATTGTATAGATGTGTGTCTTGTAACGACCATTATTTGTAAAAGACTGAACATATTTTTGTTAAAATTGTTGCTCCAGTGGCTCTACTAGAATAATTTGTATAGACTTACGATATATCTGCATCTTTGCCGAGTTACGACAACAATATAACCAGAGTTGACTTCATATTGTTTAAGATATCATAACCAGAAACATCTGTTGTCTGATACCAAGGACAGCCACGTCCCACTTGGTAATCAGAGACAGCAACCCCATGTTTTTCAGAAGTGTCTTACCTAGATCTTATGAATCGGTATTTGTATATACGATGTAACCACCGTTAGACGGCAGCATTGGCACCTGGGAAAAGTGGAGAATTTCAAGCGATCTCACATAGTATTGAGAATTGGATAAAAGATCAAGTGGAGGAAGACTTATAGTACAAGTATAGGGAAGTCAGGATTACTGCATCAGCACCGGTATTGTAGGATTGAAAATCTTTCTCCAAACAATTACTTTGTTAAAATGGTGCATCACATTTCTTTGGACCAACTGCCACTGATAATGACAAAAGTTGGAAGTGTTGCCTAGTGTCAATATTTCACACAATCATGCAAAGATAACATTCTTGATCGTGATTAATTCAAGGTGAAGTAGATATTCTACAACGAGTGTTAATTGATTATTATGTTTATCTAACTAGAGTTAGTTAATTTTCAAAATTTGAAAAGACACGAGGTTTACTAACGAGAATTCGATAAACATGATAATCAACTTACACGAGTTGTTGAATCTGTTTCTATCATAACTGAAAACTTGTGTAGTATGGAACATTAGCCTACATAACGTCTAAACAAAATCGGGTTCAGACTCTCATGATCAAGCCTGTACCTCGCTTCAATCACAATTTCTCCAGATTACATCAATATGTAGACCGGTAGGAAACCCGACATTGTTAGAGACTTCAGTAACGGACCACTTTCCATCCAATTACTTTTATCGTCAATAACTAGCTTGATGCATAGTAGTAGTGCGGGCTTAACCAATGAGTCAAAGTTCACGTTCTTATTTCGATCAATATGGAAATCGGAGTGTCTTACCAAGTGTGATTAGCACGAAAACTTAACCGTGTTTCCGTTTAATCAGCCGATTTTCATGGTTTAACCATACGTGTTATAGTAGAGATTTGTTTCTACCATACCTTGTGTTGTTATACCACTCTCAAGCGGTGGTATAAACGAAGATGCAGTTAGTTAACATATACAAATAACCAACAAGGCAGTTTAAGTGAGGTCACAAGCACTAAATGACGTTATCGCCAACTTTCAGATGAATGAAGATATCGATGTGACGTACAAGTTTGACGCGATCATGAGAGTCCAAACCCGATAGTGTCTAGATGTGATAATCCTTACTATCAATAAGCCCTTTTCAGTTATGTAAGAAACAGGTTCAATAACTCATGTAAGTTGATTATCATGTTTATCTAACTCTCGTTAGTCAATTTTCAAAATTTGAAAAGACACTCGGTAAACCTCGTGTCATTTCTAATTTTGAAAATTAACTAACTTGAGATAGATAAACATGATAATCAACTTACACTCGTTGTGGAATCTATATTTATAGCAGCATTGCCTGGTGGTATTGTAGCCTTCCAGTGTTGTCGCATTGGTACCGTGGAAGTGTTCATTTGATCATCAGCAAGACTACTTTAAACTATTGTTAAGAAAACATTTTACATTCGGCAATGAAACAAATGAGTCAGTTTGGCTGCAAAAACATATTTACTTGGTCTGAGTAGCCTTATATGTGTACATTAAGAGTTCTTATATGAAAATAAATGTTTACGCGGAATAAGATAATGCATAAAAGCTCAGTGTTCCGTTATCTGACCATATTTTGTCAGAAATAATATCCTTATAAACTAATGAGGTTTACCCCTGTTTTACTATTACATGACAACTCCGCCCTCTCATAACATGTCCAGCACATTTTATTATTTTTTTTCGCATAACCAGTGGTAAGTTCAGGTTCGTTGTGAAGTTCTTAAAAAATCTTTCTTTTGTTCGTTTTTCAGTCCAGAGTTAAACCTTAGAAACATATTTTCTATTGGCAATGCAAAGTGCAATATGAAATTAAGGCATTCGAGCTGCTGACATTTTGGTAAAAGAAAGTGTCCTGCGACATTATAACAAGTATATTTTTACAATCGGCGATTTTTTGGGACTAATTTTATTTATATAAAACGTCAACATTTTGAAAGTTTCAATACAAACAAAAATGCATTTTGACAGCTTGTATGCCTGACTTTAATTTTTTGTACGCCCGTCGAAGATGGCGAATTATGGGATGGTGTTGTCCGTCCGTCAGGTTGTTTTATGCGATAACTCAAACAATTTTTGGTCTACTGCTTCATTGCAGAAACAGTTCGGAAGATTTCGTAAATCGCGAATTTTCCACTATAGTTGGCGGAGTTATGCCCCTTTTATTGCCACATATGGGCATTATGTACAACAGTTTTTTGTATTTCCTTCACTTCATTTCAAATTTGGTATGATATCACAACAACCAATAATGTTTAACATATATTACGGGTTTTGTTGCCGTGTTTCAGTTATTTCTGGTTTCTCTGTTCAATTTGCTTGTGGGCGCAGCTGGTCCCACAATTTTCACTCGAATATTTCGCGATTCGGCATATGTGACTGGTATCATATGAAGATGTGCATGTCGCAAAATGTAGATGCTGCGTTTATTTTCACGATAAGACATCCGGCTTAATTTGGAGGTGCCAAATATATTCAGAAATTAGGAACTAGTGGGGTCACGGTATTCCAGTGTACTGACATGTCAAATGCTAATTCTTTGCACCAGATTCATATACCAGCCACTGAAAGGATCACATTGTGTAAAATATATTTCACACGCACACCAATACGCGATGAAATTGTCCGTATGAAATCAGTTTAATTTGCTTTGTAAAGTGAATAAAAAATTCCATGTATGTCATGCGACATGATGACAAAATTTAGACCAACTTTTATAAAAGAGGAAAGATTATTTTCTGTCGTAAGTTAGTGAACAATCAATTTCACTATCGTACACTTCGTTTAATAAGATTTAAAGAAGAATCTACCATAACTTTTATTTTTTTTAATTCATATCATTTGCCTTTTCCATACTTTTTCATGAATATTTGTGATACAAAGTGATAATCAGAATAAGCCAGAGAAAGAAGCACGTCACACAAATAGTATAGCATGTAAAGTTTTCATAGACATGATATATACCTTACTGCAGCCTGACGTCAAAGGACTATATCAAATAACAATCACAGGCAATGCAAAACTGAAACGTACAATTGTTAATATTTAACCTTGGTATCTAGAATTCTTCTTTGTTGGACCTGGCACTTAACTATCATTATTCTGGGGTTGTTTTCCTGTTTCCCGTGTATCCCCGTTCAATACTTTTTTTGAGCATTTTAGTAATACCGTAACGTATAGCCACGTATTTCATTGAACATAGTATCAATGTCCTGGACATTCTATTGATTTATACTTTGGTATCTGAGATTTTTTTATATCAGTAAAGTTTTCAGTAATAAGCAGATGTCTCGGGAAAGTGTCTATGATTTAGTGTTGTCTGCGGATGTTCTTTTTTTCATTAAGTAGTTTATTTATAAAAAAGCAAATGTCTATTTGGGCTTCCTAACCTTTGGTATTATTTGCAATGGCATCATAAAAAAGGTGTTCTACAGTAGGTGTGATCTTCAGTAGTAACCATATTCTTCAATAAATGGGGAAATAATTCAGTATTTACCTACATAAATGTGGTACACAAAAAATGTATCATGGTAACATTAATAACATTTGCATTTTGACATAGATCTTTTTTTTTGTCATAAAAGATTCCTATAAAGAAACATGATTTATTGTCTATTATAATTTTTTGTATAAATATTGTTGGGTAAAGCACAACTAGAATAATATTTATAATTATCAACTTTTTGTGCAATTATTCGTCGTTATATTAGAAAAAGTAATTAAAATTGCAAAACAGCGTACATAGGTAATAAAATAATGTATTTCCATATTTTTATGCACTAAAATGTGATCGAAAGACAGATATATATATATATATCTTGTTTACATTGTTTACATATTGAACGCAGAAAATGAAATCCATGACCTACACTCCTAATTGGAAGAATCACTAAGATCCATAATCTGTATAGATCTAAGTATATATACATAGAGTGAAAATGATTCGTCAGTGCAGTGTTACGTCACTTTCAATTAATTTTTAGAACCAAGACGTAAAATTCCATTTGTTTTGAATATTCAAAATCAACGACCGAAGCATACCGATTTTTATACGTCATAATTGACGTCATAAAAGCGACGTTTATATTCGTATCGGACGCAAATAAATCCTGGATCAATACCTGGTACATATTAATACCTACGGTATTTATAAGAAATACAGTGATGCTCTTTCGTCTTGAAAGCGACATAAAAGATGAACATAATTTGAGATGTATATTAACAATGATACAACACAAAAGTCCTGGTTTAAGTGCGTGTTCTTGGTAATATACATAAAAAGTCTTAAGTCAAGTGACATTACATTTAAAGTCTATACCGTTTTATTTATCCTTACCTGTTTCAGGTATATATATATGTAAATGTAAACTGTTTTTTCATGTCTCATCTTCATGTCTTATTATCAATGTTCAGGAGAAGAGAAAGGGGTGTTCATTTATTTTTTGTAATCATCACTATATACTTTTTTTCTAACATACATGTATAAATCTAAGTCCGTCTGAACGTGAACACATGTAATATTTGTAGCCTATGTGTAATATGATATTTAGTGTTGTCATAATGCATATTCAATGTTTTAAATAATTGACATACGTCATAGGACATCAACATGTAATTCATTCGGCAATTCTACCAGCTGAAAGGGTGATTATATTTATTCATATTTACAACAAGCATTCTCTTAAACATAATATTTGAAAATCGAAAGATTTAATTACCTTTCTGTTTTTTATATTTAATGTATTGCAACGGCATCAATTATTCCTTGATATTCAGTGTCCAAAAGTTCAGTAACACGATCACTATTATAGCATCATGCCATAAGTTTATAAACAAATGTCATTTCAATTATATATAAAACAAACGGCGGTTTGGAAAAGTGTTCAGTGATTTCATTTGGAAGTTTATTTCCTTAATTTTTACCGATTTTTATCTCAAATACATAAAGATTGACCCAATGATATTTTTTGAATTTGTTTATTAATTAGAAAGTAACATTCATATATATATATATATATATATATATATATATATATATATATATATATATATATATATATATATATATATATATATATATATATATATGCACAAATTGTCAAAGACAGCAGAATGATTCTAAAACAGAAAATTTAACAAGGAAGGTTATGGAAAATTTAATATGTTTGTTCATAATCTAATGACACTGTACAGTAGATTTCAAACTGAAATTATATATTTTTAAGATTCTTTTTATTTCTACTTTAAAACTCGAATTGGATATTGAAAGTATATATGTTTTGAAAATTCCTTTTATTTCTTCTTTAATATTCGAATTGGATAATGTGAAACAACACATCTAGACTTGTTTCAATAGTTTCTGATCACAAATCATCTGATTTCACGATGTAGCTATGCTTCTCTCCATATGTAAATAAACATCTTTACGTTGGCAAGGCTTCCTAGTGACGTAAGGGCTTCCTGTGATGTTTACTGACCTAGATTCAATTGGTGTTAATTTATAACTTCAACATGTGCTGGACACGCTATTAGTCCGCACTGACTTTTTACATACTTGTTTTACGACCAATAGTTTATTATTACGTCGACAGAAATGACATTGCTGTATCTCTTTATGTATACCATATGGTAACTACAATCAACACGGAAACAGCATAAATATCACTATGGTATCATAATATTTTTTTTATATCATTTTGAACATTAAAATCTCAACACGGACAGCTGCACCCAACATTCTTTATATTTTAATATCAGATATGGTGTCGTGTACCGTAGTATTAGGTATTGACTATATGTCACATATTTTACACACTGGTACCATAACGTTAATAGTCAAACACGGTGATATTTAGCATTAATAAAATCATATTCAAAATTCTTGATTGATCGTTATCAAGATAAACATTAAGGTCACGCCTTTCGTGCAATTGTACGATGCATTATAGATAAAACATTGTTATAATATATGTATATGTTGCTTTAAATCGATAAAATCTCAAACGAAACATAAGGAAAAGCTTTGCCTATCATTAGAATACCAGTTCAATAATAATAAATAAAACACCTCGACCTTAGTGAGCACAAATTTCATTTTTTTGTAAAGTTTAAAGACCTTTTTGTGCATTTTAAAAAATATATATAAACACAATATGTTTGCAATATGTCTTGTCAAAACGGTATATATATGATTGTATCTGTTTCTGTCTTGGAGTCGATTCCTTACGTCCTAGAAAGCATTGGTCAAAATTCACAGCTGTTTTATAAGTTTTTATAGAAATATTACATACAGACATGGGGAAATCTGCTTCATGATTCATGTAAAGCATTTGATGTTCAAAATTTAAGATTCTGCTAGAAACAATGGAACTCGAAAGGTTGGGTGACCTTGAAATATCATTAGTGTGCATTTCTACAAAATATATATCAAATACATTATAAATATTTACATACCGATTGTAATTTCCTTCATTACAGATATACTAAATGGTTGTTTTGTTGTTTCAATAAAACGGGTGTTGGGTTATCACGTGATATATGTATTAACCGCTTTACTTTTGGCGTAGGAATACATTAAATGAATATTGGAACGACTACAACCTATAGCAATAAAGGATACGATAGAGTTGTGTTTATTTTTTCTTTCTAAAATCCATACATTGCAAAAACAAAACGAATAAAAAATCACAGAGAAAAAGTCTGAACTACAAGAGTAGATCTATTGTATATATTTGCAACATATGACAATATGCAGGCCTCGTACATGTACAGTACAGGCCGATATCTGGCTCACAATCTAGGTCACATTGTTATAACCAAATGACGTCAATTTTATCGTCTGTTGGCTATTTCACAACTTGTGACAAAAGTTTTCATCATGGCCGACTATATAAGTCTTTTCAATGACGACGACGACGACATTAATAAAGTTGATTCAGATATAGGCCTACTGCAGTCTATTTTTAGTGAGAAAAATGATTTTGCTTCAGAAGAATAAAAAAACCCTTCTGTCAATCCAATGCCTCTGGACACCAGACCCACTGATGTCATTCGATTTGCAAGTGTTACTGACGAAGATCTAAAAAAGTATGAGGATGCTCATCAGAGCACCTCAACCAAACTAAACACAAAGTGGAGCCAAAAGCTTTTCAAGAGTAAATAAAAATAATATTTTACTGATTACTTTTAATAATAGAATGTTTATAATTTTTAGAAAAATGTAAGGTAAAATATTTAATCTTAAAAGCCAAACATTAGGCCTATCACAAAACAAATAAAAATCACAGAAAGAAATCGGAAACACGAGACTACATCTGTAGCACATTGTACATCCTACAGGCCCATATCGCGATATATCTAGGTTATGTTATGACCAGAACCACAGACCACCGTCTGGCTTCATAGTTACAACAGAAAGAAAGAAAGTAAGGCCTAGAGCAACTTTGTCAAGCATCTCTTGATAAACAAGTCAGCCATCTGCAATTTCAATTCTCTTCTGACACATTTAACCCTCCGCCACCAAGAGCTCGATTATTAATGAAGATGTTTCAAGTCCAAGAATAGATATTCCAGAGTTGTCATTTCAGTAGTTTCTTTCAAAATGATATAATAAAAGTAATCAAACCTGAATTTCATTTAGTATTTGCGGTCAGAAAAGAGAACTACTTCTCATGTCAAAACAGCTGTTGAGCTATACGTCATATGTAAACCCCCCCCCACCGCAAAGTCAGTATTCCGGAATGAATTTAGTGTCCAGTAGACAACAGTTTCACTGAAAAATGGTAATATATTTAAATATAAGGATTGTTTTTCATTTTTTGGACTTCATCGAGTATAAAGGCAATGCATTATGGAAAACAATTCTGTGCAGCACGAAGTGTTAAATAATGATATACCAAATGGAAATGTTAAAACGAAACAAAACAAAACAGAAAAACGAATACATACGGGACAAACTTGCATATGATTATTACTTTTCTTTCCTTCTTCAAATTCTCTCTCTCTCTCTCTCTCTCTCTCTCTCTCTCTCTCTCTCTCTCTCTCTCTCTCTCTCTCTCTCTCTCTCTCTCTCTCTCTCTGTTAGCAAGCAACACCCGTTGCAAATGTTATATGGAAACCTTTCTAGCTCGGTGAAAATGTCATCAGTTAGTTGTAGATCTGATGGGCGCAAAAGAGTCACTGTATATAGACTTACTCCAGAATACTATCTAACATTACTTAGAGGAGGACTTAATATTGTTTAACAAGATCCCATGATATTTAAATTTGAGTTTTTATTGAGTGCAGAAGTGTAGATCAGCGATACGGTGGTTAAACAATTGTTTTTTCTTATTTTGTTACATTGTAATTGTCTACATATGTTTTGTTGTATATCATTATTACTTCTGCACAGAACAATGTTACATTGCAAACCTTTATACTTGAAAATTCAGTTGATAATTATATCAGCGTCTGATTCAGTTAATTAAATTACAAGTATTTTGCTTGGCTTGAGTTTGTCTGTTTATGGTGTTTTACGCAACACTCAACATTTTCCTTAATGTCGGTAGACGTAAGACTTATTGGTCCTTTTCTGTGTTATAAAATGATGTTTCAGACGATCAAAATATGTCCCTGCTGTTTCGTGTTTTTTATTGTCATCTCTTGTTTCAAACAGTCTAGAGCCGGCCTGGCTCAGTCGGTAGCGCGCTCGACTCTGGATCGTGAGGTCGTGAGTTCGAGTCCCGCTGCCGACAGGTTGGTTTCCTGTCTTTCGGATGAGACAGTAAAAACTGGAGGTCCCGTGTCACAGTAAGTGTCGGCACGTTAAAGAACCCTCACACTGCTCAATGGCCGTAAGTGCCGAGCAAAGGCCAAAATTTGAAGCCCTTCACCGGCATTTGGTGACGTCTCCATATAAGTGAAATATTCTTGAGTGGGACGTTAAACAACAATAAACAAACAAACAAAAATCAAACAGTCTAAAAATAATACAGCTGTACAACTAGTTATGAATGCATATCGTCATTTTCTCGGCAGGATACGTGATGCCACAGATTATAAATAAAGATTATAAAATGACAATAAATTGAAATAAGAACTATTTAGTACATTATATAAGTCAGAATCATTTAGTACATTATACAAGTCAAGAGATAGTTGCCGTTGTCGCTTGTATAATCTCAAACTGAAACAAATAGGATTTAAATGTGCAAACAAGTATATTCAACGAACATTTCAATACTGAATAACATTTGATATTGAAAAGAAATAAAGCAGTTTTTAATATTACATAAACTAATTTGATTTATAAATATATGTATTTAGACATATAAACAATATTCAAATTATTCAAATATGGGGTGGTCAATGGTAATACAACACGCCTTGCATGAGTGGGGGATATTTAACAATTTTTTAAATTAAACTTTTTTTTAAAATTTGTTTAAATTTAAGTCCTGTGAGTAATGGTTGAGGGAAGCAGCAGGGCATGGATGAAGGAAGATAGATTTAGCCCTGTCTATTCGCATGTATATATTTCAATTCTAGAACTCGAACACCGAGCTTCTTTACGACGCGACGCTGCATTGTAGCTAATGAAAAGATGTCTTATATTTAAGTAAATTTCTCATTTAAATACCATGGATATAATTATTTGAGATACGAAAGTATTTATCGAGTCAAAGTTCATGATACAGTATACAAATTAGTCACACCCGGACATATGGAAAACCAGAGATGGGGCCAGGTGCAACGGAAACCGTCGACCGGCCACACCCGCCTTGAGTCCCTTGTTAAATTCAAATGAAATAATTAAGGATTGAAATCTTGTCAATAATCGTTGATAATTCAAAAATAAGATTGGTATTATAAATCAGTATGTCAGAGATGCTTACTCTTACAAGGCATCTGAAGTCAGTGTTTGTTCCAATATTCATCAGATTTGTATATTGTGTTCTAAAAATTTGGAAAATCTAAACTTTGGTATATGGGAATTTATAAGGGAACAAACGAATTTTCCATCATTAATATGTTATTTCCTCGTAAAGTAATTAACGAACACGTCCATACACAAAATGTTGTCTATGTGTGTGCTTATACGTCTACAAAAGACTTTCCAATAAAAGGAGATGAACACATCACGCGATGTCGATCTTGACCTGTGTATATGACAACACCTATGTTGAGATCTATTCAAAAAGTTCATAAATGGAATGTCAGTTTAATTCTCACGAAATAACCATCCGTTGTAATGTTCTTATCACAAGAAATGTTAACAATGGACATATTGTTGGACTATAAAGATACTTTATAGGTCAGGTTAACAAAAGCACATAACAATTCAAGTTAGGTTATAGGAGAGGTCAAATTAGTTTATACTGTAAATAAAAATAAAATTTAATTTTGTATATATGTATAACCTACAAAGGCTACGTGGCTGATTTGAAATCCTCTCTACGGTTTATACAGGAAATCAATCAATAGATTAAATCTTAGTTAAGAATTTAATAAAATAATTCTTATGAATGAAAATTGTCTGTACTGATCTTAGTTGTTTGATAGCTTTTTTTGTAAGAAACATTTGTGCAAAATGTGCTATATGTATGTTGTTTACTAGGTATTACCATTCCTAAAAGTGTTGTTATCCTGACCCTTTTGTTGCATGCCGTAAGGATTGACACTACTTCCGGGGGCGAAATGGCATTGGCGGCGGTATTTAGCAGTGTAAGAAGCCACTTTATTGCGACGTCATAATCAAATCACCAACTTATGTGCGGTTTAGCACCAAGAGACATTTAGTGACGTTTCCGTTTTGATGAATGAAGATTTTCAATAAGGAGAATACTATTGAGCAATTTGAGGCAAAGAATAGAAAAGGGAAAGAGATGAATCAGGAAAACATTGAGGTGGCCTTATGAAATAAATTGTAATGAATCACTGAAAATTTCATAACAAAATAATGTTTAATTTTGGCAGGTCATATAGGAGGCCTATTTATTTCAATATGCATGATTGATAATATACAAACAAAATCTGGGCAAGATGATCAGATATGCACGTCAACACTAAGTATGTGGAATGTGCAACGATCAGCTAACATGAACCAAAAGCCATCCACTCTCCTAAAGGCCTTAAAGGCATATAAACTGTCACAATGATAATTTTATTTCCATGACATTTTAAACGAGGATATGATGCAATGTTTGGTCGAATACATGATCTAACACGTTAAATGTAGTGAAAAATCGTTCCGAGTAAAATTAAAAATGAAGAAGTACAAACAGAAAATCGAAACTCATGGCAACTGAAGACGACAAATTAGATGTGGAAATGGTTTCAACATGAAGAATAATTGCGAATCCCAAATGGGTTAGGACCAGATGTCCGGAAGGAGTCAGCGTCCCCTGGTGGCATGCCACACCCGTTGCAAATGTTCCATGGAAACCTTTCTAGTTCGATGAAAAGGTCAAATATGGTGAAAAGGTCAAGTTCGGCACGATTGGCGAAAAGGAGTTACTGTCTGTGGTCGTGTTCCAGAAAAACTATCTGATATTCCCGAGAGGGGGGGGGGGTAAATATTGTTAAACAAGATCCTCGTTTCGTCCATGAGACTTCTTAAACGACGATTTCAAGCGCTCAGCAACGCAATTTTGTGTAAGTAGTTTATTGGCGAGACGTTTCGATTTCAGAATAAAACATTCATTAGGAGAGCATGCACTGGCATAAGAATAAGTTGTGAAATGAAAACGCCATATACAGGAGAAGATGGAATATTACTACTTAGAAACGGGAAGATCGTGATGTGGAAATTGAAATCGTCGCGTTTGTGATAAAGGGAGAAGTGTGAAGATGACCATCCGTTATTTGTAGAATTAAATTTGATTCAGGAGGATCTCGGTCCAGTAAAAGCTCGGTCTATCTGTAAACTCGGCCCCAACACTCTCTTGATAACTAGGCGTATGCTGTTAGGTAAAAAACCATAAAGTGTGACCAAAAAAAAAAAATCAAAAAGAATACAATAAGATAAATTTACAAATTTTATTAAGAATAGCAAAATAAAACCTTTATCTAAATTATGGTTTACAACACCGAGACAAAACTCACAATATCAATGTCCGTTGTTGATTTCTAACGCCCATAATTGCTCTGCTTTCGTTGTGTCCGCTCCGGTTCTTAGTCTCTGAAGACCCGGCGTGATAAATTTCGATTAGTATGTAATATTGATGTACACTACTTTTGTATAACTTCAGTATAATTTGGTAGTAAAATTGTGTTAGGTACTCCCCCTATGTTTTTCTAAACTTGATCTGTCTAGAGATATGACTGTCTACATATATATAGACCCTAGTGCAAATCCGGAAAATACTAGATCAAGAATAATCAAGAAATGACATTTCTAGCACTTTCATTGAAATTCTATTGGCTAAATAAAAAAGAATATCTTGAAACAAAACAATAACAACCGATATTCCAGAAAGGTCCAGATATAGTAAGTTGAACAAGTACTAACAATAAATAAACAAGCACTCATCAACCCTTAAAACGTCGTCCTATATCTAATGTATTGTATATCTCCTTTCAAAATACATGATTTTTATCGGAAATGATTAGTGAAATATGTAATTTTCAAAGCTAACACTTGACGCAAATCAAAATCCTGCATATCTGCGTGTCAAGTGGAGTTTAGCTATGATCACGTGATGTTCAAGCGATTGCAGCCTTTGTATGAATAAAAGTATCAAGTCACTAAAGGAAATATTTCCAATATTTAATGTTTTCCGAAAAAAATGTAAATATTGTCAAAACTGTGAAAGCTATTCGCACTTTATGTTTTTAATTGTGCTGCCATGCCCGGTAGAGTTATGAAATTCCGGTTTAGATGTAGTATGTCATAATTAGACAATATATATGTACGGAGGACTAAATGTGCGTAAATATTTTGAATGAACGAAAATTATAGTTTAGAGAACAAATGTCTGTTTGTTTTATATTTTTTATTCATAATGATCATTATAAAACTAGACATATATTTGCTGTACAGGAGACGTTCCGCTTCACTTCATTTCCGTAATGTAATGGCAACAACTGTTGTTCCTTCTTTTTGAGATATTATTTTTTACGCGTGTAGTAAAGTAAGCTGTCAAGTCTTACCCTTGTTTCAGCGGTAAGCTGTACTTCTTTATTAAATTGCTTGATGAAATAATTGATATTCGTTGAAACAGCATCAGATTGTCTTCAGTTCAACAGTATAATGTCTGTTTAAAAGTCTACTTAATAGGATACTATGATTTTTCTGTAAAAGTAGAAATAAAGTACTTATGATTCCTAACATTTAAACTAGAACTGGGCAACTCCCCCTGAAATGGCAGAATCATTGAAAATTTCATGTTGTAAATTTTGAATTTACTGGGTGGGTGTAAATACAAAATTTACAACGTGACAAATAGTTGTAAAGTTTTTATTTACACCCACCCAGTAAATTCAAAATTTACAATATGACGGAAATCATGTACGCATAGTTCTCAGTTATATTGTTTTTGTTTATTTTTTTTTGTAATATTTGTATTCATTTTAGAGTAACATTAAATGTTTAGAAATATTTCCTGTAGTGAAGCTAAAATTACTCAAGTATATATTTGAAGAAATCCCTTGTTTCAAATATAACTTTTTAATGACTAAAGATCAGATCTGAATTCGACCTTGAACTTGAAGATGCATTACTTCGATAATGATTCCAGGCAGTATGCTTTGACTTCAAGAAATCTTTCTTAAAGGCTGAAAGGAAAATAATTTTCTTCAATTCGCAATCCAGTGATAGACCATGAGTTAGTGGAATATATGTCATATTAAAATATCTTTAAATATTTATTAATTAATTTATTAACATATACAGAGACAAGACAGTAAAATCCGAGGTCCCGTGTCGCAGTAGGTGTCAACACATTAAAGAACCCTAACTGCTCAATGGCCATAAATGCCGAGCATAGGCCAAAATTTGAAGCCGTTTACCGGCAATTGGTGACATCTCTATATAAGTGAAAGATCCTTGAGTGGGACGTTAAACAACAATAAAAAAAAACAAACACACAATATTGAACGGATTAATTTCGATGAGCATTTTGTGTCCACTATGCTGCCAAAATTGGTAAACTTTTACGTGAAACTTAAAGCTTATGCTGTAACCAAAAGTTATGAAGTTCTGTCATATAAATCTATCATTCGTGAATCAACTGAAAATTTGCTCATAACCATAGATGCTAATGTTTTAGGTATATAACTTATCAATTCTTTATTGTGTGTTCATTGTAGTTTATCATAGATCAAGTTAGTCATTTACAAAATACTTCATAAAACCTTTGAAGGTACGCCAAAATCACCTTAATGAGTTAAGCCTATTTCAGTTAAATTCAGTTATTCTCCAGTCAATGTGTGCTGCGAGAAAAAACTAGGATTTACTGGAGCAAAATAGGTTGAACTCGTAACCTATCTTAACTGAAGAAAAATTAGGTTTAACTGAGATAAACTAGGTTTAACGGCGCTAAAATCACAAAAATGAATTAAACCGAGCTTTTCTCTGGAAAAAAAATAGTTTAACTGCACCACAATAACATAAATCTGAATTTTTTTGCAGCTAAACCAAGTTTTTCTCAGTTAAACTAAGTTTTTCTCCTGTTAATATGGGTTATTATTTAGGATAATTTCTAAAAATTAGGATTAACTGGGGACAAAATAGGTTTAACTCGTAACCAACATTAACTGGAGAAAAACTAGGTTGAACTGAGAAAAACTAGGTTGAACTAGAGAAAAAACTAATTTTATCTGAGAAAAACTAGATTTTGGCTAGCCGTAGGTGTTCATACATTTTTAGACTTCAGTAGGGTTCTTACATCCATCATTTGAATGTCAAGGTTTGTAAGCCAACAAATCACTTGAAAATTTTGGTGCAAAGCAGTGCAACAGAGAGAGGGATCACTCCTCCCAATATGTGGAAGTTCTTCACTCACCCAATGCTTCTCTTTACATGCATGCGCACTTGAGTTATCTCTCTACTTACAAACTTCAACTGTAGAGAACTAACTATTTGCTCTGAATGGTAGGATATTGAAATGACATTTTAAAATAAATCAGCAACTGCAAATCCTTTGTCTGCCATTACACTGTCACAGGGGAAAAGTTGGTAAAGGAGTCCATATTCGTCAGTTATCTGTCGGTCAGATGTTCTTCCAGGCCGTGCATCCAAAACAAAAGATAGATATGACTTTTATTAAATGAAATGACACACCTTTCGGTCATGGATAGCAGATGTGTGAAGTACTATCACCCTGCAAAGGAACACGAAGAAGTTATCACTTGGACAAAATATCTCGTCACATATGCACTTTGACATTGACTTTGTAGATATTCTCACTAAAAGTCCTTAAGGTGTGTATATATGCTGAACATGAAACGCCTAGTTTAATAAATGAGGAAGATATGACCCGAACAAAGCAAAGGGATTAACAAAACAATGCTAAACACTAATCCCCACGGGTTACATTTTCATCTTTATTGCTACAAATCGCATTATTTTAAGCAGCACTGAGACATAGTTGTATAGTTGTGTGTATATATGTCGTCTGAATTTTTACCAAGATCTGATAAATTAAATTTTTGTTCAATCAAAATACTTGTGTTTGTGGTAGCTATATGACATTTTATTTTAATACTCACTTACACAGCCAACGGAATGTAGCAAATGAAGAAAGCCCTGTGCAAAATTTTGCCATATGGCCACCTTCCATGATACGGTTCACACTAAATCTGTACATTTTAATTCCCCTTGTTGTCTTTGGACTTCCCTTTTCAGCCTCCTGTTATCCTGTAGTCTTTGGACTTCTTTTTTTAGCCTTATATTGTCTTGTAGTATAGGATCGTCTTTATACTGCATACTTATGTTAAATGTTATCTTACAATTAACCGTGGGTAATAAAATTAATTTGATCAATGTATTTGGTTGCAAGGAGATGTTTAAAACCCCTATATGAAAAAATAAAAAATCTGCGGAATCATTTGTTTTATAATTTATTTGTTAATGATTGTTGTTGCGGTAGTGCTTTACGTCCATTTTATTATTATTTCATTCATATCATGACGATATCAAGTTGATGCAGACTTCCGAAACGTTTGCAAAAGACTGAATCCCTTGCAGCGAGGGATCTTCAATTGCAAAGCCAATGCTTGATACAAGACCTAAGGCTTTGCTGTCGCATTGCCACATTTATTGATGACTTAGATTTATTGCGACCAGGAATTGAATATGCATCCTTTGAACACAATATGAGCCTCTGACCACCAAGCCACCACAGCGGTCATGTGCATGTGTGTAAGTACTGGATTTAGAAAATGAATCAGCAACTGCAAATCCTTTGTCTGCCATTACGCTGTCACAGGGAATTAGTTGGGTTTAGAAACTGGAGACATGTTCTTCTTATTTCATGTATGATACAAAAGCACACCATTGATATATTTATGATACAAAAAAATAGAGATTTTACACAAGATATCGCAGTAATATCAAGGAAACGGGGGTTTCACACTCAAAGGAGTTTTACTAGTCCCTATTTTTGATTCCTTAAACCAAATTATGCATGCAGTTTCTGCCTATTCTACACAATTCATTTACATAAACAAGGTATGCTATTGGTACCTATGCCAACATTGTTATACTTGATCTAGAAAATCAGAATTTAAACATATGTGTGCAAACTATTGATTGTTGAAACTCAAGTATATCCAGCCTCAGGGCCGATCATCAGGTAGAAATTAATATATCATTATACCTCCAATATGTACGTAATAATTCGTCTGTTCTACTTTTTTAATCCGCTTCTGCTTTCTGCTTTTTGTACATCGTAATTGTCCTCAGCAGGATGGTTACCATGTAATCCGTGTACGAAATGCTCTGTGAATACCCACGCATGGTCGCTTCGCATCCAGTTATCTTTTTCACTGCTTTGAACCATGATGTTTATCTTTAGGAAATCTAAAAAACCTAAAGCCTTTTGGTTTGCCGGCAGCTTTGTATTTGTCTGAATACTTGTAAACACAGCAAGATTGATCCATATCATGTTGTCAATGTAAACAGGATTATCCACTCGGAAGTATATCTGCGCATGCGTGGTTTCTCCCCTGCCGTTAAATTAAAAGAGCCCTTTCCTTGGTTTCTATGGACATGGAATAACATTTTCTGTTCGTAAATTTTGAGATGCTAATCGTTATTTAGGCCTGCAAGATATTTCGTGCTTGTCAACAAACATTTATTGCTGTTTTTTTTCCATGCATGCTTGACTGAATCATGTTTCGTAGCCTCAGCACATAAAATACCTGCAGCTGTATCAATTATTGAACCAGAAATATAATTAAAATTTGCATTGATAATATGGTCGAAGCTTCAGCCCATAAAATAACGGCAGGTGTAGTTTCTAATCATCAATTATTGCATCAGACAAATCACGGTTCTACCGTGTTCGACAATCCCTAAATCGTCCACATCAAACCTTTTAATACACAGAGCTAGCATGCTTAATAACACACAAACCGTACATAATTTGATGTCAATAAAACAAGACAACAAACCAAATCTTCCGCTTCTATGTTTCACAAATGATTTGAAATTCGAAAATCTTCAATTCAGGATTTTAGCTACACTAATGCACGATTCATCCGTACATACTATAAAATACAGCTATGAACCAAGGACAAACGCAAACGATAAATCAGATATGATGGCGGTTGGTAAGACAAATGTATGATTCGTTCCTCACGCATTTAATTTGACCGTGGACTCACGGTGGGTGTGACCAGCCAACATGAGATGCTTATTCCTCCATGACACCTGATTCCACCTCTTGATTTCAAGAGGTCTATGTTTGTCCGTTTTACCAGATTTGTACCCATATCCTGGACATCCAAATGATTTATAGTTTGGTATCTTGTTTCTCTATACATATAAATATGGCAGTAGTCATCCGACATAGTTAAAAGTTATTCTCACATGGAATATTCTAACTCGTATGCAGGTATAGTTTAAATAGTAGATGTAAAGTGCATATATTTGTATATGCATCATGGTTTGCGTCTCGTTCTGGAATCAGTTCAAAATGTAGCTCTCAATATTCAATTCGTATTCTTGACAGTAACATAATAGTTCTTTCACCTTTTAATCGACATTTACAAACGTTAAATTTGTCTGTAAAACATTTTGAACTTTCAGACAAAAACATGTCATCATTTGTCAACCAAGCATGTAGATTCACATACTAATACATTAAACAGCTTGTTTATGAATATAAAAAATCTCAGATACTAAAGTATAGATCTTTAGGATATCCAGGATATATACGTAATAATGTATAACTTTACTAACAGGTTTATGGAGTATATTACACCGCAAAAAGACATACCAAGAATGATAATACATAAAACATACTAAATATAAGCTGTCACAGGTGTACTAACATTAAAGCGATATGAGCTGTCGTAGGTGAAAAATTTTACGTACATTTATTATTACGCACTTTTTGAAATATATTATCTCATAAAAGATACCGTCTGGTAGTTAGGATAACAAATACATGTGTATAATTGCAACATTAATACCAAACGTAACCTGTAGTATCAGTAATTGTTTGTCCGTCATTACTTTGATCACTGCAAATTAACTTTCGGTAATTTTTACGAAGATTATCGAGTTTCCAATAAGCACGTGCTATTTACAGTTAATATACATTCTATTCTTATTACCATTTGCGTTATTTTAGTACATTATCATTTTATACCTGAATCAGGCAAAGTTGGTCTTTTCCGTCTTTTCTGTCCATGTGCTGGTTATATAGAGTGATGCCGGCTCGTTTTTAACTGGTCCCATCGCATTCTCGACTTTATCATTCTTGATACATGATCATAAATTGCCCAACTTCACCGGACATGGCAGCACGATTGTAAAACATAAGGTACGCATAGTTTTCGCAGTTGCATTATTTTTATTTCGGCAATATCAGCATACAGTTAACATTAGACATTGGATATTTTTCATATATTCATTCGATTTTCTTCAGGTATTTAAATTAGCATTGAAAGCACATATTTTACATAAAACATGCACTTTCCAATAAAATCAGATTTTGTATTTTAAAAGTATATTTTGTAAATATAAAACACATAAAAATCGTCCGATTTTAACTTACGCCGATTGCGTAAAAGGTCCATATTGCTGATAGATCGAGAGCGTAAGGAACGAGACTCCCATAACCGAGTCACGAACCACATTTGATAGGCGAAAGAGTTTATCTGAAAGGTCATTGCGTACGGAAATAAAGCTTAATCTTTAAGGTACGGGGTAACTTAAATTCTAATAAAAATCATAAGTCTGTGCGAGTAAAGTGTTGAGTAGGCTGGTAGTGTTCGGGTGTTGTTTGGGGTTTGAGTTTGGTATCATAATAAATGTGAATTTTGGATCTTCTTTAGGTGGCGTAGTGTAATTTTGCTAGTAGTTTGATTGTTTTATTCGCTCTTTTCGGATAAGCATTATTTTGTGTGGTGGCCTTGCCAGGTTACATCAAAAAACCTACTTCGTGAAATTTAGTTCGTTCTAATCAATAGTTGTAATTATAATGACAACCTATAGAAAGACGTTGAAAATGAACTTACTCTTTTGCATGTGTAATAGCAAATTAATACTTTAATAAAACAAAAAACTTCGAAAAAAAAGATCTTTTACAACGTTTCACGTGTACAAATTTTATCATATTCTCGACTATATGTCAGGGAACTAAACATTGTAACAGCTTATATCGCTTAAAAAACAACGTTATTGACAGGTGCTCCAAGAGGCGGTTTACAAATCTGGTGAACATATATAAATAGAGAAGTACAGTAACAATGTATTCAAGATGAGCATTGAATGGTGAAGAACTGAGACACTCATGATAATTCCATCTGAAGGTATTTTGTAAATGGCAGTCAAATGTTGATGTATATTTGATAAACTTGTGAACGATTCAAAATATTTTTTACATAATTGATATATTTAATGACATATTCTTTAATATACTGGATGTGTATTTGAAAAGATGACACATATTTATTCTGTTCTTTCAACTGTATCTATTTCAAGGCTAACCGATAAAAACACGAAATGGAACCGACAACTATTACTATGTACTCTAATAATGCAGACAATACCTCGTATTCGTCGTATTCGTTGCTGGGACAACAATTACTGGAAAATCACAAGTCTTCAGTTTTGAAATGTCTCGGTAAGAATTTGAATCTGATATTTACAATTCGGCCTGTGATTTTCTGAACGTATATCAGTTATCATGATAAATTTACTATAACGATGAACACAATTTATTGTTTCACAGATGAAATTCTAAGACAACGTGGTCCAGATGATGTCATAACACTGGTGGACTATGGTACTTCAGATGGTGGAAATGTCATTGAACACATGAACAGAATGATAGGTAAAATATTTATTTTAGTGTAGAAGTTGGTGGAACTTTAAATTGATTCTACAAGATCGGATCCTTACTGGTCACTAGTGTGTACAAAAAGAACGTCTAAGCCATGTATATTTATATCAGTAGTTAAATTTGAAAATTCGTGTTAACTAATATCATTAAATTTTGACTGTGGGCTCACAGTGGATGTGATCGGTCAATAGAGGATGCTTATTTCTCCAAAGCACCTAAGCCCAACTCGTCATGCTGTTGGCTGAGGGAGAGAGAGAGAATGAGAGAGAGTATGTCGCTTATGTTGTATGTCGCTTACATCTCCAGGTTACTTCAATATGTCAAAGGTGGGAAACCTTATAGTGTTAGACTTTAATAACGGACCCCTTTCCCTCCAATTATTACGTTAATCGGCAACTTCGACCACCTGTAGTGAAACGCCAACAAAGTCTCTGGTCAATATATATTTTTGTGTGTTAGAGTGTGTAGTACAGACGCTCACACCTCGTGAATTTCAATTATATTTTTGTTTTGTTTTTGAATTTACAGAATTATATCAATTTAAGCCCCTTCGGGTTTTTGGAATATTAAATATTTTGGATATTTTAGATTCCAAATTTGAAAATTCAAGTGCATGTATATTGTTGAACTTCGGGGAATATTTCTTTCCTCTAAGGTTTATCTCACTTACTTTACAATACATTTAATGATTTTAGTTGTAGTGTGATACATAAAATTATATAACTTATATCAAGTTATTTTTCAACTATATATATATCTGTCCTGTCCAAATTGTTTACATTGTCATGTATTAGTCATATCGCGCAATAATAATGATAATAATAATAATAATAATAATAATAATTATAATAATAATAATAGTAATAATAATAATAATAATAATAATATTGTATATTTCTATATGAACATGAATATGGTTTCAATTAAATTTTTGTTCTCCAGATTACTTGTTCTATTTAATGACTTTTCAATTTGCAAAATAATTGTCTGTCTATAATGATAAGTTTGTCTATATATGCTGGAGTTTAGCACTTTGAAATCACTCTTGGTTAGACACTTGTATTTTCGGAATGTATAAAGTAATTTCGTCCATCTCCGGATAGTCCCAAGAAAACTGCAGCTACTGCCTCCACGGAAACCATCGATTTATTTGTACATTTCGCTGAATGCCTGTTTAAACAGTATCAGGTGTTTTATATTTTCTTTTTCAAAATTTGTAAATTTTCCGGATTTTGGAACTGAAACACTTTTTGTTACTAAATTTTGCCCAGTACTTTTTTGTTGCTAAATTTTCATTTTCTTTTTATCTCGTTGACTTATTCAGTTGTTCTTGTAATCGTTGTAGCTGAATTCATTTCTCTTAAATTTCCTAATTGGCCAGATATAGTGATATCAACTGTGAAACAGGTCCTGGTTGGTTATTTTAAGGAAAGCAAAGCTGCCGTTGTTGTTTCTGGTACATTGTTTGCAGTTGTAGATACGTCTTTGTTGACTGTAGCTGAAATTTTCTCAGAGCAATCATATTGTAAGGGAGTAGTATAGTGTGAGTAAATATTGTCTACCGATCATGGTTTTACCATGAAAAGTTTACTCTCGACCAGTATGTTCTCCAAAACCGCCGACAACTGGTCCAATGCAACTTCATATACAAACATTTTCATTACAGTAGTATTGTGGGCTCGACCAAAGTAGTGCGTGTCAAAATGCACGTCCTCATTTCGACCAATACAAATGCCTGGAGTGTGTTAACCACGTGTTGTTAACACGAAAACTTTTAACAATTGGTTCCGTTTAATCAGCGTTTTCATGGTTTAACCATACGTGTTATGTTAGAAACTGTTTCGCACGATTAAAATGACAACACCTCACAACTGATCAGCTGGTTGATAACTTGAACTCTTGTTCGTTTATTGAGATTATGACAGAACGCGAATTGACCTATGATCTGTACTATCGATAGATACGTATTATTATTTTAAGTATAACGTAGGATTTTATTAACCCAGAAATTATATTATTGGCGCACGGAAATAAAAGAAAAATATTGCATCATGCGCTGTATCAATAGTTTTATAAAAGTTAATATTTTATTTACAGTTACAATTAAGTACAAGCTACATGTAAAATATTGATCTGTCCCTTCATTACGATGGCTGATTTGTGCCATTTCGTTGTTTCGACCTCTCGCCCCGAAAAGACGACATTTCGTGCTTCTTAATTGACAATTCGGAAGAATAAAATATCGACCTTTCTGGCAAAGAAACGAAAGGTCGCCAATTAAGAAGTATTAAATTCCGTCCTTTCGAGGCGAAACACCGAAAGTCCAACATGTGTGAAATGAGATTTTATTGTCGCTAATTTAGAGAAATGAAACCTCGTCCTTTTGGGGCAAACCGACGAAAGGTCACCAATAAAGAAGTACTAAATCTCGTTGTTTCGGGGCAAAACAACAAAAGGTCGCCAATTAAAAAACATTAAATGTCGTATTTTCGAAGCGAAAAGTTGACACAACAAAATTGTACAAATCAACCCCCGTACTTCACAGGGTTTTGTTTCAGATTTCATCCATTCTGTGAGAGGAAAAGAACAAGAAATCTTGGTCATACTCGAAGATCAACAATTCAATGATTTCAATGCTCTCTTCCGACAAGTAAAAGGTAATATTCAGTATAGTTCAGTTTACTATCGATATCATTTATTTCCAGCTTTTGGCGAATTTTCACAAAGTTAGTAGATTTGAATTGTTAATTATTGTCAAAATAAATAAATGACTGTTTGGTCACCAATGGCTTAATGAATGAAGTGAAACCACAGATGTATCGATTGAAACTTAGTACCCAAGGAGACGCAAAATATCGAAAATTCTAATTGTATATACTATATCTGTCTATTCCTGATTCTTTTCTAATCCCAAATTATTTCCCTATGTGTTCAATGTAAAATTATTGTGTGTATTCTGTATCGTGTCTATTCCGGATTCCGGCCTAAATGTATGTTCCAAAGTGATTAAATAAGAGGATGATTACACTGTGTAATCCAAACAGGTAGATCATGGTTGTAAGCTAATAGGTGCACTCTCAATTTGTAGACCACTTTACTAAAACATGACGAGTACAACACCAACACGCTTTAAGATGTATTTAACCTCTGTTTTATGCATGTTTTGGTGCAAATTAAATGATTTTTATACATAATAAAACGTGAAACACCACTTCCATCATAAAGTGTACGGACTATCTAAGCTGGTCCATGACTGACTACTACACTTCGTTCATAGACGGCCGGTAAGGTCTAATCCATTGTTGAGCCTGATTCGTTAAGGGACTTATTTATATCGGCCAATAATATTACGCGTAGTATTCCACAAAATCGGCACTTCAAGCTGTAAACATAGAGGTATTATATTTGATGCTACTTTATATGAAAGCTTTAGGCTAGGCCCTATCGCAAATAAACAGGTCTACTACAGCTTGAAAAAGTATTTTTTAAACCGGCTTAGATTAGATGTTTGATGCTGTATACGTTGCCATGAAACAAAGTAACGTCAAATCTCGAAAATCCCCCGGAACTTGGGTAATCCGGCCTAATTCTCAAATTCAATGGTCAACCGAATAGACACATTATACTATATTCACATATTAATTAATCCAGTGAGTGTTGATTCTTGAAATTAACAACTTTAGATGTTTTTTTTCTGAAATGCAAAATCAGATTGGTTTACATTTGTGTCAAATTTTTCAGGTGTCAATGGAAACAAATGTATCAGGAAGGCAGACAGTGTTCACCTGTTGATAAGTGGAACAACGATGTTTAGTAGTTGTTTACCGACGAATTTTATTGACTTTGGATTTTCAACGATAGCTACACATTGGATTTCTAATTGGTAATAATAAAAATGTACATAACCTATTACACTCCTATACGTTCTATCAAAAGTACTCTTTTGCCGAATTCCTTACGTTTTAGTTATAGAATGGTTTAATTCTATTAACTTTAAAAATATTAAAATCCCCATGTCTTATTAAGGCACGGGAGACAAAAATGTGCTACACAATTTTGGTTAAAGACATTGAAAATTCGCCATAAATGTGTCGCAGAACTTGTCTTTATTTATTCATACTCGTATTGATTTAACTCTTCAAGCCTTAAGTATCTCTTTTCTTTTTTTAGACAAGTCTATTATGGCTTGTAGGTTTTAACCCTTTAACCCCTACAGGCCATAATATACTTGCCTAGGCAATAATACACAGATAATACCATCTAGATACCATCTAATGAGTCAGGCCCATCGCAATACATGTACCTTCAACTCATCACATAAGAAGCACACTTATGAGTTAAAGCGTTGTATACACGCAAAAAACAGATGATATATGACAAAACAATCATCTATAAAATATTCACATTGCATAAAACATGGCATAGTTTCATAATAAAACATCAATAGAAATAACAATCTTTAAAAAGCATGTTATGGACTACGGTTCATTGTATTTAGAAGATTGCCATTTTATTGCCATTTTCGGACCTGCGGATATCCTGATTGTAGTTTCAGGCATGACTTTATGCAAAATGATGCATCAATTTTCCAAAAGTAGAAAAAAATAAATATCAATACGTGACTAATGTAACTGATTATCTTGTATCATTTTGCTTTGTTGTTGTCAATTTTTGCATCAGAACGAATTATTTTCCTTTCTGACCATTTACTTATATAATAGACACTTCAAACATACACAGTATACCTAATCATAAATAAAGTTGTATATAAAACACACCAACAAATTCAAACAAAACATTTACATGTATAAAAAATAACAACAAATAAATAGATAAATAAATAAATATTTAAATTTCTTTTCAATTTATAGTTATCAAATTAAAATTAAAAATAAAAAAATAAAATTAAGTAAATAAATGAATATTAACAGTTTTTTGAATTTGTAGTTATGAAAATTTAAAGTAAAAATTAAAAAAATAAAACTAAACAAATAAATAAATATTTACTTTTTTTCAATTTGTTGTTATAAAATCCTTTAAAAAATCAATAATGAATTTTTACATTTCTAATTAGTCATGTACATTGATAATTCCCCAACCATTATATATTTACAGTATAAGTAATGGTAAATGTTATCCTACAAATGAGGCAAAAACCTGTGGGAAAATCAGTCCCTCTTATTTCCTAAATGAATTTTCTTTCTCCTATGAATTTACAAGGGGGGGGATTTCCATAGGATTAATTATCCCACTGGATATTGGTGGGAGTGAAACTCCAAACGAAAATTCTGTGGGATTTTTACCTTTGAAAATCTATATCTCTGCAGGTATCAACAGGTATATGTGTTATTGGTCATGAATCCCGCCATCTACCACAAAAATAATTCTGCTGCTTCAATGGAAATGGTAGCTAAAAGTCCGGACTTTGTCATGTCCGGAGTTAAATGTCGTACTGTTTTATTTATTCACTTGTTACCGGTACAATATATTCCAAAAATGGCATTTCACCTCATTGTTTATGTGTTACTCGTATAGGACGTTGCCTGATTTGATATAGGTTCACGGGTCAGCTCTAAATTGATGGCAGTTCTATATTTGCAAAAAATACAAATCAACGGTAATCAATTACAAATAAAAAGCATGATAATAATGGAAACTATCATTCTTACGTATTTATAAAGTATATATTATATGTATTATTATCATATTATAACTATTGCTTTTATTGTTGTTGTTTGTATTATCATTACGTAAGTATGTAGGTCCTCTATTATAATTTCAAATTATTATATCCATTATTATTTTATAAGGCCTGTGGAAATAACAAATGGTGTATCTGTTTATGAAGCGGATGAACAAGAACTGGCTCTGATTAAAAAACAAGCTGCTGCAGATTGGAAAACATTTCTTGTCAACAGGGGAAAGGAAATGAAATCTGGTAAATACTCATACAATATAAACATAATCAAGATAAAATTACTTATACCTTGACATATTCGCTGTTATACTTAGATGAGAGTCAGTGTGGAATTAAAATGAAAGTGAAGTTTTGAAGCTTAATAATTCAAGCACGCACATACATGTCACCATAGGACTAATGTGATTTATAGCAAACTTACGATTTGCGCATGTTTCTTTTCTGTGGTAAAAGGGCGACAATATACAGGTATGCTGTTTATCTTCAGACAATACATATACTTTAGTTTAATTATCATCAGCATTTTGCTTGGAAATTGTTATGAACATTTCTAACAAGTTATTGACAAAGGGATATCGAAAATCACGCTTGATATCAACGTTTTGCAAATAAAAGCCTTGTTTGCAATTACTATGTTTTATTAAATGAAATGTGTAATTACCTGTTCGACAGCGGTTGTTGAGTCCGCTGTACCAATCATGACGAAGATTAATTCCTCACTTATTTAATTTCAATTTGACTGAGGACTCAAGACGGGTGTGACCGGTCAACTCCTTACTCCCTAATGGTACCTGATATCACCTCTGGATTTCCAGAGGTCCTTGTATGTTCAATGTTTACCAGATTTGTATATTGTATCCTAGACATCCTGAAGATTTACACTACAAATATAATTTCAGTAAGGTGCCCAACAATTAATAAACATCGTGAAATACAAACTATTACTTTCTGATATCAGAATTTCTACATTATAGTTTTTTACATTCTTAGGTGCATATTTCCTTGTGATTGATGCATTAAATTCAGATAAAGAAGAAGGGCCGATTTTTCATTTGCTGTCAGAGGCTTTGAAAGACATGATGATAGAAAAGTTGATTTCAAAGGTAAGGTCAATGGCTATTTTTTTTTCTTTGTTTCCATGCAAATTATATTGATTTTCTAAAACTATCTTATTTACAAGTGCTTTTATACTTCTTTATTGTTTCTTTAGTTGGAGCCATTATTATCAACGTAGTACATATTTTATATTTGTGTCCTGTGGTCGGACAGTGGAAGCGCTTCCAATCTTAGTATCTCACACTTCATGCTCATCTCAGCTGATTATTTGAAGACAGTGGCAAATATACTTAAAAGGTCAGTGGTATTTCCACCGGCATATTGTATACCTAATCTTTCCTCCACATACCGCGGTGTTGGTAAAATATTGAATGTTGTATTAACAAGTACAATGAAGAAATACCGATGGATATTCAAAACTCAGAGTTCATTGGAAAACGACAAATTTGTTATTGCCTTGTATGATACCATCTTATCTTTAGAAAAAACACATAGTTTTCAAATTGGAGCTCAACTGATGAAGACTACTTGACAGAAACGATATCGTCTTGAGCATTATAACTTTGGTATTATGTTTATAATATTTATAACCACTAGGTCGTTGCCACTGCTGGTGGACCGTTTGAGTCCCCGAGGGTATACATAAACCTAGTATCTGGTATTTCGGTACCAGCTGTAAATTTTATACTAAAGTAATATTTGGCACTGTTAACACCATTTAAATTCGAAAATTTTCTAAAACTAATATAGTCATTTTTTTACATTGGTTACTCTTAGACAGATTTCGGCTCTCCTTTTTAAAATATTATTTGGCCTTGTATGATACCATTTTATCTTTAGAAAAAACACATAGTTTTCAAATTGGAGCTCAACTGATGAAGTATTATGTTTATAACATTTATAACAACATTCTTAACACCGGAAGTTATAACTATTTCTTCGAACGGGAACAATTGCTAATCCCGAACGAGATTGGACCAGGAGTCAGCGAGACCTTTTAGCATGCTTATCTGATGGGCGAAATTAAGTCACTTGTACGGTCTTGATCCAGAATACTTTTTAACATTCGTGAGAGGCGCTTTATATTGTTAAACAAGATTCCTGTATCGACCATAAAACGTGCTTAGTGATGACGTTCATGACACACCAAAGCAAGGTTTGACATGCAATCCACATGTTTTTTTCTTGAACGAAAGTAGGTTTCATTGATTAATGTCATTAAACAATTAAACCAAGTTTTTTCCCCACTTCAACCAACTTTTCTCAATAATCCACATAAACTAGCTTACCTGCACCAAAAATCACAAAAATGAGTTTCTCGAGAAACACCTAGTTTAACTGAGGAAAACTTAGTTTACATGCTCAACAATCACATTAATGAAAATTTATGTGATTTTCGGCAGTTAAACCTAGTTTTTCTTAGTTAATCTTAAGTTAGTTTTCGAGAAAGACTAGGTTTAAAAGGAGGAAAATTAGAAGTAACAGAGAAAAACTAGGTTTAACGTCATTAATGTTATTTTGGCGTGCCCTAGACGTTTTATATAAATTATTAATTTGACGATGAAAATCCAACAAAGTAGATTACCATAATAGCAAACACGGAAAAAACATACTACACCATAGATGCATTCTCGATATTATCAAGAGAAATAAGGTATTTATCAGTTACAGACAAGAACTACAGCATCCGGGGAACTGAATTGATAGAAAGTTATCAATTTGAATTTGCTGTTAATCTTTCAAAAGTTCTTCCTTGTGTTAACTTCCGCCTCCGTTTTCTCTTTATTTGTTTTTCCTTCAACCGTCGTAAATCACTAGAAGTTTGAAATCAAGTACGTAAAACTTAGTTATCATTCTCTGTTAATTAAAATCGGTAACCTAACTATTTTGGCGAACTATGATCACTCAACACATACAGTTAGCCACTGTTGGGATATTGAGTTGTCCCACCGAGACAGATATTATTCTATCTGAAACCCAAATTTGGTTTAAATTTTGTTTAAATGAATGCAAAAATCAGTTTGACGTATATCATAAACCGCATCACTCACTATTTTTTCATCCGCCATCCACAAATGACTGATGACTAGTTTTAACAACGTAAATTATCAACACGACATTCTCCTTGATCCGTCATGTTAACAAGTAATGCAGACGACGTGTTTATGGATATAGAATGTTTTTGATCGACAGTACCGGATAAAATTTTACAGAACTAAAATACTTGTCTGATGTTGTTTCATCTCTACACGGACAATTGCACATTCAAACCCTTAAGCAGGAAAGAAAAATATGTAAATTGAAAATATTGAAAACCATAAATTCCCTGTCGCATAAAGTTTGTGATAATGATATACATACGTATATATATATATATATATATATATATATATATATATATATATATATATATATATATATATATATATATACATATATATATATATATATATCATTATTAAAATACGGTACATTAGCTATACAAACGAACCGATTGTATAGCTAATGTACCGTATTCTAGTGGACTTAGAGTTTTGATTAACCATTTCTTTTTCTTCGTTTTACCTTACTATAAATATGACGAAATTTTCCAGTCATAAGTGTAATGATACACATTAAGCTATGATAACAAATGAATGATCATTAATTTTTTGTTGTTGACTTTTTAATTAAAGGACGAATTCTGTAGAATAAATTTGCCGTCTGATCCCTCAAGATCATTTGTGGAGCTATTACAAGCATTCTCTGATCAAGACATTGTCGGGCTAGGTTTGGAGGTGGTTTCCCATAGAAAGTGTGATGTCATAGCTGTACCGCCACTTCAGGACGAATCAATTACTTGTAAATATTATTTCTGAAACTTGAAACTAAGATGCAGTCTGTGATCTTTGGTTCTCATCCAGTTCCGGGTTAGACTAGATTTTTACGACAAAAAATAAAGATTTCAGATAGTTTTGTGTTTCAAATTGCCAGCGATATATATGAATAATTAACAAAGAGGTCAATTAAAATATGTTTTACATTTATAAAGCATTCATCCGGTATATATTTCGGTGAATCCTCCACAAACTGGTGTTCATTTTTGTAACCAATTCGAAATCGTTTCAATAACACTTTGTCTTTTCGACGTTAAACAAAGACTTTTAAAGACATTCATGGATATTTTAAAATACCCTCTTTATTGTATATATAAAGGAAAATGGAGCACATCTTTTATTTGCAGAAGAAATTCTGAAGTAGCGTGGTCCAGATGAAGTCATTTGAACTTCGCTAATATTTCTGCTTTGCTATTTATCATTTGTATTTTGTAATTTGTATTTCAACAAACACCTCTACATCACCTTTGTTGTTTATCATTTATGTAGCTTCCAGTCTTCAGGATCACGCAGAGAAAATGATGATGTATATTCGAAATTGGTTTTACAGTTCTGTATGGTCTGGGTTATCGAAGAAGAGAGATAAGTGTAACAAAATGGACATAGCAGAACAGTATTTTGATCGCATGAAACGATACTTCTATAAATCGAATTGGACTAAAGGTTACACATCTAAATATGGAGAAATTTTATTTAGGAAGAATTAATTCATATTGGAGAAGATGAGGATGTTTCATTTAAAATCTAATATTCTGTTTTTCCTTATTTCTTCTAGTTTGACCTTCTTCCTCCTCTTCTTCGATGATTTTTACTTTTTTATCTTTTCTAAACCTGTTTATTGTTAACTAAAGCTTTCATCATTCTTATAGACATTCCTAATCGCCTGTATCAATAAGGCATTTAAATATATTTACAGTTTAGCATAGACAGGAGTGATATCAATGGGATTGTGAGAAAACATCGACAATGTGGATTACAAACCTCCCCGGGGTTATAGCGACACACCCAGAAAACATCGACAATGTCGATTACAAACCTCCCCGTGATTATATCGACACACCCAGAAAACATCGACAATGTCGAGTACAAACCTCCCTGTGATTATATCGACACACCCAGAAAACGTCGACAATGTCGATTACAAACCTCCCCGGGATTATATCGACACACCCAGAAAACATCTACAATGTCGATTACAAACCTTCCCTACTGAGATAATCCTTAAAACGATACTAAGGCAGAGTTTCTATTTACTCAAAACGAATGCATATTATATAGAATGATTTCAAAATAAAATATTATTATTATTATCATTATTATTATTATTATTATTATTATTATTATTATTATTATTATTATTATGCGATATGACTAATACATGACAATGTAAACAATTTGGACAGGACAGAAAAGACAGCAAAAAAGACATGTCATCAACGTTCAACACCATGTTTCTGCTAAAAGACGAAGTGCAAGAAGCAGCACGAATACCAAACATTCAAATCTTTGTATTTCCGGAAACAATACGATTTGACAAATTGTGTTAAACAGACACTGCAAATACTGTTGAATGACATGTTGTCAAAATAAGGTCAGCTAATTTTGATCGGATTTTCGTTCATAAACATAGGAGGTGCGGTAAATTAAACTAAAATATCGTAGGCTGATTGGTTGAGAGTGGTGTGGTAATGTTCAATGTCGCTCATTCAGCTATCAAAAGATAAAAATAAAGAATCCTGGGTGACATTCCAAAATATGTCAGGTGTGCCAACGTTCTGTGCGTACGGTTTGTCGCAGTTAGCCACAGTGACATTGTATAAGGAAAAACACCTGCTTTGTTTAAACCTTCACCCAAAGTCGGAGGGTAAAATGAGCCCAGAGATCTGATATTAAATGAAAAAATTAGTTTTGCCGAAATTAAGGTGATAAAAAAGATACAATACGAAATTATAGGGTTGAAAAATTGTCAATATGAGAATAGATTTTTCCTTTGTGCGGAATCTACGAATTGTGTTGAAAGAAATGCAACGGCAACCTTACTTTTGATCAAAAAATATTGATCTTTCAGCACAGCCCCAAAATACTGGGAGTGACAGTGACTGGTAAATTAGCATTGATGGGAAAATGGTGTGTTGAATAATTTGACACATGGGCTGGATGAATTGTCATTTTCTCTCGTTTTTTTAAAAGTAATTCATTCACTTTTACTCATACTTTTAAAACAGATGCATGTTGGGGCAAAATGCAAGGTCAGCATTTGTTGCATATTTTCTTAATTTTTGTCTGTATCGAACTAATATTTTTATCATTTATTTTCGTTTGGACATAAACATCTCCTACAAACATGAAGGGTTATGCATAGTGACTAAATTAAATGATGTTTCTAAAATTTTAATTTGGATTAAAATCGTAGGGTTGATTTCTGAGGGCAAAATCTACATATTGGACCATGTCATTTTACTCGTGCAGTGTATTTTGTAACTTTAGTGGTAATCTGTAAGAACCTCTCATTTTTAAGAAAAATTGTATTAAACGCATCATTAAGTCTCATCAGTAAAATATTTCATATCCATAAAAAACAGATAAAAATTAATTTAAAACCCCCCCCCCCCCCCCTTATCCTGTACACAAGGTGTGACAGATAATTTGTAAATAAAAAAATTCCGTTTTAAAATAATCTATCAACATCAGGTGGAAATGTCCAATAAGTGATTTTTATCGTACCTCAATGTGCGTGTTTTCACGTTTTCTAAATTTTCAGTCATTGTCGCAGTTCTCTTTGGGGTCATACCAGACAAAAATTAACACATATTGACTTTTAACTGGTTTCAAAACTTAGCATAATTAAAATTTGTATTTTTTCATTAAACAGAACTAACATTCCTTTTAAAAGCAATTTGACTAGAGGATTTAAGTGACAGTCATTTTAAAGTCGAGTTATCTGCCCTTGTACATTTAATTATGATTACATCATGAGACTTTTAAAGGGATGAAACAAGGACATGACAATTTGATATAAACTAATAAGTCCCCCTCCCACCATCTCATTCCTTGTCAATAAAAGCAATGTTATATTTTGCTTTTAAGTTATTTCTTTACACTAATTGGTTCAAGATTTTTTAAGATGCTCACTTTTTCCAAAAGGGTTCTACCCTTCATGGTGAAATAATGGTATGAAATAATTCTAAATAGAATTTGTACAGACAATTCTGAATGAAAATCATGAAAGAAAAACTCTTCATATAATGATTTCAATGAATGGGATTGAGAGGTAGGGGTGTGACTTATCCTCTTCAGATCCTCAGCATGGTGTACAGTTAATGAGATTTCCAAAAAATGCAAAAATGACCATTTTTGGCCCTATAGGAAAAACACCTGCTTTGTTTACAACATAAGACATTTTGGACACCCAAAGTTGTGCGGACCAAGATAGTTCCATTTATAAATAAGGTGATAAAAAAGATACATGAATATTGGTAGTACTAAATATAGGGTTGACGGTTGAAAATTGAAAGGGAGGGGTCATATGAGAATAGATATTTTCCTTTGGTGCGGAAATACTACGAGTTGTAAACAAGTGAAAATTTGAAGTATGCAACGGCAACCTATACTATTGCATATTTTGTTATCAAAAATATTGATCTTTCAGCACAGGGTTTCTTATTTGACCCAGATTTATAAACATATGACAGTGACCTGAAGTTTTGTAAATTAGCATTGAGGCCTATGGGAAAATATTTGGTGGTGTCTGTCCATAATATATAACATTTCTGAGAGGATGAGGCCGAGGTTGTACATGGTTTTCATATTCATATTTTATTATTTCACAAGATTTTGATGCTCCGAAAATTTTTCGGTGAAGGGTAATATAGATTTGTAGGCGCTGATTTCTCTATCCGAGAGCCGTATCCGTGTCCCGGGTATAACATTACCAATAGTTCATTTATATATATATATATATATATATATATATATATATATATTATATATATATATATATCTTTTACAAATGCAATTTTGTGTTATATCTTTTACAAATGCAATTTTGTGCATGTAGAGTTGAGTATCTATTCATAATTTGAAACAGAGTTACTGTCTGGTGTAGTAAGTTACTAAATAGTATATAAGTAAGCAATTCAGTTATTTATTTAGTTAGTTAGTAATTGATTTACGCCATTTTCAATTATCGTGGCGGGATATGAGTATATTGCCAAAACCAATTTATAAGTTTTTTTGTGGAATTTCCAACATTCTCATAACAAACGAGAACAAACTAAAAGGCTTAATGAATAAATGATTCAGAGACCTGTCAAAATACAAAGTATCATAGATGGAATTAAGAAGAAATACATCATATAATTAAACGTACGCATATTTATTGTAATTACAATATATATAAAAATGTACATGTGCATGTTTGAAGCGCTTATATTTAAATAGACTTATAGGCCCACTATGGCCGGGAGAATATATTTCGTATTCATTTAAGAAGAAAATTATTAACGAACACATGTCCCTATAATGAAAAAAATATATAAAAAAACGAAACAAACAAACAAACAGACAAAAAAAACAAAGAACAAGAACAACAACAGCAAAAATTAAGCTACGACAACTGTAGCTTGTCTGTACCCTAGGGTGTGGACGAATAATGTTTGCTTGAATGACAGATACACCTGTTAATGGTGAAACAGCAATATTTATTACATGCATGTGTAGTTATACAGTTGCAACACAAAGTTCAAAAAGCTCATATAATACGTAATGTCGTATTTCACTGTAATTGGGTACGGAAATTTCACAGGAACTGTTTTTATAAAATTGATTCATGTCATCCAAAATATTTGACGGCGTCGTTAAAACCGGAATGAATTTTAAAAATGTGTACATATAAAAATAAATAAGGGACATGTTATAAATACTAAACCACACTTTTCGTTCTACCCGTATCATCAGACTGCACTTCATCGTTGAAGCGGATGGATTCAACGATTGCATTCTAATGATACGGATAGAACCATATGTATAGTGTTGTCTGTATTTACAACTGCTGCCAAGGAAATAGAAAATACGTTTCACAAGCGGGTGGGTTGTTTTTCAAATTACATCATGGTATGATTTATGATTTACTTTATTCAAAATTTATGAAATTTGGTAATCCAAATAGCTGATAACTATTTAGGAATTGTCTAACAATCAATGTGGCATCAAAATCATGCGGTCAAATGTCGAGGCCACAGATAATATATCAGTTACAAAATTGACAAAATTTTCCAGATGTGAACCATAAGGCCATTTTGGCCACGTGTTCATAATTATTATAGGTTAAGGGGAATATTATAACGACTTAACTGTAAAATATATACAATATAGCTTCTATGCCATCTATGATGAATAACAATTCTCTATAAATCTAAGGGCATGTAATATACATGCACTATTTAGATATGAATTGCATTAGGGACATTTTCTGGATCCAGCCACTGGTAGGCCGGTTTTCTCAGCTTATTTCGTTCCTTTATAATTCTGCTTATCTTCGTCAGATCATGACGGAACCTTGAAATTAATGAAAAATATCAAACGTCAGTGTAAAGCTCTCCACAGTCATACTATGTTTTAATAAATCAGACACAATGATAAGTGGACATTTTCCATTTGCAAGTATAAATATCTACTGTAACTATAGAAGAAGTAAGAATTTTAAATGGTTTATATTTATGGATCTATATATTACTGTAATATAAGATTATCAGCAGGTACAAAATTACCAGTTACTAGGTTTATGTATACCCTCGGGGACTCAAACGGTCCACCAGCAGCGGCAATGACCTAGTGGTAATAAATATTATAAACATAATATGTATTAATGTGTTTAGACATTTTCCATTAGTTGTTTGAATGTTTTATAATCTATATATAAAAATCTCAGATACCAAAGTATAAATCAATAGGATGTCCAGGACATAGATACAAATCCGGTAAAAATGGACAAACACGGACCTCTGGAAACCAAGAGGTGGGATCAGGTGCCATGGAGGAGTAAGCATCCCCTGTTGACCGGTCACACCCGCCGTGAGTCCAAAGTCAAGATTATATCCGATTTATACAACCCCTGATATAAGCATATGTACAGCACTGCTAAAATATCTTCTTAATTGCTGCCAACGTTTGTTTGGATATTTGATTTAATTTACCTCTCTTTATACAGCATTTGGATGATACTAAAAGATTAATTTATCGCAGAAAGTAGAAAATAATACCTTTGGACGACTTCTACTGCTGGCGGGTCATATATGTACGGTATCTCAAAGTCTCCTATACAGTTTGTTTCTGGATCACTTAACAATTTCGTCGTCGCCATGATGTTCAGGGTGGTGGCCTTATCCGGAAGTGATCTTACAATGTCTGTTTCCGCTAATGGAGTCTAACCGAAACATAAAATTGATTGATTGAAATGGAAAACGACAGCGAAAATAAAAAAAAGATAATGCTGGTATAGTGTCAAACAAATAACTGACAACTCTGACTTTATCATTTTCAACTTTTTCTGCGTCAGTATAGACTACATAAGCAACATTAAATTCTATAATGCATCATGTATCGGGTGTCTTTATTTAAATAACTATAAATAATAAGACAAACGTAAAATCTATGGAGAGAGCGAAATCATTCATCAACAGTTTTATATGCCTAGTGTTTTATAAAGTAAATGTTCCGTAATCCACTTATTGTTTTAATTAAAATATTAAGTGGCTGACTGTTTCCTTGGATATAGAATCGATATGTTATTTATAAAGTATTA
Source organism: Atrina japonica (assembly GCA_030159075.1). Lineage (NCBI taxonomy): Eukaryota > Metazoa > Mollusca > Bivalvia > Pterioida > Pinnidae > Atrina > Atrina japonica. Next base: position 66,419 of record BROG01000993.1, read on the forward strand.
ATCAAATGCAACATTGTGTTTTTATGCTATATAATATACTGTAAACCGGCGTATCCGTCATTTCGTGCAGTTCACATTAACCAAATAATAGATGCACTTCCTGATCGGGATAGATATACAACACTTGTTCTTATGGCCTCATCTGCAAACCGTTTATGCACTTTAGTTTATTACCTCTTTTTCAATGCACTTTTAAGTAATGACTTTGCAATTCCGACATTTTGTTTATGCCTCGCGCAGATTTTTACTATAAGTAGTACGGGACCCTGGATGTAGTAGGAATAACGTGAGCTTCTCTACATATATGAGGGCTTGCCCTCTAAAATGACACTGATAATTTGTTCACAAGTTGTAAAACAATGCCTTGGGTAAATATACCTTATTTGATGGAGGTGATCCATGCAGTTTGAATGTGTAATTTGGCGAAAATCCATATTCCTCATACTGCGGAGAATTTACAGCTGCGTGTGTAACATTACACGTGAAAATGATACTTGTAAGAACAGTAATGGGATCTTCAAAACAGGTGAATATCCCATTATAGGGAATACCCTGAAATGAAATAAAACAATTGTTTCCTTACATAGAATCTTATAGGTATCAAAACGTCATGTTATCTTGTTAATAACAATTTTTGTGAAGTTTTGGTGCCTGTATTTAAAGGGTTGGAGTAGAATGAATCTGGTAAATCATTATGGAATGTTTTACTTATTTGATACAGTGTTAAGCACACTTGTGTTCAGGTCGACAGATTCGCCGAGATGTTGATAAAGTTGATCTGATATATTTAAATAATTGTTTCTTTGTGTTTGTTGAACTGCCTTATATGCATTTTGTCGTATTCTAACGGACTCCGGAGCCTTGATTATACATTGGTTTAGAATTAGATAAGAACTCATAGCAGGTAGTATAGCTTCTCTAGAATCTTTTTAGAAATCCCAGAAGAAATGTGTTCACTTTGAATGTTGTTTTAATGATATGGTAAATGTTGAATATTTTAGATAAACAATTAGATTTGGTTTGAAAACTGGAATATACATGCAAATAGAAAACTATACCAGAATTCCACATCCTCCTTTGTCTAAACTCATAGCCATTTCTTCTCCAAACCCCTGAAGTTCCCAGTCACTTGATATTTTTTCAATGCTATCTGTTAAGACATAGGTAACAAAATTTACAAAAAAATTGTGAAACAATAAAATAAATCTCGATTAACTTTCAGTTTTGATTTGAAAACAACACGACATATACTTACCATAGTACACCGCAACGTAATCGGTTACATACTTCTTAATGGCGTCATACAGAAGGATGGCGTCAAAGCGGAAGTAATACTCAGGAAGTGTGTCAGGATCGTCTAACTAGAAAATAGATTACAAGTAACTTTGAGGAAGAAGACATGTCTGTCAAATATTTTGATTTGTATTAATGAAGAAAATTAATACAATTTATGTGGTTGGAATGAGGATGTTGGCGTGTGAAAGTCGAGTTTATAATTTGGTATAATTTTGTGTGTATACATGTATACATGCATGTTTAACAATTACCCCATTTGTCTGAGATTTGATTAATTTAAAATGTGATAGTCATACAGAAATTTTTTCATTTGTTTAGGATTCTTAAAACTGGCCCGAATGTGGACTATGGTTCACAAATATTTTACTAAGCAATCATGTACATTATTTGCAATGACAATCGAAATTTGAAAAATGGAATTTACCCCTCTTTCTATCAAGTCCTTTGTCAGGGTTCCATGTACGTCTAGCCTCCATGTCCGTTTCCTGTTGTGATACAAATTACAAATATTTCGAAATCATTTCGTATCTTGTGCTTATGCCTATTTCATTTTTTACTATTCCTGGTGTGATATATAAACTCAGTACCCTGTACGTCGGTGCCAGCTATTTATCATAACATATTAAGCTAAAGTGGAATTTTGTCAGGATAGTGACATTGGTAAAATTTTATGGTCTTCAGAATCTAGGATAGCCGTGTTATACAATGTATTCGAAGTCGTATTGAGAGAAACCTCTTGAGTATTAATTGTAGCCATTTTTCTTGAGAATTTATATTTTTGATATTATATTTAGCCTGCCTGATACCAAAACAAGAATTCTGAAAACTAGTCAAATTACTCAAATTTGAAAAAGCATAAATAAAATGTTTTTGTCAGCTACTATATATCAAGCATTTTGATAACAGGGATCATCATTTCATTTTTGTTGCTGTTATTGTTTTATGATTTATTACTTGCATTTGTTTTCTATCTATATATAGATATTTATTAAGACTATCCGCTCATATTCTGTTCATTCTAATTTTGTTTGAAATTTGCAAAAGTATTCTTTTTAATCTATAAAATTTCTTATTTTCGTGCGTCTAAATTTATGTGGTTTTGCTCCGAAACAGATTCGTTCCTATTGTACATTAATCAAGGAAAAGTTTGTTTCCAATGTTTGGTTACCCGCGAAAATACTGAGTTTAAGTCGTCAACGAAAATTTATGATTTTACAGTTTATAATCACTTCCAAATACTTAACACGGACCCTCGTTTTAATAGTTCACATGTTCCTGGAAATCCGATATTGTAGTCCGTGTCAAACCAACCACCTGACACAAAGAGAGGTTTGAATCCAAGACTGTAATAAACAAAAATTAAAGCTTGAATTATGGTAATTTTCTCATCCATGAACAAAAGCTTTTATTAGGTTCGTTAGATGTACTACTCTTAAAACTACAATAAATTTGTATTATATATTTTTTCTGTGAAAGCAGCAGCTGTGTGTGTGTGTGTGTGTGTGTGTGTGTGTGTGTGTGTGTGTGTGTGTGTGTGTGTGCAGCTTTTATTTGAGGAAATATAAAAAATATGACCATGAAAACAAGCGAAGATATATTGAAATAAGTATGAGTACGATTATAATAAAATGCTGTTAGGTGCTGCATTTATAAATACAGAATATATCATAAATTAGATATCGATGAAATATATTCATGCGTGTTACAATATTGGGCTTGATTAGTACTGACGACATATTTTAGATGAAATAATCAACTTACGTATTCAAAGGGAGAATATGAAGAAAGTGTGGTTGCAGTAGTTTAAACAGTGGGTGCGACGGTGACAAATTCCGATGCATTGATAAACAGATACTCTCCATACAGAAATGAGTGAAACCTGTTATTGAGAAAATACAAATAGTTGTTATTATAAAATAACCTTTCAGTTACCATGACGAAGAAAGCAAAGTATGTATAACCCTCAGCTTGTTTCTGGATCAAACATATCATTGCTTTACGCTCCCATAAACAATATTTCACTTATTTTGATAATTCACCCTCTTGGGGCGAAGTGACCAAATATTTGACTCGTGCAATGACCTTCTACCAATCCTGTAATAGTTTCATACCGTATCATGTTTCTCCAGAGTGTGCCAAAATGTATTCACTGTTTTAATGACAATACATGCAATGATAATTTGCTAGATTAATCATTTTATGCAATAGGATAAATTCTGTGATTTATGAGACGTCAAATAAGCATATATATATATATATATATATATATATATATATATATATATATATATATATATATATATATATATATATATATATATATATATAACGTGGCTCTTGACAATATTACACAGAGAAAAACATACTAGATTCTGAATACCCCAACAAGAAAATTTTCCTCTATAGACGTGTTATTCATTTCTCCTAGATAATATTCTATAACTACCAAAACGGGTAGACTTTGGCTGACGACAAAGGACCAAATTGTGAAGTGCAATGAATTAAAAGATTTAATATATATTCGAGTGTATCCATTGCATGTTTAAGTGATTGCTTAAAGTATTTGAGCTGTTGTAATTTACTACACTCTTCAGTATCACAAGTAAAAAAGAATTCACGTAAAACTTTCATGTATAAAACCGAACTCTTTATCTATATAATCCAATTATTACTTTGAAACTGTTTTTTTTTTTCTTCAGATACATCAGTTCACGTTGTTTATTCATTTAAGTTAATTGTATTTACAGTGTTTTGATAGGTTAGAATTCTTGGATGTCAAATTTTCATTGTATTGTATATAGCAATATGGGCATTTTTAAAACTAAAACTCATCTTTGGATTTATCTCGTACCTAAATGAGATACAACTTGGTGGTGCGTTGACTCTGCTAAGTTATACCACATCTTCGCCATCATCCAAGTGTAAGTAGGATCCGTCGGGAGAAACACCTACATAGGAAAGAACATACACCATATGGAAATATATATATGATAGTTATAAAATGAATATGATCCTAAAGCGTATGTAAACATCTTACAATAGATAAAATGAATATGTGTTATATATAATGGTAATAATTACTGCATCTGATAATATGTATTTATTATTTAAGGTGTTAAGATATTGTAATTCATTTTTTATTTTTTATTTACTATTGATGTTATTGCATGTTATAAAAATATATTACCGGGTTTTCATTTGATTTCTGTTGAAATAGTTGGATGGCTTTTGGAAGAAGTTTCCTGGTGTTGTCAAGAAAAAATAATGCCATTGGTGCAGGTAACTGTAATTTAAAATATAATAACTCATATTTATCATATGGAATGTGTGTTATGCAGCTTCATAACAGATTACATAAATATGTTATATGTAACACGTATAATAAAGCCTAGCAGTGATTTGATTGGCTAACGCGCAGCAAACTGAACTACTTTTATTCACTACGTACGCATGCTTAGTTCATCTGAAGGTTGAAGATGACATCACTTCATTCATCTGAAGGTTGGCGATGACGTCACTTGGTGTTTGTGGCGTCACTTGAACTTGAATCGGGACAAAGGAATAAAGTATGTTGTGTAGATGATTTTAAAATTTTGTTTTATTCAAGTCGGCAATTTTGCTAATTTCAACATCTGATAAAGTATTCTTATATGTAAATAATAATTTAAGATGTACGCTAAATGAGTGTATTTAAATATAAGCAATATTTACAATATGTTTTGTGCACCTTGGAACACTGTGGACAACAATTCGACAGAAAGGAGAATATATATATTCTCATCCCCAGTCATCAACAAATGCCCTTTATATTGCATATATTTGATCATATGATAAAGCGAAAGAGGCTCGCAAAATGGAAAATTAAAAAACTCGTATCATAAATGTGATATAAAGGGAAACTCGTGACAGATCCTATATTTATTTACATACCAATTAATTGTTTATCTGATAATCTAAAGAAAAACAAACATCATATTGGATCTGTGACGTTTTGAATCGTCAACTTCAGATATGAACTTATGAACTAATTATGACTGTTTTATTATTATTATTATTATTATTATTACTATTATTATTATTATTATTATTATTATTGTTGTTGTTGTTGTTGTTGTTGTGATTGTTGTTGATTATGTCGTCGTCATCGTTTTATTTTAAAAAAATAAACTTTATTTTACAACGATTGACAAACAAGTTAAAGCAACTTATATAAATATCTCTCGTTGGCTCCAATGTTGGCGTGCGGGGGTAATTTGCTGCAGGAGGAAACCGGAGCGCCCGGAGAAAACTCACGTTTCCGATTTGGCTACCGCCATACCATCTCACATACTCCCCTGTAAAATCCAAAGATCGAACTCGGTGAGAAGGCAGTGAGCTAACCACTGCGCTACCCGGACACAATCGTTTTATTGTGATATTCTTAATCAATTCAATATCTTTTGTCTGTTTACAACATTTCTCGTTTAAACGTCCTGCCTTCTCACATTGCACACTTCGTGTACAGGAGGGCTATAATATACATACGATCAGCAAAGTCTAACTTTTATTATAACATTTGTTTTAAATCCCCATACTTACGATGCCGTCATCGCACTTCCTTGGTAAATCCGTCAAGATTTTCAAGTTTATGATAAATAAGCGTCGTGCAGCGATTGCTTCTTCAATCGTCAGTCCCTCAATTCTGGGTTTTAACATTTCATCATTGACAGCAAAACTGAAAATCAGTGTCACAAATAAATCTAAAAATTGTTCTTGATTTATCTGAGTCATATTTTATACCACTGATTCTTGAACTTGTTACTATAGTTATTATTTGTTTTTGTTCATATACTGATATAATATATTATTCTTTATTCATAAATAAAACGCTTATAAATTAACATATGTTGCCAAAAAATAAATAGAAAAGGTGAAATGTTTGACATGAACATAAATTAAATCACTTAAATGATTTGATACATCGATGATGATGATGATGATGATGATGATGATGATGATGATGATGATTAGTAGTAGTACATACTTTTCAGGGATGTTCTGGCATAATTCGATAAGGCATGGATTGGGCCCGTTCATTCTTTGCCATCCAAAATAGAAATCGTCATTCCACCTTTCTACTCCCTTCGAAATAAACAAATATAGACAACTCAATCGTTCGAAATATGTTTAATATATTAATGTATTGAAAAAAGTCATAACAATAAGTATGTAACAGTAATTTATGAATGCTTGGCAACCTGTATTAAGTTTACAGAATAATATTCAATTTTCAAATTAGCAATTTCTGTTAATGACATATTTACAGATTATTTGAGAAACAGGCTTATTCATTTGTAAACATTTACAGAAATGAGGTAGTGCTCAATCCCTTACGTATGGTTCACCGAAGGCCTCTATCAAAACTTCTGTTAATTCCTTCAAGCTTTTCCATTTCTCTCCTTTGGTAAAAAGTTTTTCTTCGACTTCAGCTTTCATTGTTTCGATTTGACATTTCACATCAAACTTAAAGCCAAAACATAGAAACCAAAGTATAAATAATTTCTTTGTAGTATACACCACATTATGTTGTGGGGAACACAATTGAGATATGATAATCTCCTGTGACCCAGTAAATCTTACAATACGTCCTACGTAAAATCGGGATAAAAACAAAGACATTTAATACAAAAATCCCAGAAACCAAAGTATTCATATCCAAGATGATTAGGATACAGTACACAAAACTGGTGAACATTGGATAAACACGGAAAGCAATATAAATGGACTAGAAATAATAATTATTTTGTATTAAATTAACTGCGCTTGTCTGAACAGGAAACATACTCGTATCGATAATAGAAGAATAAAATTTCCTCAGAATGTAGTGACTAAAGGTATTGAAACTATTCGTAAATTCTTAAAATATTCATCATTTTATTTCGTTTAGATATTGTAAATTAATTCTAAAATTAATTAAGGAGTATGAACTATCTATCACCTAACAAAGTTGTGCTTACCTGATCATTAAAAGAAACAATTTCATCCTCCTGTAGATCGCCAGCCTGTAACATAGGGTAAAATTAATTTTTTTTGTTATCAGCAATCGTGTTATCAATCTCTGTTAACGTAAATTGTATTATGTTTGGCACTTCAAATTCATATTAATGCGTTAAACCTATTTTATCTCAGTCACACATATTTTTCTCACGTTAAACAATAACATTATTTGGAGAAATACTAGGGTAACATGATATAATCAAACCAGGTTTAACTGCTCCAATATAAAAAAAGAGATAAACGAGAAGAAAAACTTAGTTTAACTGAGAAAAACTAGGTTAAACATCGCCACAATAATATTAACGGGTATATATGCTTTTGGCGCAGTTGAGGCTAGCTTTCCTAAGTCAGACTCAGTTTTTCGGCAGTAATTCAAATTTGGACACCAAAATTACAAAATGATTGCCTTTTTTCTGAACTGGCGTCAACTGGATAAAAATGTTTTAACTGCGGAAATTGTAGTTTTAACAGCTGGAAAACTAGAAATTACTGGAAAAACAAGTCATATATGTGATTTTGGCATGCTATAATAATGAATATTATTATACCATTCATCAAATCATTAGAAACATACAATGCAAGGTACAGTTAAAATTCAGACTATTGAATAAAACACATTTACATACCAGTGACATAATTCCCAATTGTGTGCACAGTATTTGATATTGTTTGCGTTTTTCATCAAGTTCCTTTGACCTCTGATTGTGAAATGGATCGTCCATAGGCAGAGACGTATCTAGATACCTGATCCTATACTTTTTATCCGGATGTATCCATCGGAGAAATGGGAACAAGAACGCTGTTCCAGACTTACAATATGACACCTCGACGGTACTGACGAACCACGAAGTGTCATGTTTCGGAGAATCTATCCACATTTCGATGGATTCTATTTTTCCGATGTGTGTGTCTGTTGATATTGAAAATGTCTCCTTCATTCCTCGGCCGGTGTTACTTCTCAAACATTTGTCAATTGTTAGTTTTTTGGTTTTAGTACCATCCTCGCCGTGGAGAACAATGATAACATTAGCATCTGGGCCGACATTCTTCTTGTCGATTGTCTGAATGACCAAAATATAATCTGTTGCCATCCTGAAAATCAGGTGAAAATATGGAATGACTGAGATAATGTTAGTTTCACATTCCATTTAAGTCCCCAAGAAGTAAGTGGTAAAATGCTGTCAAACCCTCTGTCCCCAATTTTGATGAAAACCAATCATAACTATATATCAACTGGATTCATCACTGTCATGTAGAACGTTATTTTGAGGAAGAATAAAATAGTTAAAGTGTAATTCCCATTATATACATTATCAAAACAGAAGCCATATTGTTTTATGTTCAAGTAATTTTTATATCATTTAATAGCTGGTATGGTTACAGATACATATTTCGAAAATATAATAGTAAAGTAAATTGAAAACGGTCAAATCGAAAAACAACTTTGCATATATCTAATTTACAATCTGCTATATAATATTGTAACAAGTTTGCTATAATATGTGTAATACAATATGCGTAATTTATTATATAGATGTAAATCAAACTTACCCTCTCCTCTTTGGATTAACACAAATGTTATTAATGTGTATATTGCAAAGTTTATTATTATTTTGTTCAAGTGCGTCATTAGTCTACACGGAAAGTCGTTCAGATATCACGATACCACGATGGTAAAAGGACATCCGGGCGGAATCATGCTAACCATCTTAAAATATTTTTGTTTCAAATATTATATTTTCATTTAAAGTTTTATTTATCTTTTTCAATATCGCCCTTAAACATATTTTGCACAAACTTCTTTGATTTCTCATGAGTGTAATTAACACAGGAGTATGGGACCTGGAAAATATCAGCGAATATCTTTAAATATTGTGTTTTTATAAGGCCATAGTACCGACAAAGATATGAACTACTTCTTGCTATTACTGCATTCAGGTCAGATGATTTGAAAAGTGTATTTACTATTCATACTAATAACATGTTACAATGAATAACCTTTGAATCACCTAAAAGGAGGGCATTCCTCAAAGTATATAATTATCACAACCCTAACAGTCCTAAAAGTGGAAATTGTCAGTAACAGTCCTAACAACGATAGACAATGAAATGATATCATATTATATAAATAACATACTCATTTAACAGTGTTTGTGGAAATTGTCAGTAACACTCGTAACAACGATAGACAATGATACAATATCATATCATATAAAGAACATACACATTTAACCATGTATGTGGAAATTGTCAGTAACAGTCCTAACAACGATAGGCACTGGAATGATATCATATTATATAAATAACATACTCATTTAACCGTGTCTGTAGAAATTGTCAGTAACAGTCCTAACATCAATAGACATTGAAATGATAGCATATCATATATACAACATACTCATTTAACCGTGTCTGTAGAAATTGTCAGTAACAGTCCTAACAACGATAGGCACTGGAATGATATCATATTATATAAATAACATACTCATTTAACCGTGTCTGTAGAAATTGTCCGTAACAGTCCTAACATCAATAGACATTGAAATGATAGCATATCATATATACAACATACTCATTCAACCGTGTTTGTGGAAATTGTCAGTAACAGTCCTAAGAACGATAGACACTGAAATGATAGCATATCATATAAATAACATACTCATTTAACCGTTTTTGTGGAAATTGTCAGTAACAGTCCTAACAACGATAGACACTGAAATGATACAATATCATATGATATATACAACATACTCATTTAACCGTGTTTGTGGAAATTGTCAGTAAATGACCTAACAACGATAGGCATTGAAATGATACAATATCATATTATATATACAACATACTCATTAAAGTGTCTTTTTGATCTGGTTTTTGAGGAGAAGTAAAAAATGTCTATAATTTGACAAAAAATATTATCTGTTTACTTATGTGCCTCTGACCTTGACTTTTGACCCCCTGACCTTGAATTTTTGTCAACATGATCCTTAGATAATTCCTAACAACTTTCTCATATATCTTTACTAAACAAAAAGTCAATCAGTTTTGAGTTATTAAGCCATTTGTATACGAATGTACCCTAGATTATTCAAGTGCCCCCTGGTGGACCGTTTATTGACGGATTTAATTTTCATTCGCTAAACTCGTAGTCACTGACAGTATAGCCATTCATACAAAATTTGAGAGTCATCTGATCATTGATTCACGAGAAGTTTTATTTTTAAATATACACAGTTTTGGTCCTTTCTTGGCTCATGTTGAGGTCCCTATATGTCCTAGCCCCAAACTTTATTCCACTTTACATGTGATTGCTACATGCCAAGTTTGGTAAAAATCGGTCCACTGGTTCTGGAGAAGAGAAGTAATCTAATATTTTCTGCATACTTAGGTGCCTGAGACCTTGACCTTCGATCCCATTACCTTGAAATTTTGAGAAAATGATTCTTATATAATTCCTGACATCTTTCTTATATATCTTTGTGTACAAAATGTCCATCAGTTTTGAGTTATTAAACCATTTATATACAACTTTACCCTATGTTATTCAAATGTCCCTAGTAGACCGTTTATCGGTAGATTTCATTTTCATTCACAAACTTTGTAGATATTGACATAAAAATCATGTAATCAAAATTTGAGAGTCGTCTGATCATTGCTTCATGTGAAGAAAATGTTTAAAGATGCACCAAGTTTTGATGCTTTTTTGGACCCTCTAGGGGTCGCTATGGGTCCTAACCCCTTTTCATTTGCAAACTTTATGCGCCTTCACAAAGGAATGCTATATGCCACATTTTATTAAAATTGGTCCGCTGGTTCTTTAAAAAAAGTCGAAAATGTGTAAATGTTAACGAAGGACGGCGGACGAAGACGGACGACGAAAGACAAAAGACGATCGCAATAGGTCACCATGAGCCTTTGGCTCATGTGACCTAAAAGTTGCAACTAAGTATATAATTCTGTACACATATATTGGTGTCAGACTGCATATTTTAAATACAAGTCAAATTTCCCTCATCTCTGGATTATTTCATATTTTATTTTATATTTTGTATTTAGCATGTCTTGTGGCAGACTTGCTCTTAAGTCTCGTCCGAACATTATATATATATATATATATATATATATATATATATATATATATATATATATATATATATATATAGATAGATAGATAGATAGATAGATAGATAGATAGATAGATAGATAGATAGATAGATATATATATAGATAGATAGATAGATAGATAGATAGATAGATAGATAGATAGATATAGATAATATATATATATATATATATAAATGCCGTTAAAGATGGCCTTTATTCATTATAGATGTTATGTTTTAATGGTCTTTATGGGCAAGTGCCCTTTCTACAGAGGTGACCTTTAACGCAAGTTTAACCGTATTTCCCTTTGCCAAGTGGGTGGCGAAAGAACAGTCACTACCTTTTTACATTGCACCAAAAGCAGTTCCAACTGAGAATAATTAGAGAAAGGATTATAAACTACTCTCATGAATCGATATTACTTTTGTTGAAATATTTATATATCTATATATGGATGTCCAGGATACATATACAAATCTGGGGATATTCGACAAGCACGGACCTCCGGAAATCCAGAGGTGAGATCAGGAGTCATGGAGGATAAAGCGATCTCTGTTTTCCGGTAACACCCACCGTGAGTATAACAGTCAAATTCAAATGAAATAAGTGAGGAAGAAATCCTCGTCACAATTGGTACAGACGACACCCAATATAGAACAGGTAACTCAACATTTCCTTAGTGAAACAGAGTAATCTCAAACTAAGATATTATACTGAGCGTACAATATACAGAACGTTGACATCAAACGCAATTTCCGATAACCCTGTTCATATGTTGAACATGCCCTGGCATATCGGATCATATGTGAGATATTAACACCATAGGCAGGTGTTTGAGTGATATCACTATTTAAATGTGGAAAATGTACGATTGAAAAGCCGTATAGCCTGGTTGTTAATTTGTCTATAAGTTATGCACATATAATTCGATCCATAATTTGCGATTTACACTAAACAACCTGCATTAAATACATAATGGGACGTTAGTCCTTGTATCTATTTCAAATCAAGCGAAGCATAATTATCAAGTGCTTCACCGAGTGGTAAAGGCATTAGGAACCATGAAAACTCACTTCCATTCAGCGCAGCGTCGAGTCCAATTGGAACCTAAGCTGTTTTTATGAGAAAGTTTACCAGTTTACTTGCGAAGGCCGGTGGTCTCTTTCCGGGTATGTAACTGGGTTCTCTCCTCCACCATTAAAAACTGGCCGCAGCCATATAAATGAAAACGTGTTGAGTGTGGCGTAAAACACCATTCAAAATTCAAAAAAAAAATTCACTAAGATGCGACTAGCATTCGACGATCACGTCAGAGAAATACAGAATTTATTCAGTGCTTGAAAAAAAAACTAAAGGGTTTAAATCACGATACATATTCGGTGATATCATGTTCAGACTTAGGTTTTAGTGAGTCAAAATATTTCATGGTTGATCTGACAATTCCCTCATATATTGCCGTCGACAACAGCTCATATTTCTTTAAGCTTGAACGCACAGAGTATAAAGCGATTCAATCCGTACGTGGAAATGTTATTAAGAAATAGTAAAACTGCGTAACTTCACATTGTTATCTGTGTTTTTCAACAGAGACATTTATTATCATGTATTTTATGGCTTACACTATTCACTGTGAGTCAGTGGTCTGTAAAGAAGACACTAGAGTCTAGATACACTATAAAGAAGTTACACTAGTCGATGGAATTTCCCCATTTCCAAAATATGTATACTTAAAACAATACGGATATAATTTCCCATTTAATTTTTACTCATTAGTGTCACTTGTGTGGATAATCATTTTTCTACATTAATTTTATCGGACGGTATGGCGACGTCTGACTACACTGTAGAAGTTCAAACGAGAGATAAAAAGAATGCTGGCACCGACGCCAATGTGTTTATAATTCTACATGGGGAAAATGGACTCAAAACAGAAAATCTTAAACTAAATCAAGTGTTTAAGAACAACCTGGAAAGAGGCATGACAGATATTTTTTCTTTTTCGTCAAAATCGTATGTTGGTGATATAGAATACATCGAGGTGTGGCGAGACGATTTCGGACTTGGAGCTTCCTGGTTTGTAGATACAATATCCGTATCCTGTTCAAAGTCGGGGTCAATGTTTGTGTTTCCTCTTCTACGTTGGATAAAATCAGACAGACATTACACGATCAGGTGTTACGATACCTCTCTACCCCAGGATGACCCTTACAAGAACCAGAGAGCCACGGATCAACAGGAAAGAAGATACATGTATCAAATATACACTGCCAGCGCTGGATTACCGGCACAGGTACAGTAATAGTTTTCGTTATCATCATAAGAGGTACCCTCATTAGTTTATTTTACGCACTGAATTATAAGATAAGATAGCCTAGAGAGATTGCCTTCCCTACACACAAAGGGAAAAAATTAAATGTCAAAAGTGATTGGTGAGTTACCTATTGTTTATGCCTTCATCATTTAAGCTGTAAGCTATTTTCATTTTAAAATAACTAACACAGTATCTTAAACGTTCATGTCAATTCTTAATTTAAAAATTGTTGTTAAAATCATGGGTGGCATTGACCTAAATAGTAACTTTAAGTGATACATAAATTATACCTCATTTCTCACGTTATTGATGCGTGTTTCGCTCACACACACATGGGATTTGTACACACACACACACAAACACACACACACACACACACACACACACACACACACATACACACACACACACACACACACACACACACTTTATAGTGTACAAATCAAAACATGGACCTTTGGAAACCAAGACGTTTGATCAGGTGCCAGGTACGTATATATATATATATATATATATATATATATATATATATATATATATATATATATATATATATATATATATATATATATATATATATATATATATATATATATATATGCAAAAAGGTGAAATGCACAGTGCCCGGTTTTTATAAATATGTATTAAAATTAAAAAATAATAAAATATTAGCGCCGTCACTTAAACGAATCTCCAGACGAAATATATATGCATTGCATTATCAAGACAGGTTATCCTAGATGTTTGTAAGTCAATGATAACATAAACAAGAGAAAGCAAGCATGTTTTACGTAAGACAAAATGCATATTTATTGTTTACTTTATTTATAGTACTTATGCAATGTTTCTTGAAGAGATTACAAGTATAGATACCAAAATGGTAATCTGCAGGGAGTTCTTTGTACACAACACATAATTTTACCCGTATCTCTAGATAAAAATGATTTAACAATAAATACTCAATATTGTAGTTGGCAAATTATGTTATTTGAAACTCTTGTGATAACATTTTTCACTAAGCTGATTACCTCCATGAAATAATGAAATAATACATGAAATATTCGTACGTTGAACATGCATGGGATATCGGATCATTTTGGATATTTAAAACCATATAGTGGTGATGGAATGTTGTTACTTCTTTTCAAGATATGACAGGTTAACTATAGGAAAGAAGAAGTCATCGCGTTATCTTACCGTTCAGTAGTTACCTCTCCGTATACGCTCAAATATAAAAAACATACCTAAGTCTTTGCTTCATCAATCTTTAATTTCGTGTCCACAACGATACATTTATATATCTATGATTTGCGCCGTGATGGACATACCAGAATGGCAATATGTATCAAAATATGTAAAATTATTTTTAATTAAGTTATTAATTTCGAGTCGATTACCAGATACTGTTGTGGGCAATCTGTGGCCGAGTGGTTAGAGCATCGCGCTTAGATTAATAGAGTCTCTCAAACTTTGTCTCGCGAGAACCAAAATTGATTTTGTGAGGACGTTTGTCAGGTTACTTACAGAAAGCCAGTGGCACTTCCAAGAACCATTGTAACTGGATTATCTCCTACACCATTGACCCGGTCGCTGCCACCGAACATTATTGATTGCGGTGTCAAACACCATGCAAACAATTAAGGATTGTTTTTCATTTTTTGAAAAATATGGAATATACATGCAATGGCTCCTGAAAAAAAAATTCTAAGGGTCTTTGCATGTATATTCCATGTTTTTCAAAAATGAAAACAATAATTATATTTATATATATTACCATTTTCTGTGAATCTGTAATCATCTGGATACGAAATTCATTCTATATAATTGGCTTTTCGGGGGGGGGGGGGGTCATATGCCGTAAGAGCTGAACAGCTGTGTGTCAAACAATGAACATAAATGCAACCATTCTGTATACTTGTAATGAAGGAAGTAACAGTCGGCATGTAAATATAAGAAAGAAAAAACACTTTTTGTTAATTGTCCCATGGACTTGCAAACAAAACAAAGTGCAATCGATTCCGTATATAATATTTGACAATTCGTTACGGAAATGTTGATTAATAATAGATTAACTGGTAAATACCCTACTTGTTATATAGGTACATGATAGGTCTGACAGAACATTTAGAAACATATAGGTAAACAAAATGGGGTATAATTATATTCAAAGTTATGGTCGACTGCGCAAACGCTGATTTGGTAAAGTGCCGAAAACAACAGCAGTAACATCAAACAATCACTTCGAGTCCTTTTAGTAAAATTGAAGTAGTACCATCGAATATTCGAAACTCATAGTGCATTAAGATACGACCAACTGGATATAATTACGGTCTCAACTTGAAGATCAATTGCAAATCCTAAACAGATGTGATTAGATCTTCAGAAGGCGACAGCGTAACAAAATGTCCCATGGACACCTCTCGAATCCTGTGACACGGTCAAAATCAGAACAATGTCATCAGTTAGTTTTAGATATGATTGGCAAAAAGGAACCACTGTATATGGTGGTGCTCCAGAAAATTTTCTAACATTTTTGAAATGGGATATTGAACTGAAGAACACCAATCATCAGATGTTGTATCTTATTATTCATGATACAGTGTATTCCGAGCATTAAGTATCCTCAAGAGACTCCCGCAGCAGAGAAAAAAAAAACAAGAGTCAAAGGAGTCCAAAACACAATATGATGGATGTTAGACTTCTTGAAACACAGAAGTGGGGTATGGTGTCCTGGAAAAAGAATCTACTCCAGACTGTTCGAGATCGCCGTGAGTCGATAGACAAGACGCAATGATTGTGATACGCAAAAATAATTGGCTAAAACGAAAATCCTTATTCAGCACATATGGTAGCTTAAATCGTGAAAAAGTTTACAATTTATAAATTGTTTCCAATAATTTCACGTAGAATATTTAAGTAATTTGGTAGAATTATAAACACTACATATAATACTAGTACAATCGATACATTGTTGCCATATCCTTAAAGCAATGTAAGTTATCAGCGACGACATTTGTAAATTGCCTAATAAAAACTAAACCACTTTAATGCAGTTAAAATCATTGTGATTTAAACCTGCTAACTCATAACTAGTTTACAGAATTGAAATAAATAATGTATTACAATCCAATAATTGCTGACGTAATCATGCAAGTTATCTCTATGTCAAACACGCCAGAGACCTTGACCATGTATGTTGAAATATTTTGTGAAATTCAATCACTGTTGGAAAACGTGGCCATGAGTATTCACATATAATAATACTTTATCGCATGGATATGAAATTAATACAAACAATTACGTCCAATTATTCTTCTAATCACACATGCCTCATTGACACTCTGTTATCCTCGTAAAAATTAACATTAATTTCTGATGGCGAATTCAAACTACATGTATAACAATTGCATCGCATTATATATGACAATTGTGTTAACTATCGGGACATACCGTTCGGATGTATACAAGATTAAATATTGCATAAAAGCGTCATGTACCATTACCGTCTGATCATTTAAAAAGCATACAGGGTGTCATTGTATTTCTATAAAACATCGAATATCTGAATAGTTAAATAAATAAAACAATCATTGTGTCAACTTGTATTCCTTTAAACACTGAAACTTGAACTGTTTCCTGCTCTTTGAACTTACCGACGTTTAATGCTTTGGTGTCTGTTATCTTAATATACATTTGAAGCCTGGTGTATATTTTAAAAAAGTATCCAGCAATAATTCAATCCAAGATTGCATCCTGATATCGAAATGTAAATTCAAAAATAAATTTAACAACATAACCCCAGTATTGATTTATTCCTTCTTCCAAAACAATTTCGGTATCACTGGATGATGAATTTCCTTTGTAGTCATGACATCCATGTCACCAAACTCATATAATTAATGCGTTAATCCTTGTTCTTCTCAAATATAGTTTATCTCCAGTTAAACCTAGTTTTTTGGTAATTCACATTAACTGGAAAAAGACTAGGTTTAACTGAGAGAAACTATGACATCAAATCACTAAAATGAGTTAAACCTAGTTTTACTCGAGAAAACCCTAGTTAAACTGAGAAAACTAGGTTAAACTGCGGAACAATCACATTGATCAGTATTAATCTGATTTGGCACTGTTTTTCCTAATTTTTCTCAGTTAAACATACTTGTTCTTCAGTTAATTTGGGTAACTAGAAAAACTAGTATTAACTTGAGATAAAACTAGGTTTAACTTGTAACCCAAATTAACTGGCGAAAACTAGTTTTAAATGAGAAAAACTAGGATTAACTCATTATTATGATTTCGGCATGCTTTTTTAATTAAACCTAGTATTATTTTCAATTAGTCTTAGTTTTCTTTTTTTACTTAGACCTATTTTTCTCAGTAACCCACATAAACTAAAGAAAATTTTTCTCTACTGATAAAGTCAGAAACGATTGTCTTGAGCATTATGTAATTATGTTTATAATATTTACTTGAATAACTAACGAAAAACATTGCAACTTCGGACGTGTATATTCGTTTCGTGTTTGTTATTTAAGATATTTACTTTTTAGACATTTTATCATTATTTGTTTCTTTCGCACTCTCATATTTTTTGAAAGTTAATAACAAAATGATCAAACAAATAAATAATAATTTATTGAATGATTATATCTTTGATCTACTTTTGTATTCCATCATCTCTGAGATAGGATTGGTGCGCCCCATTAATCAAATAAAAGGGAATATAAAATTAATATGACACTTTATTGAACATGAATAAATTAATGTATTTGTTGTGACACAGCGAGTTCAGTTACAATGAAATGATATATCTTACAATCAAATAAAATCGCAAAAGAAAGATTAATATTTATACAAAAAGGTGAAATTCGGTTAAAAGAATAAAAACAACTAATGAGATCATATTCCTTCACTATTGATTGAATTATCAAGAAGAATGTTCAGTATGTGTGAGGAGCAGTTTGTTGCTTATACCATGAAATAAACAATTGGTCTAATTCAGGACTAATGTCATCTGGTCTATTTCGTTTAGTCCAATTTATACATGCAGACCTTGTAGTAATCAAGGAGTTAACCCTTTCAACCCTACAAACCACAATAGACCGGTCTAAACAATGTAATAGAGCTTAACATTTCGATATTTAGGGGTGACAGGGTTAGTAGGATTGTTGAATCAGTCCCAGGTTTGTTATTTCTTCTGCTTGTATTGTAGTTATTATAGTACACCCTCAGCAAAAATGAAAGAAATATTCACTCGACATATAAACATAATATGGTACATTAATCTGAAACAAAGAGTAATGAAAACATACAAAAATTCTCAAATTCGATAAGACTTGAACCACAAGTCACAGACAGGTATTGAAATATCCATGTAAGTTGTTCTCAACTGGATGTAGAACAAAAATTTACACAGCAGGATGTCAACGTGGACCTAAATCGCTCACCAGCACACAATCCATTAAAGGAAGATAGTATCGCCAATCGTCCATTAGAACACGACAAATTAGATATGAAAATGGCCTCAAACAGACGAACGATTGCGAAACCTAACGGGATAGGATGAGGTGTCCGGAAGGAGTTAGCATCCTCTGCTTGTATTTCACTTGACCATTTCACCGACTTTTACCTGTTCATCGAACACGCAAATGTTCCATGGAAACCTTTCGTGTTCGATGAACAGGTAAAAGTCGGTGAAATGGTCAAGTTTGGTGAAGAAGTGTTCATCCATGAGCTTTATTGCCCAACCCTGGATGAACACTGAGTAACTCATTGCTCCCAAGATTCGTCAAAACCCATCGACTGTTTCTGGAGAAAAACTTTAAATTATTGCAATATTTGTATTTGTGCACCCATTTGCCCTTTTCAACTAATACAATTATAAGGAAGAGAAAATCAAAACATCACAGATAGTGAATAAGATTAATGAAATTCAAAAAGACGTCAAAACGAGTGTAATATAATTTAAAAAGTGAACCAAACACTACTTTGATTTCCTTCAAGATCATCCTGACGGTTTGTCTATGCATGCAGATGGTCGGATGAAAATTTTTCAAGTGCGTTCACTGCTGCTTATCCCGTCCTCTGAACATAGTTTGCCCCAACCTCGTTAAAAATTTCCATCGATTTGGTAAGGAAAAACAACACCGATAGGGTATCATGAATACTTTATTCCTGGGACATTCCATGGATACCCCTTCAGTTGTTCAGCAGACTTCACCGAGAGTGTGAAAATATGACCCCCTATTTTAGTAATCTTAAAACATTATAAAAAATTCTAATGACTACGTGAAATGAATACATCATAGTAATTAAAATGAAAGAAAATAAAGTTTTAAAACGGGTAAGATATGCAATTGTATACACTCATGTATATCACGCAGATGCAATTGGTTGTTCAGCTCATGCTGTTGATCTGCAGGAGAATTCTAAAGAGGTTTACCTATTTCCTCCACCCTAGATCCATTCCTGAGTAGCTCTTGCAGAAAAAAATAGAAACTTGGCGGAGAACCTTGAGTGCTTGCTTCCCGTAAAGTTACCTAAAGTAAAGTAAACCTACTTTCAGAAAAAACGTCGAAAATATGGAAAGTTTACGGGAGAAAGAGGGACGCGAAGTGACTTTTGTTTTCGTCTGTGGTGAGAATATAATAAAACATAATGGATAAATATTTGCTTATTCTCTTCTGTTATAGGTAAGAGACATGCCTGAAGACGAAGCTTTTTCCTTTGATTATAAGGTAAGCACCAATTCACCAATATTTTTAATATACAGGGGTTTACATTAACTGGTTGTAAACTTCATGTCTTTTTACTCCTCGGAAACGAACACAATTTTACTTTGGGCATTAGCAGTCACAGCACAGTAAATTTAACAGCACCGCACATTAGCTTAAACAATCATAGCATGGTGACGTTAACAAACACTGCACATTAGCATAAAGACGCACAGCACTGTGACATCGAACATAAGCTTGAACAAGCACAGCACGGTGACTTTAGCAAGCACCGCACATTAGCTTAAAAAATCACAGCACGGTGATTTTAGCAAGCACCGGACATTAGCTTGAACAAGCACAACACGGTGACTTAAATAAGCACCGAATATTAACTTGAACACTCACAATACTTTGACTTTAACAAACACAGCACAACAGCTTAAACAAGCACAGCATGGTGACTTTAACAAGCTCTACACATTAGCTTAAACAAACACAGTACGCTGACTTTAACAAACATTGGACATTAGCTTAAACAAGCACAGCAAGGTGACTTTAACAAGCACCGCACATTAGCATAAACAAGCACAGCACTGTAACTTTTATAAGCACCGCACATTAGCTTGAACAATCACAACACGGTGTCTTAAAAAAAGTAGAATACACTGATTTTAAGTCATAACACAATGACCTTAACAAACAGAATACAATGCACTGAATTTAATAATCACAACACACTGACTTACACTGACTTTTAAAAGTCGAATGCACTGACTTTAACAAGCCAAATACACCGACTTTCACAAGCCGAATACACTTACTCTCACAAGCCGAATACACTGACTTCACAAGCCAAATATACTGACTTTCACAAACAGAATACATTTACTTTAGTTATCACAACACGGCGACTTTAATAAGCCGAAACACGGCCAAATGCACTTACTTTAATTAAAAGTATACACTGATTTTTAACATGCCGATTACACCGACTTTAACAAGCAGAATACACTGATTTTTAACAAGCCGAATACACTGACTTTCACAATAACTACACACTGACTTTAACAAGCCGAATACGCTTACTTTAAGAAGCTAAATATATACTGACTTTAACAATCCAAATACATTGACTTTCACATGCCAAATACACCTACTTTAACAATAACTACACTCTGAGTTTAACAAGCTGAATACACTTATTATAACAAGCCGAATACATATTTTAACAATCACAACACGGTGAATTTTACAAAGCGGAATACAATGACTTTAAGCAACACACTAACTAGCAGAGTGCACTGACTTTAACAATCACAACACACTGACTTTAACTAGCCACGTTTACTGTCTTTAACAACCACAACATACTGACTTAAACAAGTAGAACACACTGACGTTAGCAATCACAACACACTGACTTCAACACACTAGTTACAACAACCACTGATCATTTTGCTATTTTATAATGTGAAACTCATTCATTTTTGTACCAAACGAAAGCGTCACTCTAAATACAGTATTGCTATATTTGAGAATCGCAATGTTTTCAGTAATATGAACAATTTTAATTTTCTTTCTTGCAGTTTGATATACTACAACGAAAAATTGGCATGAATATCGACAGGGCATGGCAGCTTATTTCGAAAGGAAATACATGGGAGAGTTTAGAAGATTTCAACGAAGTTTATACGCAGCCATACGGAGTACCATATGTAAGAACATTTTGTTTGTTATTTGTACTAATAAAAAGTAAAAAAAAATATAGAAATATTTTCTTTTTCAATACGTGTTATCTTTTACAAGAATAAACAATTATTTTAAAGATCTTCTGCAATAACATAGAATTATACTGTAAAGCATTTGTTTTCATTTGTAAGTTGTGTGTGAATGATCTAGACTGTATTCAATAGCAATCTGTCAAAATTACATAATTATTCCGATTATTACTTTTTTATAAAAATGGATCATTTTGTAAAATGTCGGGTTCCTTAAACCTGGGCCCGTTTTACGAAAGGTCCTAAGTCTCAAATCCTAACTTTTAGTCCTAACTACCAAAACAACACATCGCTGACTGGTCAGTCCCATAACCAAGATGACCAAGATAACCAAGTTCAAGATGATTATTAAGGAACTTTTTTTCATTTTTCGTAGAGTTGCTCTGTTATATTTCTTTTATATAGTTAACCCTTCATCCCTCAAGAGTATATCCGAAACAAAGAATGTGACAATAAATAATATAGTTTGTTTTATCAATATATCATAATGTTTGTATAGGTATTCCATCTCATCTTTTCTCTGATTTTTAGGGAATCGAACGTTGGAAAGATGACTTTTACTTTGGATGGCAAAAACTTAATAGCTTGAATCCTTCTCTCATTTGTTTGTGTTCACATATTCCTGAAAAGTAAGTTACAGTTTGACTTTGGCACGATGTAATGGTTGGATAGATAAGAAAATTATATTATATTCTTGAATTGTGTCAAGATCTGATCTGTGAAACGTAAATTGCGAATATAAAATTTCGTCATTCGTTATTGAGGTACATGTACAGCTAACACAGAAAAAGCAAAGCCATGAGTAAACATCCCTATGTCCTATGGTAGAGAAGGCCATGAATAAACATCCTTTTGTCCAATGTAAGAGAAAGCTTAAGTAAACATCTTAATTTCATATGGTAGAGAAAGCCGATATGAAAATGAAAACAGTACTTACGTTATATTTCTATAAAATTAAAATTCGTACAATTTACACACACACACACACACACACACACACACACACACACACACACACACACACACACACACACACACACACACAGAGAGTCAGTCAATCGGTCAAATATATGATACCACTAAAATTGTGTTTTGACTTTTGGTGAGGTTGAAACCTAACCTTTCGTATTTAAGGGTACAGAACGACGTAAATGTATCCCAATTAAAAAGATAGTGCATCACCCATTCAGGAATTCATCATATATATCATCATCTACCAAAGAAACATTGACAAAATATTTACAGCATTTGACGTTGTAACTTTCAAGAGAGTTAATGCTTAAATGAACCAGCCCTTTTTCTGATATTTTGTGAATGTTTTCAATGGTATTGACGTTCCTTAACATCACTGTTGTTATCTTAGTCTACTGATTTACTAGTGTTTATGTTGGGTTTACTGTTCAAATGTTGTATTTACTGTTTAATGTTGAATTTTCCAGATTTGGTGTAACGGATGAACTCCTACTACCGCTACTTGATGGACTTACACTACAGCAAGCTATTGACCATAATCGGTTGTTTATCATAGATTTAGAAATTATGCAAGATATACCAACAAGACGTAAGGACTTGGTTGTAAGTAAATACGGAACAAATTGATAACTGAATTAATTATTATTTAATCTTGATGTAAGTAAAAATCAAACCTATGCCAGATGCTAAACATTCTCTAAATAGTACGAAAAATGTTGGAAAGGGGTGAAAAGAGGCTAGTACATGCAGTAAATCAAAATGATCTTTGGTAGAAGTGAGCTTGTCACCAATAGTGATAGCATGACAGAATAAACGAAAATTATGTGGTCGGGATTGATCCAAAAAGAAGTGCAGAAACCAGAGGGGAGCAGAGACTGATGCTCACTGCTCCATGACACCTGGTCCCACCTCTTGATTGCAACAGGTCCGTATTTGTCCATTTTTTACCAGATTTGTACATATATCCTGGACCTTCTAAAGATTTACACTTTGGTATCTGCGATATTTTAAATATTTTTATACACATGTGAGGGTTCATCTTAATGACCACAACGAAATAAACATCTTGACTATAAACTTTGTTGGCGTTATTATACTACAGTGGTTCTTGTATTAGTTTTCTTTTATGGATATAAATGATAAAAGATAAAGTTAATTACCGGATGTATCAAATCGCGATAAAACAATGTTTCTCATTTGTGAATGTTCGATATAAAGTGTGGGTAAAATATGAATGTCAGATTACGTAAATTCGGGAAGATATCAGTCATATCAATAAATATTACAATTACAAAATGGGCTTTAATCCAATTGAATGTTATTGACTTATACGTGACCTTGCACATTTTATATTTGATATCAATGCAGACATGCAGGTTTATGTTAAAAGTTATTTACATTCATTTATTGGAATAAATCAAAAGGATGATAAATTCTATGTTTTAGATTCCAGCACCTATAGCCCTGTTTTTTCTAAACAACAAGAAGCAGCTCTTACCAGTAGCCATTCAACTGTATCAGCAGAAGTCTGAGCAAAATCCGGTATCTCTCTCTCTCTCTCTCTCTCTCTCTCTCTCTCTCTCTCTCTCTCTCTCTCTCTCTCTCTCTCTCTCTCTCTCTCTCTCTCTCTCTCTCTCTCTCTCTCTCTCTTATATAATAATAATCACACTCACGGGACTTATTCGTCGTTTGTGTAGGCATAGCGTTGATAAACTGATATATATATATATATATATATATATATATATATATATATATATATATATATATATATATATATATATTACTCAAATATATATCCGTATATATATATATATATATATATATATATATATATATATATATATATATATATATATATATATATATATATATATATATATATATATAAATGCTGTAAATTATATTGAAATTTGGTGAGTAAAATAGATAAAGGCTTGGTGGAGCACGTTGATACCCCGCGATGATTCGGTGCTTATATGGATTCGTGTACATTTTCGGAATCCAATTCAAGCTCCGCGTCACTTTAGGGTATTTCAGCGGAATTGAGAATGGATTTATGCTTATCTAATATATCAGAGGTAGAGAAATCGGAGAGAGTGTATGTAGGGTTTACAGGAAGTGTGTTGAGTCCAACTTCCTGTTGTAGCATCGCCTACAGACAAGAAATAAGAAATAAATTGTTTGACAAAATTTTTCTAATAAAGATACAAGCTTTAAATAAAGAAAATTCTTAAACCTTCTTCCAATATCATTGTAGGTATTTCTACCAACGGACCCACCATTGACGTGGACAATGGCTAAGATGTGGTACAATTTAGCAGATGCAACTTATCATCAATCACTTGCACATATAGGTAAAGTGTTTATATTTTTGTGTTTACAATCCTCATTATATCTTTAATCGATATATATATATATATATATATATATATATATAATATATATATATATATATATATATATATATGTGTGTGTGTGTGTGAAATTTTGTTTGTGTTTCTCCCCGTGCAATAATATAAGACGTACGTACGAGAATCCTTTCTATGAAAATTCCACGTGAATTTGTATCTGTTTCTCCCCGTGCAATAATATAAGGCGTACGTACGAGAATCCTTTCTATGAAAATTCCACGTGAATTTGTATCTGTTTCTGTGGGGCAATGCTAATTGAGTGTTAATCTCTCTCTCTCTCTCTCTCTCTCTCTCTCTCTCTCTCTCTCTCTCTCTCTCTCTCTCTCTCTCTCCTATATATGATCACCTTATATGCTAAATCTGTATCGATTTGTATCTTTTATGTTGTATTTAATATGATACGCTAATTTACAATCAGGACATTTGTAACAGGTTTCACACATCTGATAATGGAAAGTGTCTGTGTTACGATGCATAGGAACTTTTCGCTCTCACATCCACTGTACAAGCTGCTTGCTCCCCATTTCTTTTACCTGCTGGCAATAAACACGTAAGTGTAAAATTGTTATACGCAATGATTTCGGATTTCCCATCATACATTTTTCACATTTAAGTACTAATATCCCTCAAATACCTGAACGTGCACCTCACAAATAATCCGATACGTAAGTGCATATTCAACATCTGAACATTTCATTGATAGAAAAAAACTACTTACTGACAAATTATTGACACAGTGTTACCGAAGATCGCGTTTGGTGTCAACATTTCGGAAAATTTTGCGGTCGTTTTGATAACCTTGTTTGCAATTACTCCTGAATGAAATGTTGAGCTACCTGTTTGATAGCGGTTGTTGAGTCGTCTCTACCTACTGTAACGAAGATTTCTTCCTCCCCTAATTTATTTGAATTTGACTGGTTTCACGGCAGTGTGATCCCGCAATAGGGTATGCTTACTGCACCATGTCACCTGCTCTCTCCTCTGGATTTCCAGAGGTCCGTGTCTGTCAAATATCACCATATATCTTTATATGTATTATCACCATCCTTTATATTTATATTTGATATCTGAGATTCGATATGTTACTAATTTATCAATCATGTACACAAATCAATATTTAAGTGACTGTATATAATTACTATATATCGAAATATTTACATTTACAGGCGTGCAAGAGGGAGTTTACTTAATCCCGATGGCTTCCTTAACATTCTGATGAGCTCAGGTGTTGGAGGAATTTTCCATCTTTCAAAGAAAGGGTCAGTTCAAGATTCAGATATCCAGTTCTAGAAAAGTTATCCTGATATTAGGGAGTTAAACAAATCAATAATTAAACTTTTCAAACATAATCTAGTTTTACCTCAACTCCGCTGTTTACAAGAGAGCTTTGTTAAATAAATAAAGTAAAATAAAGTTTGCTTTTCCTGACCAGCTTAAACCAGGACTAGGGTTTTTGTGTAAGTTGGTATTCTAAAAAAGTACGTTAAATGCCGTATCTCAACTAGTTCAATTTATTGTTTATTTTATCAGTACTTGTTAGTTAGTTCCACACAGAGCAAAGAGGATATAGTAAGCATTCCTTGTTACTGTCAGTCCGTCAGATAGAAAGCATGTGTTGTCGTTGTTGTATTGTTGTTTAACGTCCCACTCAAGAATCGTTCACTAATATTAAGACGTCACCAAATGACCAAAGGGTTTCAAATTTTGGCCTATGCTTGGCCATTGAGCAGTGTGGTTCTTTAACGTATGGACACCTACTGTGACACGGGACCTCGGTTTTTACTGTATCAGAAAGCATGTGTGTGAAATAATATTGATTGTTAGGTTTGGCGATAAAATGTTATGATCGCCTGTATGTTTTGGATAAGTTTGCAGCTGCAAAATCAATCACTTGCAATCTAAGTAGGAACCTCAAAATTGTTCGTGGCCTGAAGGTAATGATAAGCTTCACGGTGTTGTTTTGATACAAAATATGTTATATCAAATGAGTCTCAGCAATTTCCTATGAATAACAAAAATATAAAAAACAAATAAAGATATTCTGAGATACTTTAATAGTAAAATGTTTTGGTAGTTGCATATTATCAGCTTATTTGGGCACCTCATTGTATCTGAGAATGAGTTTAAAACTGCATACCTAACATTTAACACATATGTCGTCATATAGGTCCCGTAAACACATCTTCAGAATTCTTAAGCTTATGTTTAAATTTACTATTTTGACTATAAATGTGTTGGTAAAGCAATGAATGAGACATTTGATAAGGCAAATCATGATTATCGAATTATACACAAGCAAATCGTTGCATCAATGTTATGATTATTTCAGTTACGTGTGTAATCAAACTTTTTTTTTTTTAATTTCTTCTAATGAGCAGTAATTTTCAACTAAAATCATGATCAATTAATAAAGCTTTAGTATTGAGTATATTTGGTGAGTTTAGACCCTGATGTTTTAAAACGAACAGATTGGAGATGATATGCGTATTTTTATTTTATTTCAAAAGTATAATGTAGTATAATTCCGTCTTCCGAAATATTTTAGAATGAAGGTTTGGAGAATAGATGTACATGGAACTTTACCTGAAGATTTGAAGCGAAGAGGGGTATGTCAATTACGTGTATTTATGATTTATTTTCAACCCATTATTTAAAGATTTTCAATAGTCTAGTAGTCTACTGTTAATTTTCGCACACACATGTGCATGGACAAACGTACACACAGACACACACCAAATTCAACACCATTAGCCCTATATATCAGTAGTTACATTCATATTTACACATAAGGTTACCCGGTAACTGGAGTTTCTGATTTAGCTGATGGTTTTACATTTCGTATGGGTATCACTGTTATTTCAATTCTAAGTTCTCAAAAGCTAAAATAGTCATCTTTTTAAAGTGTTCTTTCGGATACAAACTTCATCCAATTTAAATTACAACTAAACTGATGAAGTATTATTGACAGAAACGATCAACATGATAATTCATTTAAGCCGTTTTGTAAAACCTTAACTTGTATTATGTTTATGATATATCTATAGTATATATCTATTGAACAATAGTAGTATGTTGAAGTGTTTTCCGAATGACTAAATTTCAACACACTCTTTATTACTATGCATGTTTATGACTGCTTTTTCAGGTACAAGACCCAAATATTCTTCCCAATTACCATTTTCGAGATGACGCCATGCTTTTATACAATGTGATAAAGAAGTACGTTACAGACTACGTCGATCTCTACTACGGTTAGTATACATTTTAATACAACGAGTGTTAGTGGATTACATTGTATCTTTTTAATTTTGAAAATTACCTATATTTTACCATAAATGAAAACTTACGTAGTATGGAATATTAGCTTACATGTACATCATGTCTAGATGCCCTGGGGTTCTGATTCTCTTGATCACGTCAAACCTATATCTCGCTTCGGCACAGTTTATCCGGATTATAATATTATATCAAAAGTAGAAAATCCAACATTGTTAGGGACAACAATAACGGACCCACTTTTCCCCCAATTAATTTTACAACATCGTCAACTCTGACCGCCAGCAACAGGATTGGTGCATTTTCAAGAGGATAAAAAGCTTGACAGACGCTGTTGTGTATTTTTAAGTTTCAATCACCAGCTGTCCTGTTTATACAAGCATTTGAGAGTGGTACAACAGCTCCAGTTATGGCAGAGTTATATATAATTTCTGTATAACATTTACAATATCGATGTAATATGTTCCTGGTCGTCGTGAAATATATAATATGAATAAGCATAGATACTACAGCAAATAATCTTTAAGCGATCCAAGAGACAGTATACATATTGGTGGACATTTGAGGAACAGGGATCAGAAGCCATATCGACCAGTCAAATTAAAAAATATCAAGCAAGGAATAAATGTTCGTCAAATCTATATACACTTTCAAACAACTACTATCTATTCATCATACCAATTACTGAAAAATAGTAAAAATGCAAACAAGGTCATAATACAAACTGTTGCAAAATGTTGACTTTAAACGCGATTCCTTATATTTTTATATAACAAGCTGTGTCTCTGTATTTGATTTGTTTCTGCATTAAACCGTGGTCAGTTGGCTTTCATGGGCTTATGACCTTGTATGATACCACGTTCTCATTAGAAAATACACATTCTTTTTAAATTGGAGCTCAACTGATGAAGTCTAATACACAGGAACGATTGTCTTGAGCATCATAACTTTGGTATTGTATTCATAATATATCTAAGATATACGTATCATATACAGACAAGAATCGGCCATTATTAATCTTTAACTTTTATTAATCTTAAAGGCCAAACGAAAGTCGAAATCATTACGTCTGTAAATATGTTTTGTTGCTTATTTCCCGTCCGTGTCTAAAGTATGTTAAATGGCTAAGTAGAAAGCCTGTGTCCTTGACTTCGTGTCAAATTAAATGCTATAGCTAGATTTTTTCTTTTGATTCACAAACTTTTGAATGAAGTCTGTATTTACGCTCTTTCTAAATTTCCAAAAGCAAGGATCACTGACGCCCATTTTTGTTTCAGAAATAAAAATCTCTTTTCATTTTGCATTCAGACGATATTGAAAAGATTGAATCAGATTGGGAGCTTCAAGGGTTTGGTGATGAACTTACAAAACGCTGGGAACAAGGAGGTTGTGGGCTCATGGTATGAACTGGTACATGTATTTTGTAAAGTTGCATTATGCTCAACGGACTAGCGCCAGCGACGTTGTCCATCAGAAAGCCTTTTCAAAAATAAAACAATTTATCCCATTAACATTCAATTTGCTGATTTATATCAAGACTTTTTATCTATTAAATATAAATCTCGTGACCTGGCAATTCATTCCAGATGTGTTTTTCTTAAAAGGAAATCAGATTTGTTTTCTTCCAATTGTTTTCTTTCTTTCTTGGGATATATATATATATATAATATATATATATATATATATATATATATATATATATATATATATATATATATATATATATATATATATATATATATATATATATGTGCCAAGTTTAATTTAAAATGTCTTTTGTTTATAAAACAGGGCATACCAAATAATGGGAAATTTACCAGTGTTGACCACATTGTACTCTTATTGACAAGTGTCATTTACACATGTAGTGTTTCGCATGCTGCAGTTAACTTTCCGATGTACGACGAGTATGGGTTCCCGCCAAATTATCCATTACTACTCAACGGAACCCCACCAGTAAACAAGGTAATCGAAGTATTCAAAAGTTTTTTTATATGGTTTCTGATAGATTTGCAGTAATCTATCGTTATCAGAAAATTTCATTGAAGACACTTCCTGACGCGACTTTTTGTAAAGTGTTGAAGTATTCAAATGTTCATTCAAGATGATGTGATATGTATGAAATCTGTCTAATACAGGAACCACTGTCCGAAGTCGATGTTTTGACATCAATGCCGGATAAAGAGATGGTACTTGACCTGATGAAAGTTACAAAGCTTCTAAGTGAAAAGGGGACAAACAGTCTAGGAGATTTTGAAGTTCAATATATTTATGATCCTCCGGCCGTTGAGATAGCAAAGAGGTATATTGACATTTGTTCTCCGATTCCTTGTTTCAATTGAAAAAATATACATATTTCAAGATAATGCTGAATGAATAAAATCTCTGATATAAATTTGCATGCTGAATAATTTTGTCCTCCATATTACACAGAGTGAAAACTATTTTCGTTGATTTCAGATTTAGAGAAGATCTGAAGAATATAAGCGAAATAGTGAAGGAAAGAAATAAATCGAGAAGTCCGAAATACACCTGGTTAGACCCAGTGAACATTCCGAACTCAATTAGTATATAAAGAACACAAGCTTTTGTGAAATTACAAAGTGACATTTACAAATAAAAACACAGATAACCAAAGTATTCCCAGTGTTAAAAGTCAGGTGTACAAATGTACAAGCAAATTTAGTACATATATTTACCACAATAATATAAAAAACTTCCTGACAAAACTGTCCCAATCGGGATGACTTGGACCTTGAATCTAGTATTGTATGAACTACATGATTATACATAATTACACTGACGGACACTCTGGTGTCTTTCAATGTCTCATGTAAATATATGGTGTTACTGTTCATTTTCTAGGATCTCAGTTAAGACATTTTTACGCATCTCAAATTGAAAAAAGAGACTTACGAACTACAGCGCTAATTCCAAGATACCTATAAAATAACGATGTTTAATGTTAATGCAAAACTCTGTTTAATTTCCTGATTCTTATATCTAAACTAAAGGAATGGTATAAGACGTACCAACACATAGCATATACTCATGCAGTCGGAAGAACCCGATTCCAGTCTAACTCTCTGTGTATATTGGGTCAAAACTTCAACAATTTAAATAAATATACAATATCAACGCAAATTAGATAAAAAACATTCCTGTTGACTTCTACGAAGTGTCAAATCAAATTGGTAGATTTTGACCTGACATAATTGTCTTTTATCGCTGCGCACTGTAATTCAGAATTTTAATTCGAGATGTCCAATTTATTCTTCTTCTTGTATCGCACCGACCCAATTATTATTGGTACCTATAGAAGTAGCTTGGTATTTGTTTACTTACAACAGTTATCAAAATCGGTTTTATCAATGTTTTGTGTTGATTATGATGGTGATGCGGGTGCCACGACCGCAAGAGAAGAAGTGGATTGTTTTGGTTGATTGTTTTTTATGTGGACTACAATCAGCTCTCGCCTATGGCGAAGTCCGGTTGAAACCGACCTGTACTTGAAATTTACGTCATTTGATGTATTGATCACGATCCTCGTAATATATAGAATGGCGCTTGTCTAGGAAGTAAAATACTTCTCTTTTTCACTTAAATTATATACATTTGTGAGTGACGAAATATGGGCGAGGAGAGAAAATAAAGAATATGATCGGATTAAAAGTCCAAATAAATTGCATGTATATGTATCTTTTATATTGTCTGTAATAAATTCAGAAGAAAATGAAGTACATTTTACAGTGTCTGTCATATTG
Source organism: Atrina japonica (assembly GCA_030159075.1). NCBI lineage: Eukaryota > Metazoa > Mollusca > Bivalvia > Pterioida > Pinnidae > Atrina > Atrina japonica. The sequence goes on from BROG01000993.1 coordinate 99,083, forward strand.
TTAAAATATGGGCGAATTTGTTGTACACAGACTTGTTTTAGATTTAAACCAGTTTTGTTAACTTTCCGTTTGTTACGTAAACCTATTTTAAACTGGTTTTGAACTAAAACTGGTTTTCTCATTTGTTTTATCCTAAACCCAAACTAGTTTATCAAACCATTCAAACTGCCTTCTGGGGTGGTTTAATAGGTTTATGCAAGTTTGTTGCTACAACAACAGGGCGGCAAAAACATGGATCCGGACTAATATCAGATACCTTTTAAGTGTCTTCTAGACATTTTATGTACTATGCCAGAAAACTCATAATGACAGAGAGACGTTTTACAATGTTAAAACGGTGAATTAATGAATTCAGTCTCCATATTGGTCAGCTGTCGATTGCCATTTGTTCATCAGGATTTCACGGTTTTTATTTAACATGGACATTACCATAGAGCGAATTTTTGCTGTTTAGTATATTAACACCCAGCAATTCAAAAAGTGGAGACAATATAATCAGAGTTAATAAACTAAAAGGTATAAGTACTGATGGGTTTCCTTTAATTTGAGTTATATATCCGTATTCATTTAACCATTTGCTTTTATAATTGACAAATCCAAAAATGATATACTTGTAGTGATCCACTATGATAGCGATATAATATACCAATTTGAAGTACTGATCTTTAATATGTTCAGGATAATAAACGAATTGGACAAACACAAACCACTGAAAATCCAGAGATCTGATCAAGTGTCAATGAGGAGTAACAATGAATTAGAATGCATGTCATGTTATGATATATCTATAAGTGTACCGATGAGCAATCCTCTAGGTAACCAAGGTTTAAAGTGGCGTACGTTGGGGATAGTATAGTTCCATGGCATCACAATTAGATCTTTTATAACACATTGTTCTGTAAAACTGAAGCTGCTGTCTTACAGTGAAATTCTTTGTCTGTATTATCATCATTCTATCCAATACTCAAAAACTCAACGTCCCAGAGAACATGTAATTTTAGGATAAAGATGATGAAACTAGCATTGTTGTCTATAGTATGAAAGCCATACGATGGTTGATAAAATCTCGTATTCGAAAACTTAAAGGGACTATGAAAACACGTTATCCCTCTGTATTTAATGATCCAGAAGTAGTAACTGAACTGGATAGGTTACATGACCAATATGTACTGGTACCAGCAGACAAAGCCTCAAATAATATAGTTTTTATTTGTAAGGCACATTACTATAATTGTTTATTAGAAGAACTTGGGTTTAATACGAATTCTGGAAATCCTACATACACACGTAGCTCACTTTCAAAGGACGAGATCCTTCAAAAACACGTGTCCGTATTACGCTCATTTGATATACCTACAACGGATACCGATTTCGAGCTACCACATTTATACTGGATACCTAAACTTCATAAAACCCAATATAAGCAAAGATACATAGCAGGATCCAGCAAATGTTCTACCAAACCTTACCAAGATATTGACAGCCATTAAGGAGAAACTTCAACAATACTGTACAGTTGCTTATTCCAGAAGCGGTGTAAATCAGATGTGGATACTTAAAAATTCTAAACAGCTTTTAGAAAATTTGAAGGCACACAATTTTTCTCGAATTCACAGTATCAAAACTTATGACTTCTCTACTCTTTACACTACTATTCCACATAAAGAATTAAAAGAAAGACTTTTCAGCATCATAGACAACTGCTTTTTCACTAAAGGTGGTACCCGAAAATTTAAATATCTAGTGATTGGCTATCAGAATACTTATTTCGTCAAACACCACTCTGGTTCTACACATAAATATACTGAAGTTGATATTAAAAACATGCTGGAATTTCTAATAGACAATATATTTGTAATGTTCGGAGACGTGGTCTTTCAACAAACTGTCGGCATTCCTATGGAACCAATTGTGCTCCTTTATTGGCCGACCTGTTCCTTTATTCATACGAAGCAGACGTCATTCAGAAACTGCAGAATCAAAAGAAGAAAAAGTTAGCGGTGTCCTTTAATTTGACATTTAGATATATCGACGACGTTTTGTCAATTAATAATAACAATTTTCATACATATGTCAATGCCATATATCCCAGCGAACTAGAAATTAAAGAATCAAGCACAACAGAATTCATATTTAACATTTTACTTAATATAAACACAGACGGGAAATTAGCAACTAAGCTATACGATAAACGCGACGATTTCGGTTTTCCCATCGTAAATTTTCCACATTTAAGTAGTAATATCCCTCTTGGTTTCCAGAGGTCCGTGTTTGTCCATTTTTACCGGATTTGTATCTATGCCCTGGACATTCTATTGATTTATACTTTGGTATCTGATTTTTTATATTAGATAAGCCTCACAAACATCCAAACTATTCCGTAAATAGGAGTAACCCTCTGACTGTTTTACAAAACCTGACAGGAACAGAAATGAAGTTTCCTTTGGTTTCTGCCACAGTGCTGTACAGGCTGTAAGACTGGAAGACAGGACTAGGCACTTACGATCTCACGGAAAAGAAAAAAAATAAGAAACAATATAAACAAGCATGTGGTTAGAGATTTCTATAGAGTACATTTACAATTTTAGATCTACTGAAATGAAACTTACCATGATATATTGTTTGATGAAAAGTGTATATGGCCATTTTAATTTGAATTATTGATATTGATCACACTCCAAATCAGCCCCGGTCCTAAATACATGTACCATAGGCGTCGGAACCGGGGGCCTGGGGGGGGGGGGGGGGCGGGGGGGGCTTAGCCCCCCCACTTTTTTTGCAAAGATAGACATATGTGTTGAAAATTGGGGCTTAGCCCCCAGACGTTTCTGGCGTGTGTGTGTTTTAAGTTGGTTTAGCGCCCCCCACTTTCAATTTGCTTCCGAAGCCAATGTGTACAGTAACTGAAGAAAAGTAATGGTGCATGACACAATTAATTAAATATTTATACCAATGTCACCTTTTTGTCACTTGAACTGAAAGCCGCTTTCACCTATGTCGATCCTCATTTTTGTACTTATGTATCGTTTCAATCCATATTTTAGACTGTACATCGATGACCGGGAAACAGATGGCGTCTGTTTTGGCACGTTTTTCTTTTTCTTTTTTATTGCAAACTATATAACTTTGGTATTATGTTTATAATATCACTGAAACAGAATTGGGCCAAAGAAACTCACAATAGTCCCATGCAGAGAACCTGTTTATAAATATACACTAAGTACTATCGCTGTCTAGATCTACTTAATTTTTATCAATAGATAGATTCTATGTCTAAATTATTATTAGAATGACAAAAAGGACTTTGAATCAACTGGACATTATATTTTAAAGAGTGGTGGTCATAAATAAAGCTCTATATATCACTGTATGTGTGCATAGTTCTGAAAATCTTGATTTTTCGGAGGCGATTTATTATCTCCCACCTCCCAACCCCATGTCAGATATGGGGATATATAAATGGGACTGGCTGATGCGCGCATATTATCTGTGTTTGTATGTCTCATGTGAGCAGGCATATTAAAATAGCTGGAGGAAATCCTGTCCTGAACATACAGACTCATCCTAAGCATTCACACACGCGCATAGATTCTACAAAGTGTCGAACAGGAGAGCAACCAACGAGAGGTATCGATAATGACGATATGCATAAAACAATCCCTCCAAGAACTTGAAGAAGGACGGCCTGGCTATAACATTCAATCAAGAATTGTTAGTGAATGAGTCCTTCATATATTAGTAACATCAATACAGCCAACAAAATCCATTGACTGCTGCCGGGCGTCCAACTGGAAGGAGAAGAAATAAGTTCGCGTTCAGGTCGAGTTCGGGATTCGATCTAAAAATTGCTCTACCGGAAGTGAGCGAACGACATAAACAGACTTGGTACAACAATGTGGAAATCTGTCTTTTTGATGATGTAGTTTGATTATGATTGAAGTAAATAGGTAAACATTTTAACTATGTGATGACAGTCAATAAGTTTGACTGGGTCTTCTTGTTCTCCATAGTGGCTTGTAGGAATCATTTCAAACTTTGTACATTTAAAAATTGAGGCCGAAATTCTGCCCCGATTTTAAGTTTTGATTTTTTAGTAGATCTACAGAGGCTCAGAGTTATGCAAATGTATCCCTTATCCATCCCCTGTGTGTAAATAATTGTGACTTTCACATGTATATAAACTGACGAAATAGCTCCACTTGGAAGTAGTATACGATAATGGATACATTTGCATAACTTCGAACCTCTGTGAATTTGTTTACCTCATCTTTTAATTGTACTTAAAAAAAATCCATCAACATTGTGTTGTGACATAATTCCATTCAATTAAGACTACTTCAATTATGTTAGAGGTAACATGGCAAGAGCACTTTGGCATATCCGAAGTAAAGCGAGTTCTAATATTATTGGAGTAATTTAAGATGTGATTTCAAGATATCCATCAAATTTAATTATGTGTGACATTGTCGTCCTGTTTTCCACATTGAACACATAAGAAAATCTAATATGTTCTCTGATTGGTTGACTTTAAAATATCAATGCATATGCATTCATTATCAACCAACTCAACAACTTTTACATGAAATGAATGCTTTGCTGATCGTGAAAAAAACACAAATTTGTTAAATAAACATCATGACGCTGCCATATTTCATTACCAATTTTACCCACTCGTAAAATTAACATAACAATATCTCCATAAACAGACGACATATTTTAACAAAAATAACAAGAGGCCCGCATTTTTTACACATTTAACATTCTGTGAGAGTTTTATTATTAAATTTGAATCAATAATTAGCGAGAACGCTTAAACCTGGGTTATGTTCACCCCGGGCAGCTGATTTCCCTACCAGTTTTACTGATGTCCAAAAGAAAAAAAAAGGCTATGAGTATCATTCCTGCAGTACTGTGCAGAAGAATTAGAAAATTAGGACATCTTTGTCTTCTTATAGATGGGTCTATATCAGCCCGTAAAATGTCAGTAGACTACTGAGTCAGTATTAACTGACTACAGTGCTTTGTTGGGATATTGGAACCTTAATTCTGCCCAGTATGTTCATAAACAAATAATGTATAGTCTTGACCATGTAATGAGGGAGAAAAAGTGAAGTAGTATAAGTTTTTTGGATACATGTACTTCCAATTCCAGCTCTTTTGTCGACATTTATCAACATACTTTCATCAAAAGAATGGTTGACACAGCTTGTAAAATGATTTTAAGGCATTGTCTTGAAGCAGGGCTCTACAACACTAAAAAAATTCACTCTTCATTTGGCCAGCGAACCAGAAATTTTACTAGCCAGCCAGGAACTTTTACTCGCCAATATATATATATATATATATATATATATATATATATATATATATATATATATATATATATATATATATGTGTGTGTGTGTGTGTTCTTAAAAAAAATCCACTGGATGAAAATATAGAAATGAAATAAAATATTAATTTTCTAAGTTTATGTAACATTTCATTGTTTCAATCCATATAAAACAAGGTTATTAACTGCATGTTGACCTTTTTGTGCATTTTTTTATCAATCCAGGAGTGTTTATATGCCTATATTTTTCATATTTGTTGCTCTAATATTGAGGCAACCTTAAACTTTGTTTTTAAATTTTAGCTCCAGTTTCTTTTCGACAGAATTTACAAAAAGGAGACTGCCCACAAGAATTGTAAATTTTGTCCGTAAGTTAAAATCTAGAGTCCAACACCCGTGACCTGATCGTCAGACAAACACCTATACAGTTCTTTAATTTATAGGTGTTTGTCCGACAATCAGGTGTTTGACTCTCGACTTTAATTTACAGATAAAATTTCCAGTTCCGACTGTGGTTAATCCCTTTAGGGATTCTGTCGCAGTCATTTTATTGTGTTCCCCCCGCGATAAATCGGCCACGATAATCCCCAAAGGAATTAGGTTGTGGTCTGTTTGTCCTCCTCGTCGAACACTAGGCCGAACTTTCTGCCCCGATTTTACCACTTAAAAATCGCTGAAATTAAAATCGAAATCGGGGCAGAAAGTTCGGCCTAGTCGAATACTAGCCATAACTCTGTTCCAGTATTCCTTTAACCAAGATCGTTTAAACTTAGTAGTGTCTAATGATGCTTCTGTCGAAATCGACCGAGAAAAAAAAAATGTCATCGTGTTTGTTAGGAAAATTTCAAGTCGAAAACGTGAGAGCAATACAACGTGGTTTTATACAGTAATCCACGTGCGTTAGATGCTCTAGTTTATCGAAACTGAATAACCAAATTGGTTGCTGTAAAGCGCGTAACCGACCATGATTTCGATAATGTAATTTCACAGTGAAAACGGACAAACTTTTGATTTCCGGTTCGGGGGAAAAACTGGTCGCAATGTGGCGACTGAATGAGGATAAACACTCGCCAAAATCTAAAAAATGGTCGCATTTGCGAGTAATTTGGTCGCATCGTAGAGCGCTGTGAAGTGAATGCAGCTTTATCATTGTAACATGGTTATGTAACATTAAATGCATTTGGTCAGGAATATTTTGATGCAAACAGTGTTTCAGATCCAATGTATGTACAGCTCATTTTCTACCCATTTAGGCTAACCATAAAACGCTAGCTTCACTCGCTTAAAATCATGCTCAAATTGTTCCAAATTGTACCGGTATGTAAGGCATATTCGGCATTGTTTTATTGGAACAACTGATTAAGATGTTGGCAAGCCATATTATCATATCTGGGCTATCACAGAATTGGGCTGTCAACAAACCCATATTCAACCATATGTATGATATAATCTGTGAGATTACACATTTTTGACACCCTTGTTTCTAGGAATTCTGACCAATCAGAATGATTCCTTAGTAAACTTTTGAAAGCCCATAGTACACAGTGGAGGAACATTTCTACAAATTACAGTAAACAACTTGCAGTGCTTGTTTACAAAAGACTGGAATTTCATTGTTAATATATTTTTGAAAAAATAAGCAATGTATTATGATATGTCAAATTTTTCGACTCCAGGGAGCCCCTGGCACCCCTGGGGAAGTATATATTGAGGGCCTCTGAGGAGTTATTGCCTTAAATCTTTGTTATGAATTTTGAAATAAATGTTAAAAAAAAAATGGCAGTGCTTGCATATGTGACAAGTACCAATCTCAAACTTTTTGTTTTTACAATGAGCTTAGCAAAGTACTAACGTCCATTTCTAGTTTATTTCTGTGGTTTTCCCCATTAAGCATGTTAAACAAATGAGCCATTTTCCTCTTTTTTTCACTATTTAATCATCTTTCCTTTTGTGTATATGTCACAAAACAATATTTGAAGCTTTTGTAATACAATAAAACCTGATTTAGCAACCACCTATGTATAAAGACCACCTGGTCACAATGACCATTTTTTTTGCTGCCCCCACTAGTACCATTTGTGTACAAATCAACCCCTATATAAAGACCTCCTCCCTATAAAGATTGGTTTTCTTGTGTCCCTAAGGAGGTCAGTATATAGAGTTTCACTGTAATGATATTAACAAGAATTATTAAGCTATTACGATTAAAGGGACATTAGCTGTGTTTTTTTTCCCAAAAACAAGTCTGTCCTTTTTGCAACTTAGATTGATATATACGATAACAAAAAAGAGATATACGTATGCATAACAATTCTTAAATTCCAATATATTTTGTGAAAATTGCTTGAGAAAACCAGATTGGCACTTTTCACATGCAATTGATTAACTCAGCCTTACTTTCTGTATACATGTATGGATACTGCGCTGGACCTGACCTGACCTTATTTTCACACAATATTATACATATAGCAATATAAGATTTTTTTTTTTGCCTGTGTATAGCTCTTATTTGTTATTGTACAACAAGTACAAGTAGTAAAAGTAGAAAAAATTGAAATAATATTTTTGGTAAACACTGCTAATGCCCCTTTAAATCAATTGATATACAGAAATAGTTTCATTTCTGATTAAAAAAGCAAATAGTTTTGTTTATCTTTTATCAAGATACATTGTACAATGTATGACATTTTTATATACAATATTTATATGCATATTTTTGTACCAAGCATTGATTGTGGTGTTTAAACATTTTTAGTCAATACTTTGGAAGAAACAATTATTGGAACAACTGAACAAAATGTTCATAAATAGGGTTAAAACACCTAGAGTGAAATGGTAGAGGGATAAAACCAATTAAAGACCAACACATTTTTACCCAAATTAAATTTATGTTTGAAGAAATTGAAAAATACATGTACATAACACTGCATTAGGCACAAAAAAAGATTTATTGGATTTGACTCTCAAAGCCCCAACCTCCCAAATGTTTTAGGTAATTTTTGCCAACTTACTTCTTAATTTGAATATCTGATTTACATGTACATTCATGTATATCATCCTTTTTTGTAATCAGAATGAAATGAGAAATATGCCTACCAACCAACCCACTTCTGAAGTCTTTCACAGAGAAAAAATAACTTTTAATGATACTTATTTTTCAGCATTATTCAGACTAAAGTTTGATTAAACTAATAACAATATGAGAGTGAAAAGATTGGTTCTGTTTGCTGGTCTTTGATCTAAATGGTGTTCTTGATGCAGAGGGATGGACAAATTTTCAAGGGATGTTGAGTTTGCTGAGGTAAGTGATGAGGGTTTGAAAAAACTGATGCTGTATGAAAAAAGTTTTCATCTTAGTTTTTACAATTCATGCATTTTACATAAGTTAATAATTCTACATGTACCTACATGTAATACTATAATAATGCAATGAACAATATGCCACAAATAATTCAGTATTCATGTAGCTATCAAGAGTAGCTATCTATTAAACACATACATGTACAGTTTTCTCCCCAGGAATTTTAGATAGCACCTTGTTAAGTCAGATGTATAGTGGAACTGACTGACTTGGGGTGATCTGATTTGCAAAGCGGTCTCTTAAGTGAGGCTCGGTACTTATTAGATATTTATAATTAACAAGAGATTTGAATAGAGTAAATGGTGAAGTGTCAGATTGACATGGTCCATCTTTGGCCATCTTGGCTGAATAATTTTTTTATATTGTCTCTTTTCTATGTTACGTACTTGTGTTATATATGAGTTTGTGAAGCGAACAGCCTTCGGCCATTGGAGCTGTGCTCTCTATCAACAAGAGTTAATTGGTTTTGCTATAATGGCCTCGGAGAAAACTGCATGTATCATTATGTGATATTTCATATCACAAAAGATGAGAACACTCCTTCATGCAATACTTACTGTTCATGTATATTGTCTCTATGTAGCAGAGAAACCTTTTCCATGATTAAATTTTTGGAGTTTGGGCAATTGAGGTGAAAATAAAAACTTTGAAAATCAGGATATAAATTTAATGCATTCAAAGGAGTGAAAATGTGAATAGTTTTTGAGAAAAGAAAGTGACATACAACTACATGTATCAGAAAGTTATACATGAACCCCTTTTTAATTTAGGAAAATAATTGAATTGCAATTGTTCTTTTTAATCTATATTCCATTTCAGAATTCTTACAGTTGTGTAATTTATGTAATATCATGTAAAGTTCTGTATGATGTATATTACATGTACTTTTATTTCTATTTCTATTCATAGTATCTGATAGAGGCTGCCAAGCAGAAACCTGAACGATTACTGAGCAAGCCAATCCCAGCCAGCTCAAAAGGGTAAGTATCCAAAGGTGATATATGAGATAATGATATAAACAGTTGCTCCAGAGACTGAAGGTTGTGTTCTTGGTTTTGGTGTATTTCATTTGTAACATTCTGTGAAAAAAACTTTGCTCAAATTTTAACTAAATTTGATATGTTGCTAAATATAAAAATGTAACATAGGATATGATTGATTTTGGTCAACATGTCAACACTTGAGTTATATGACTTAAATGTTTATAATTGACTCAGCACTGAGGAGCTTAGTGTTTCTCTTACACATTATTTTTTGTGTGTATTTGCTGCATGTGCTACTAGCTACATAGTAGATATATACCGTAGTTACATATATACTGACAGTTGGAATTGATTTTCTGTAAATTATACATCAAACTTGACAGCTAATAAGTTCCGAGTGTTATCAAAAAATTCAGATTATTGTTTGCCTTGTTCATTCTGAAATTTTGCTTTGCTTTATTTTTATGTTACCACAAAATTTCTATTTACAAGGATAAGTCACCAACTACAAAATGAAAATGAAGTATGTAGCCTATACTGATATAGCAGAAATATACACCTATATAATGGAACCATGTATATGCATTGCACTGTCATAGAAAATCTCAGATACGAATCCAAACCTGTCTGTAACGACATCACTCTACAGGGAAGCCTCTAGAAGGAAAATGATTGAAATATTGAGGTTTTCTGTTGATACAAAATGATGTATTTCTATATATCTTGTTCATCATCATTATTTTTCACTGTATTTTGTATAGCTGTAAAGAAAATATTTCAGATGTTGTATATTGCTGTAAAGTAAATCTTTCAGAGGCTGTATATAGCTGTAAAGTAAATCTTTCAGAGGTTGTGTATAGCTGTAAAGTAAATCTTTCAGATGCTGTATATAGCTGTAAAGAAAATCTTTCAGAGGTTGTGTATATTTGTAAAGTAAATCTTTCAGAGGCTGTATATAGCTGTAAAGTAAATCTTTCAGAAGTTGTGAATAGCTGTAAAATAAATCTTTCAGAGGCTGTATATAGCTGTAAAGAAAATCTTTTAGAGGTTCTGTATATTTGTAAAGTAAATCTTTCAGAGGCTGTATATAGCAGTAAAGTAAATCTTTCAGAAGTTGTGAATAGCTGTAAAATAAATCTTTCAGAGGCTGTATATAGCTATAAAGTAAATCTTTCAGAGGTTGTGTATAGCTGTAAAGTAAATCTTTCAGAGGCTGTATATAGCTGTAAAGTAAATCTTTCAGAGGTTGTGTATAGCTGTAAAGTAAATCTTTCAGAGGCTGTATATAGCTGTAAAGAAAATCTTTCAGAGGTTGTGTATATTTGTAAAGTAAATCTTTCAGAGGCTGTATATAGCTGTAAAGTAAATCTTTCAGAAGTTGTGAATAGCTGTAAAATAAATCTTTCAGAGGCTGTATATAGCTGTAAAGAAAATCTTTTAGAGGTTGTGTATATTTGTAAAGTAAATCTTTCAGAGGCTGTATATAGCAATAAAGTAAATCTTTTAGAAGTTGTGAATAGCTGTAAAATAAATCTTTCAGAGGCTGTATATAGCTATAAAGTAAAACTTTCAGAGGCTGTATATAGCTGTAAAGTAAATCTTTCAGAGGCTGTATATAGTGGTAAAGTAAATCTTTCAGAGGTTTTGTATAGCTGTAAAGTAAATCTTTCAGAGGCTGTATATAGCTGTAAAGTAAATCTTTCAGTGGCTGTATATAGCTGTAAAGTAAATCTTTCAGAGGTTGTATATAGCTGTAAAGTAAATCTTTCAGAGGCTGTATATAGCTGTAAAGTAAATCTTTCAGATGTTGTGTATAGCTGTGAAGTAAATCTTTCAGAGGCTGTATATAGCGGTAAAGTAAATCTTTCAGAGGTTGAGCCATAGTTAGGGTGACTAAGTGTTGGTTGATTACATTTCCCCCAATAACAATCCATGCTTTTTTCATACATGTATAATTGTATATGACATTCTGAACACGATATTAATTTCTGTCTCAAAATATTCCTGATTATTCAAGGTCATATATATATAACCAAGTGTTAAGACAAATTTTCATACTGTTATATTGTGTATTTTTTTATTATCAGAAAATCAATCCACCAAAAATTACTGGAGCTGCACATAGAAGAATGTGGCAAACAAGAGGAACAAAAGGTATTTCTTATCCTGACTATAGGATTATCTACTGCTCAAAGTCAAATCCTGTCCAATTATGAAAACCAGAAAAACAGAAGCAAATTTTGTTAAGAACCTTGCCCGCTTCACATTATCTTTTGTTGTATGTACTTTGTATCTGACTTTTAGATATAATACCAATGAATACATCATGAATGTATTATCCATATTCTACATGGATAGAGTTAGATAGGATCATGGGTATCAAGATCAGAATTTTGTTTTCTGATAAACTTATGTTTTAATATTCAGGTATTAAATCTTTGATGTTGACATACCCACATGCCTGTCTCAGAACAATAAGGGTAGTTTAACATGTTTAAAGATTACAAGAAAATTATGCATGTAGTATAAGACAGATACATGTTTTTTCAAATAAGTTCTTGATAGTTTATGGATACTTTTACCTGCTACATTTACAAAGATAAATTATGACACATAAATGTTTTATATGTTACCGTAATACGTGTAACAATCATGTCTATTTCAGGGTCTTATACTGGCTACTAATCTTCTGACAAAGCTGGTACAGAGAGATAAGCTGAACTGTTTAGTGCTCAAACTTTACCCAGCAAATGAAGGTTACTCTTTGATGTTACGAGGAAGAAATGGTGTTGAATCAGAAACATTTAAGTTACCCTATGAGGTATTTTATTATCTTGTGTAGATGGGCTGTACATAGTTATATTACCATAGCAACCTTTTATAGATTATTTTATAGGAAATAAATATTGCTGATAATCTACTTTGTTCTTGGAATGTCAGCTTTAGAGATCTATAATGTAGTGTATTGCAGTTGTTGTGATTTTATATTTCACATACATATACTACATAAGTACATGCTATAGAAAGTCATTGTTTATCTGGCCTAACATGGATAAAATAATGCTGTTTGAGGTGTGTAGTTATAGGGTATTTGACATGCAAGTAGAAGATGCTGGGTTTAATACCTGGTACCATTGGTCTTGTCTAAGACTTACAAAAGGCAGTGACTGCAAGACATAAGAAGTGAAAGTATCTGGTCTTTCAGGTGAGACTTAACCAAGGTTCTATGTTACAGCAGGCGTGGAATGTTGTGAAACCCAAATGTATTAGTTCATGATCAAGTCCATAGCACAGGTAGACACATAGCACAGGTAGACACATAGCACAGGTAGACACATAGCACAGGTAGACACATAGCACAGGTAAACACATAGCACAGGTAAACACATAACACCGACACATAGCACAGGTAAACACGTAACACAGACACATATCACATGTAAACACATAGCACAGATAGACACACAACACAGGTAAACACATAGCACAGATAGACATATAGCACAGGTAGACATATAGCACAGGTAGACACATAGCACAGGTAAACACATAACACAGACACATAGCACAGGTAAACACATAGCACAGGTAGACACACAACACAGGTAAACACATAGCACAGGTAGACACACAACACAAGTAAACACATAGCACAGGTAGACATATAGCACAGGTAGACATATAGCACAGGTAGACACATAGCACAGGTAAACACATAACACAGACACATAGCACAGGTAAACACATAGCACAGGTAGACACATAACACAGGTAAACACATAGCACAGGTTAACACATAGCACAGGTTAACACATAACACAGGTTAACACATAGCAAAGATAGACACATAGCACTGGTTAACACTTAGCACAGGTAGGTACATAGCACAGGTAAAGATTTATGAGTCTTTACCTATAGCTTGTGATGTCTTCTTTAATTTTGAAAAGTTCTTGGCGGGACACCAACACTATGGAATGCAACAATATTTCCTGTAAAAAACTATACATGTACTTCCATAACTTATTTTAAAGGGATCAGTTAATTGATTCATACATATTAACTCATTCAACCCTAAAGACATATTGGTACTGGCCTAAGACAGTGATTTACAGAAAAGTCCATTGTTTTTCAGGGGTTGATGAGTAGAAGTGTAGTTTCAGCTTGTCTTCCTTCTTTAATATATATTCCATTATATCTTGGAAATCTGAACAAAACTAAATAAATAGAGAATACCATATTTGACCTATTAAGCACCCATGTCCCTATAAGCGCCCCTCCCCCTTTAGTGCACATGATCCTGAATATTTTCTAGCTGGATGACAAGAAGATGTGGATCTGAAAGTAACATTTTATCTGTAGCCCCCAGCAACAGAAGAATGATGATAGATGTCCTCGGTAATAACTACAACAACTTTATCATTGTGACTTATAAAGAAATTAATTGATTTAATTGGTCCCATTATATGCCCACCCCTTTTTCCTGATTTTTGAAGCACCCTGGGCTCTTAATGGGTCAAATACAGTATTTAGCACTTGTGTTAAATATTATTCTTCTTTCTCAAACTATGAAATGAATATGTTATTCATTAAAAATTGGCAAATATTCTGTTCATTACATTTTTCATAAAAAAAATTCTCATAAAACAAGAAAAAGCGGTCCCAAAATTTGAAAAGTTGTTTGATTGGCCGAGTGAAAATAACACACAGGTTTACCTTGATTTTGCATGAAGTGTTATTTCTCCTTATATCCTTATATTTCACTGCAAAAGATGTCACAGATGTTTCACATTGTTTAGTACTTAAGTCTGTTTTCATCTTTTTGGGAGCTGGATCTGTGCATGTTGTTAATAAACATTTCATTTCTTTTCAGGTATCAGATTTGCTGGACTACATTGATTCTTCATCGGTAACTATTTTGAGATTAGTTCTAAAATTTTGTTCTAGAACGTAATGTTCAAAGAAGGAAATAAACTTTGCAAGATCATAGTAAGCTGATGTTAATATTAATTTACAAGTGGCTGACTGATTGGTTAGAGCATCACACATTAAACTGTATACAGTGATGAAGTCTCCCCTCTTGTCAGTCCTGGTTTGAGCTCTATTGCATGGAACCTAAGTTGATCCGGTGAGGAGAATTGCCGCTTTACATGTGGAAGGTCGGTGCTGGATGCATAGTTGCTTACGAAAGGTCAGTGCCCTGGATGCATAGTTACTTAAAAAAGGTCGATGCTATGGTTGCATAGTTACTTATGGAAGGTCGATGCTATGGTTGCATAGTTACTTATGGAAGGTCAATGCTATGGTTACTTATGGAAGGTCGATGCTATGGTTGCATAGGTACTTATGGAAGGTCGATGCTTTGGTTTGCATATTTACTTATGACAGGTCCGTGCTATGGGTCCAAAGTTACTTACTGAAGGTTTGTTCTCCTCCACCTCCAACTGAAAAAATGGGCTGTCATCTTATAACTGAAAAAACTGTTGAGTGAATCTATTACACCATGTACTTATAAAACATACATACTCAAAATACACCCATCCCCTCTTTGCTTACACAAAAACAAAAACAAAATAAAACAACAAAAAAGAAAAAAAACAAGTGAATTATTTGTTATTTGACTGTGGTAAGTATATAAACTCACAAAACATTACTATTAACATTACAGTAGCTATAGCAGACCATGTATGATTGTTGGTATATCATTGATATATATCTATTTGTTGTTTTGAAAATTTATTACTATTTTTATGTTTCCTAGATAGGGGGAATGTCATAATGTTTTTAGTCAATCTGTTTATCTGTTATCACTCAGTCATTGGTTGTCAAATTTTAGTCCAATCTGGTTTGATTAACGGATGAGTTAGGTTATTACCAATATCAGCAGTATATTTGCCAGTGTTA
Organism: Atrina japonica; assembly: GCA_030159075.1. Lineage (NCBI taxonomy): Eukaryota > Metazoa > Mollusca > Bivalvia > Pterioida > Pinnidae > Atrina > Atrina japonica. The sequence goes on from BROG01000993.1 coordinate 114,661, forward strand.
TGGGACTTTATAAAATCTTTATGAATGGCTTTGCTGTATGGAGACACATTGTGTTTGTTTAACATCGTGTTTTTCTGTTATTTCAGATAAACAAGTTCAATACGCATAATACATAAGCATTTCAATTTTCTTTCAGTTGCCACCATTCTTAGTTGATCTGCTAGAAAAAGCTCAGGTAAATATGCCCTTTCCTTTTCTTTTGTTCATCAATGGGCACACTAAACATCTCTTAAGTAAAATGATGTCTATATAAGTCAAACTAGCCTCATATAACCTTCCAATAATGGCCACCTGTTTATAGTGACACACAAATATGACGGCATGTGTATATCAATAAACATGAAATTTTTGTCAAGTAATTTTCTTTATCTGGGAATGTTTTGTGGACTAGTTTACTCATCGATTAATCACTCATCTTGGTTTCTCAACTTTTGGGGATTTATCATTGTTTTACACCTTTATCAAGATTTTTTCAAAGAAGATGAAGATTTAACCAGCTTTAGGTGAAGTGCAACTAATTTTGACCTGTGCTATTGACCGGCGCTAATGCAGTGACATTTCTTTCACATTCCATGCTTACTGTGAATTGGGACCTTGGTTTATGTCGCATCAGAGAGACCAGTAACTTTCACTTTATACATGCTATATACTGAGTGCTTGGTGGAGGAACAGTAATTTCTATTGTGTCAAGTCTTTCTTAAAACCTGGTATCAGGAATCAAACCTGGGACCTTTCGCATGCTAGTCCAAATCTTTACCTCTGGACCTTACAAGCTGTCACACATTTGGTAAAGCATTTTCTTTGTCAGAAAAGGGGTACTAGGTTAAAATCTTCACCATGTCAGAGGTTGCAGTTTTACAAAGGATGTTTTATCCTTCACAAAGTACTAAGGTTTCTAGTACGTGTTATGGTGTATAATATCACAGTTGACATGGCAATGGATCCCTGAATTGGTCAGAGTATGTTTGTATACTAAATCATAATTTGTGGTACCTAGTTTGATACTTGTGACATACTCACAGGAGTGAGATGTTGGTGCAATTTTCATCAAGATACAAACTTGGACAGTTGTGAGAATCAGAATGTGTAGTATTGATAGAATAGCTTCTAGGAAAAACACCAGCTTTGTTTACAACATGGGCGCAGACATTTTTGACACCCAATGTTGTGCGGAGGGTAAAATGAGCCCAGTGATCTGATTGGTCATTAAATGAAAAAATTAGTTTTGCCATTAATAAGTGAAATAAAGGTGATGCCCGAAAAAAAGATACATGAATATTGGTAGTACTTTGGAAATTATAGGGTTGACGGTTGAAAATTGAAAGGGAGAAAATGGTCATATGAGAATAGATATTTTCCTTTGGAATTAAATACTACGAATGATTGTAAACAAGTGAAAATTTGAAGTAAAAATGCAACGGCAACCTATACTTTTGATTGCAAATTTTGATTTATAAAAAATATTGATCTTTCACCACAGGGTACTTATTTGACCCAGATATAATAAACATGGGAGTGACAGTGACCTGAAGTTTTGTAAATTAGCATTGAGGGCTATGGGAAAATATTTGGTGGTGTCTGTCCTCTAGTGTACTGCAGTTAAAAGGGAGGTAACTTCCATTTGTAATGTACATAAAGTTAAGTATAGTACAAAGATTAGGTTTGATCATCATAAAAAGATGTAGGCATAAGTATCAATATAAAAGGACTGTTTTATTGCACACATGTAAGGATGGCCAGAATGACAATATTTGGGTAAGACCCCTATTTTCATTCATATACCAGAGGGGATTTCCATTTGTATACAAGTAACAGGGTTGATATTCAATTTTTTTCAGGTGAATGTTTTTTATAGTGGTTGTGTTATAGTGGAAGTCCGAGACTATAGAAGATCCACAAGTGGTGCATACGATACCCATCATGTACTACTGAAACCTACTCCACAGGTAAGTCCAGGTATAAACTGTAGTTCTACAGGTAACACTCAGCACATACAATCTGTAGGTGATATTTTGTTATCGAGTGTATGCCTCATAAAATTAAGCTTGTTATTACTTAAATTTACATTTAAAAACAGTATTTTTTCAGAAAGTGTCAATGCTGAGGGCATCTCTAAGGCTTTATACTTGTGAAATGTGTGACTAAATAAAATAAATATTGTAGTACTGCTCTACATTATATATCTATCTATCTGTTCCAGAAAAAAATATATTTTGTATAGATAATTGCCTTTATATCTATTTTGAAGGAAATTATGATTAAAAAGATACACTAGACAGTGGACTGTGGCATGTCTAGCTTCGTTGTCACGTTTTAGATGTCATAAACCTATACCATGTACAAACTTTTTTTTTTATATTGGGACACAGGTCACATTTGGTCACAAGCATACCCCTAGGGTTCTATTTCTTTCCATATTATGATTGTTAATCACACTTGGTCACTGATGTTCCTCACCTCTGACACAGACATTTTAAACTTAATGATACATGTTTCTTAATTTGAATTTTCAGTCGCTCTTGTCAGATATTTATAATCTGACAAATGATGGACATAGGTGGACACAAGATGACCAATTTGCACTTGAAAGTCAATTGTTACTGGCAACAGAGGAGCCTATTTGTTTAGACCCATCACCAGCAGTTTTGTTGGTTGCAAATAAGTTGCAATATGAACAGAAAAAATGGAATACTCCATTGATCAAGAGGTTTGTTTGTTCTACTAGGCCATTACTTTTTATGGTACAGTACCAATCTGTATGTGTATCAGTATGTTCAGTGAAACAGCATTCACATCACAGTCATGAGGTCAAGATTCAGATCTAGGTCATGTTAATTCTGTTAATGACTAGTACAAATTACATCAGGTTTGATAGAAAGAAAAATTGCAGGGTAAAACAAAACAAAAATTTACTCAAGAGCCATCTTAATTGAATAAGAGGCATAAATATTGTGACAGCCTGCCTTTGTAATCAGTTTTATCCATCAAAATTATTAATTCTTCAAAAAAAAAATCTCAATTTTTTCTTCATTTGACAGCATATGTCTTTCTATAGCAACTGTCTTGTTTTATCATTTGTCATTTTTTGATACTATTTGTCAACTTTTGACTGTGTTTGCCTACTTTTTATATCATTATCTTCTTTTTACAGCATTTCTACTTTTGACATTATTTGTCTACTTTTGATAGCATATGTATACTTTTGACATTATTTGTCTACTTTTGATAGCATCTGTATACTTTTGACTGCATTTGTCTACTTTTGATAGCATCTGTATACTTTTGACTGCATTTGTCTTCTTTTGATATTATTGTCTACTTTTTACAGCATGTCTGCTTTTGACAGGATTTGTCTACTTTTAACAGCATTAAGAATTTGTCTTTTAAAAATACATTGAAGTTTGTTAAAAGAATGTCATTTGATAGATGATATATACAAGTAAGAAGAGATTTCAGTGAATACTGAGTATGATGTTAAGGACTTTGTAGTATTGACGTTTCATTCCCTCTATTGATTTTTAAAAAAGGTGAATTAATTTTATGGTTTTATATTAGGTCCGTCAAGAAATATACACAGGCCGCAATAAACAGAAAACGGAAATTTGCACAGATGCCAGCACCAAAGGAATTGAAACTGTATGATTTTATACATAAAAAGAAAGTCCGAACTACACCACCAGTGAATCTTAAAGTGGGAAAACCAGTAAGTTTAGTAATCTGATTCTGGTAATAATTTTTATCAAAGTTTATTTCTATTCACATGCTTAACTGGAATATATATCATTCACCATGTACATTGCATACATTGCATTGTTATATTTCACCTAGAGTGAGAAAAATCTACTTACCCACTAATCCTGGACAAGTGGCATGATGTTAGTTGTTAGGGGTGGGTACTTGTCCCAGGTGACAAGTAACATTTCTTCTAGGTCTGTAACATCCTACTTTGTAGACTGTAAATTTTTGCATTAACATGGTGCTTTTGAAATCGCTCACTGCCATTTTAATTAATTATAATTCCATATCAGAAAAATTAAAGAATAGATAGTTTGAATGGTTCCATAAAAGTTAATAAAAATTGGTACAAGCTGAAGGTGTCTCGGGATGATTGGTTTTCAAAATCACTCATCTCATAGGACAAATGATTTTTCAATCTTTTTTCTCATCCAGATTGCATTCCACATGAGATGAACAGCTCTATTGTTTAAGCCACTTTGAAAATTCCTTATATGAATTGTATAAAACTTTGTACCACAAAATGTCAAGTGATGGGCATTGTTGTTTATATTGTTTTAAGTCATGTGATTATATTAACATCATCGGACAAGAACCAAAAATTATAAGCTGAAGTGAAAATGAAATTTACATTCACCAGTATGTGAAGAAACACTTTGAAATGTGTCTGTTTATGTCAAACTCCATAGTGTATCAAGATGCATTTTGAACACATACTTTTGATCAAGTTAAGGTTAGTTTATATTACAAATGATGGTAAAGTAATGTGTACACATGTTTCATTGAAGCTTAAAAAAGAATCTAGAATTATCTTTCAAGGATAATCAAGTCATTATTTCCCATATATCTAAAGAGTCAAGTAGGATTGCTGCCATATGTTTCAGTGCAAAGTGTTACCATTTGATGATTAGCAAGTCTGATTATTGCCTAATATTGCTGATTGTTTATTTTGCTTAGCATGTTGATATGTGGAAACAGAGACCATTACAGTTGTCTGCCCCTGAAGTGGTGGAGGTGAGTTTTTGTAATGTCTAAAAATATGTGGGGTACATGTCACTGTTCACATTTTTCCATTTATGAACAAAGATTTGAGTTGACCAAAGTTCTGATAAAAACCTTGAAAGAAATATAACATGTATAGTGGAGTTTTTATATTAAATTAAATTTATGTTTGATAGGCAATTCATGAGCAGGAATAAATAAATATATATATCAATAAATAGTAAAAAAAAAATCACAAGGAATTAAGTATACTCAATGTTAATCACCATTTCCACCATTGCTCTGGGGGTGATTTTATTATTTTTCCTCAAAGTTAATAGTACTGATGATTCGCTCCAAAAACAAAACAAATAATTGTTTATATACATTTCAAAACCCAGTTTAAATGATAAATGACTATTAAATGCCATTTAATTTATGACTTCTGTTTTATATTTATGACTTCTATTTTATCTATAGAACAGATAAAAAGAATAATTGTTTATATACATTTCAAAACCCAGTTTAAATGATAAATGACTATTAAATGCCATTTAATTTATGACTTCTATTTTATATTTATGACTTCTATTTTATCTATAGAACAGATAGAAAGAATAATTG
>BROG01000993.1:125000-182713 GCA_030159075.1 Atrina japonica
AAGGAAATTGATCATTTTTTAAACTTAAGCCTTTTGAAAAGACTGACATTTTTACTTGTGCGGCGGTAATTTTTTTTTTGAAATGTGAATAAAATGGTTTCATTGGCGATTTCTTTTTGCACGCAGCGGTGTCTGAGAACCAGAAGTATTTTTTTACTTGACCTTACAGATACAAAACCACACAGATTGTTTATGTATGTTATGATCAGTAAAAAAGTTAGATGTATTAGATTTTATTTAGTACAACTAGTTCTGTAAATTGAAATAATATGAAGCAACTTTAAGTATTAAAAGCTTGAGGTTTTTTTTTTCCTATTTTCAGTTTTCCTTTAGGAACAAGGTTATCTGTAGACAAGTAAGTACAAGGAGATTTGCTATCACTATTTTTAAATAAAACAACAACTTAATGAGAAATGTGTTTGACTAATTGCTCATCATACATAATTGCATCTTTTTAAGATTTGTTGTTATATTTCCTCAACATTATGAACTCTTTATAATACTTTGAAAAAAATTATACGCAAGACAAAACTAACTGATAAATGTAACAGTTTTGCACACTGAAATGCTTTTCTGACCACAAAATAAAAAGTGTCTGCCTGTGTATGTGTATTATGATGACAGCAAAATACATTCTCTTTATTTATATAGGTATTTGACACAGTTTAAAGAAATATTTACAGAAGAAGGTCGTAGAGCTGTAAAGATAACCACACAGAAGCCTGGGCAGCCAGCTCAAATAGAATACACACAAACTTCCATGACGTCAGGTACTCCCGGGTTAAATATGAGTGGATCTCAAGCAATTCTTACAAGCCACGCCTCTGCAGCAATAAAAAATCAGATGGTACAGTAATTACCGAAATTTATATATTAAACCTTTTGATTTGACTTTGATACTTGGATCATGTAAAGAGGACAGAAATGACAATTTCAAATGACTATTAATGGAATCACATTCTATATGATCATTTTGTCATGATGCCATAGCTGACTTTATCTTGATATTTAATTAGTCCCTACAAATTATTGTTGTCTCTGTATTTTTAAGTGTACTTTGCCCCCATCAGCCTGCATCAGTGTGTTTTGTTTGTCTTTTAGTAGTTTTACATACTACCATTTTCACTGTTATGGAGATGTAAAATGTGTACTACAATATTTTATGCTCAAGCAGTTAAAATATATTCCTTAAATTTTGTAAATGGAATGTAAATTTAATTACTGTAGAAACAGAATTTTTCATTGTTTAAAAATTTTGTTGTTTTAAAAATAAAACAAATTTGTTGACATAAAATTTTTTGAAATAAAAACTTAATTTGTAAATGAACCTTTTGCTATTACTTTGAATAATTTATGTAAAAATTTGTCATGGTTTAAATTTCACTAATGAATGAAAACAACAAAATGAAAACCACAACAAAATTTTCTAATTGTACATTATTATTTAAATGGCGAATTATGAGAACTTTTTTGAAATGTACCAAGGAAATACAAGCAGATACCAAAGTGTATCATAGATGAAGCAGTGAATTTTCACTAATGCCTGCATCTTGCATACACAGTACCTTTATGGTTAAAATAAATTGATTTAAACATGTTGGGTATACAGTGTACCTGTCTTAAATGACCACCCCATCTGCCACTGAAATTTTGTCGCCCAATTTATATTTAAAGGATTATTTGACCAAGTGATTTTCAGAATGTGGTCTTAAAAGACAGGTGGTCTTTCATGAGAGTGGTCTTTCATTGTAATATATAAGATGTATAATGAGCATTGTTATGTTTTAGGCTGAACAGTCAGCACCCACTACAGCAGCTGGTGTTATGACGGCTGGAAAAAGAAATTTACCAATACAGTTATCTCTCACTATTGCACCTGCAGGTTAGTGAAGCATGTCATGCATTTGTGAATCTACTTGAGGTCAGTAATTGTTTGTGTTGATATACAATGAAGAACAGTAATTGGTAATTATGTATAAATATGTACAAGTCTTTTTCTGCAGATTTTGGGAAAATGCCATTGGTGAAACAATTTGAATTTTTATGTGTCAAATTGGAAAAAATAATATGTGCACATACTTCCACCTGTTGTTTTCCTTAATTTTGGCAATATAACAGGTTTGGCAATATATCGAGGTTTACTATTTTCAAGATTTGGTCATTTTCATCATGACATGTCTTTAATCCTGTTGTATATCATATCCTGTTTACAACTAACTATCATAAATTTGGATACATTGTCTATTATTTAAGTTTGGACAATTTGGTCACCCTATTAAAATGGCCAAAAATAAACCATCCAAAATCTATAGCAGTACATGTTTGACGGATGGAAAATCTAGATCTTTTTCTAACATTAACCCGGAAACATTTCTTATGTTAACTTTCATTGTTTTATATTGTTTAAAATGGCTCTTTGATAGGCCATTTATACAAGGGCTTTAAGTTTATATATCCCATCTACTCATAATTATTTTTTGAAGTGTGATAATTGCTGTAAACACAGGACATGTCGATTTTTTCCAACTTTCACGGAAGTGAGATTTGAAAATTGTGACACTCATAACCTGGTATATAAATATTAGTTTTAAATTTTGAAACTGTACTGTTTAGACATGATCAGTACCCTTCTGCAAGTGTACACCGCTATATAAAGTAACGTGATCTGGTAAGGTCAAATGACGCAGCGCCCCTGTCACATTACAGTCAGACATGTTGAATCAGGCCACAAAAGTTGTCTATTTGGCGAAGAAATTGCTCGAGATGTCTCATAGTAGTCAAAACTTATCAATGATTTGGAGGTACTCTAAAAATGCTTGTTTTGAAAGTCTTTCATATTGAATTCAAGTTCCAGGTAGCAGCTCACAAGCTGGGAGTCAGCTACAACTTAATATACAGAAACAGACTATAGCTGGTCAACCCCAAACTCTGCCACAGAGAGGAAAGACTTTACCACAGAATCTAGGTCAAAGGTAACTGTACTATTAACTCGTCAACCTCTGAAAAACAATGGACTCTGCTGTTATCAATTACTTAGACCAGTCCAATCATGTCTCTAGTGGACCTGTGATGAGCCTATAGCACTCTTCTAAAGTTTGACAATATTTAAAGTTAATTGCCCAGTTTTGACGTTACTACTAAAGTTCTCATCTTATCAGATTCCGATGCAGAACTAAGTAAATTTTACCTATCATTTCTGTAAATCATTTTTATTTCACAAGGTGCTTATTTCCTCATAATTAGCCAATATATTTTTGTTGTTGGCTTATAAACAAACATGGATGCAGTCACTCTTTTATAGTATTTTAACATGAAGGATATTTAGTCAGACACCACTTTGAGGGGGTGATGTCAAAACTCAACTCTCGTACTTAAAAGTTTGCTAGTCCATGACAGGGCAAACTTCATCATGATTATATGTAATTGGCACAAGATCAGTATCTGAATCATAAAAGAAATTATATTATAAATCTTAATTCTGTACTTTCAGGGGTGCATCAAGTACACCAAGTCCAGTCTCGACACCAACGTCCACAACAAGTTTGTAGTCTGTTCTTGTCTTTTTTAAACAATCAGTTTCTTTTTTAAACAATCAGTCTGAAGTATCAATTAAAAGAGTAACTATTAGGTATTTACTTAAGTCTAAATTGTTGCAGTCATCATTATTATCTAGTAATTATCTTATGTTCAAGTAAAGAATATTGATTTTGAACTAATTTTCTCTAATCATCTACATTTTTGTTTGTTTGTTTATCGTTGTTTAACGTTCCACTCAAGAATATTTCACTCATATGGAGACGTCACCAAATGCTGGTGAAGTTGCTTCAAATTTTGGCCTTTGCTCGGCACTTACGGCCATTGAGCAGTGAGGGTTCTTTAATGTGCAGACACCTACTGTGACACGGGACCTCCAGTTTTTACTGTCTCATCTGAAAGACAGGAAACCAACCTGTCTCCGGTGGGACTCAAACTCACAACCTCACGATCCAGAGTTGAGCGCACTACCGACTGAGCCAGGACGGCTCTCTAATCATCTACAAGACATTTGATCATTGAGTCTTTAACAAAGACTAGAATTGATTAATAATTCTCAGGTCCTTAATAGTGAAAAAATATTAAATCAATAATTTTAAAAGAAACAGTTTTAGAATACTCATAGTTACTTAATAGAAAAGTTTATCAAGGGGGATAATCTAGACTACTACTTGTTTACATTGGTAGTGTGTCACAAAGTGGTTTACTGTCTCTTTTTTTCAGTTCAAGGGCAAATTTTCTCACCAGGCTTGCTTCCCAATACTTCGTTACAACTGAGTAAGACTTCTATTCCTAACTTAACAACCCCTCCCTTGAGTTCAGCAGTCACCACATCTGCACCACTTAGAAAGTCTGTCACCTCAGAGGGTACAATCGTGTCACAATTGCCTCCGGGGATCCAACAGGGAAATATTACCTTTGTACAAAGTAAGACTTGCTCCTTTGTTTTGATCATTTTTTGCCTTGTTAAAGGATGTAATGAGTCAGTTGGTGGATTGATATAGTGTCCATTGTATGAAGATTACAGTATTGTACAACCTAAAGATAATATTTTACATGCCAAGTCGCAATACAGTTTTATGACATACAGCTTCTATGACCTCTTTATACTGTAAATCCAGTTTTATTCATGAGAATTTTATTTACGCATAATTTCGCAAGAGCTCTTGCTCGCAAAAATAAAATCATCGCATAATGAAGTATGCTGAAAGTATAACAAAATTGGCATACAGAATTGTGAAAATATTATCCTGGGAATAAATTTAGAACTTCTGTATCGAAAAAGATAAAATCCTGCAAAAATTTTCGGATTTGCAGTAATGAGAATGCAATGCATATAATATTTATGTCAGACTTAGTTTGCATATAAAAACATGTTTATGAAGCATGGGAGAAAAATAATCAGATATGGGTGTGTTGAATAGAAATTGAAATCCCAACCCCCATGGTATGAATCAGAAAGTCCAATCCTCGGGAAACCCTCAGACTGGACAACCAAAGTCTTACCACTTGGGTTGATATATATGCTTATCCACTTGACGGACACATGCAAGGTAATATTGTACTCTTGTTGAAATTGGTAAATTGAGGTAATGGGCAAAATTAAGATGTGTTTGTTTGTGTATGCATGTGTGGTGTGTTTGTGTGTATGCATGTGTGGCATGTTTGTGTGTGTGTTTGCAATTAAGATAAATATTTAAATATGAAAGACAATATTTTTGATTAAGATGCACTTTTATCTTTCAAAAGGTAAATATAGTGAAAATAATGTTTTAATTGATTCCTCAATTTAGCAGGTGCAGATAGCAACACTGGACAAACTACACTGGGACAACAGCCAGGAATAGCAAATATCAATATAGCCAACATTGCCAGTTTGCCCCCAAATATCAACATACAGAACTTAACCGGTCTTCCTGGCATGAACATCACAAACTTACAAGGGCTTCAAAATATGCAGGTGTCCCTTACGGGTGTATCCATGCAAGGTGGTGGGATAGCGGTTCCAGTTCCAATAAGTCTCATCACTGCTAACTCTGGGGTCCTACAAAATCAGGGCATATTTGTAACTTCTCTCCCTGGAGTGGCAGTTTCATCCACTGGTTCCAGTACCTCATCAGGAGCCACTGGTGGGGTTTCATCCTCAATCACTGTGAGTAGAAAACCAGTACGTATGCATGGCATTTGCAATTATTGTTTTAACTTATGGAACTGGTTAGTATCTTGAGAACTAAGTTTTCTTGTTTTCATGTTAACCCATCCACCCTTCATATTCACAGTGGGTCAGTATTGAAAACTAGACAGTATTTTGCTGATAATTTAATTTGCAGAATGGTATAGTAGTAGTATTTTTATTTGAAATTACACTTACAGTAAATGAATACTTTGAAGGAAATTTCGTAACCAGTATAATAATGATTAGAGGTGACAAACTGCATGTGGCTGTTTATTATCTGTGAGCAAATGGCTAGGGTAAAATCATGTCAGAAGTCTCATTTGATTATATGCAAACAAGTGACTCCAGGTAAGACTCTATCAAGTCTCAATTGGATGTCTGCAAGCAAATGGTTCCTTGTTAGGATCTTGTCAAAAGAGTGACTATAAGCAAATGGCTCTTAGTTTATATCTTGTCAAGAGCGTCTCACTTGATTGTCTGGAAGAAAATGGCTCCTGGTTAGAATCTGGTCGAGCAAGTCTTACTTGATTGTCTGGAAGAAAATGGCTCTTGATTAGAGTCTGGTCAAAAGAGTCTCACTTGATTGATTGCAAGCAAATGGTTTCTGTTAGAACCTTGTCAAAAGTAGCTCACTTGATTGACTGCAAAAACATGACTCTTGGTTAGAATCTGGTTGAGCAAGTCTCATTTGATTGGCTGCAAGCAAATGGCTCTTAATTACAGTCTGGTCAAAAGAGTCTTACTTCATTGTTTGAAAGCACATCTCATAGTCATATGTTCTCCTTCACTATCAAATATAGCCACCTCTGTACACTGACCAGTTGATGACTGACATATATGAGGTAAACATCAGTAATCAAGAGAATCTTTAACTGTTGAAATCCAACTGTTGAAATACCTGTATGAATTGATTATAGACGGTATGTTGTTCTGAGTGCATGTCTCTTCTACATTTCTTCATGTAAATGTGATTTCCTGCTTTTTTTGTGTCCATGTGTAAGCTTGATGTGAGTTGTGTTGTCTGGTGTAGACTTTGGTATGCTGTACAATATATTACATTCCTTACATAATTTACATTCTCTGAGATACTGAAATGTTTTGCTGTTTATCCTTATCATTCTGACTGTAACCTATATAAAGTGATTGGTTGTTTACATGTTTGATTTGATTGTAATCGATATGTGACATTTTGTTACAGATTTTCTTCCACAAATTGTTGTGTCACATTACATTTTTAGCCCACCATCAATGGTGGGCTATTCAACTCACCCTGCTTTTGTCCATGAACTTTGACATCAAGGTTCCCCTTGAGGTCTAGTTGTAAATATTACATTTTCAGAGAGATCGGAATCCATCATGGCTCACAGGTGGCCATCATGGGTTTTGACCAAAGGAAGATTGATACCGCTTCTTCTCAGGAAGGACTGAAGGAATCTCTCTGAAATTTGACTTGAAGGTTCCCCTTGAGGTCGAGTTGTGCATATTACATTTTCAGACGGAACAGAATCCAACAATGCTTGCAGGCGACCATGTTGAATTCCATTCTCTCTGAAAATGTAATATGTTCAGTTCAAGTTCAGTCTCACTATAATAAGACACAAAATAAGAGAAAAGAAGAGATAAGAACAGTCTGTTATAAATCAGACAGAACATTCCAAGGTGGGCATCAGGATCCCTCTGGGATCTCTTGTTATTTTGCCCAAAGTTATATTTTTTGGTTATTACTTGATGAGCTGGACATAACTACGTGGACTTAATATGAAAAGCTACAAGACTTAAAATTCAGTATGGTATTGTTTAACAATTGCAATGAATGATAATTTTCCAGTTAATAGAAATTCAAAAATTCAGTTCACTCATTGTTAAACATATATCATTTTGATTGACAAACAATTCATGATATCAAAAGCATTTGATGGAATAACTTATTTTAGAATTTACAGATAAGTATTGTATATAAATGCAGTATGAACCCTTATAATTGCAATATTCATTTATTTAAAGAAGTTTATAAACTACATACAAAGTCATAGTGATATTGATTTGATTACAGAGTAGCACAACATCTGTGACAGTTCCATCCTTGGTTACTATGGTAACATCCTTGCCCTCTGTGCCCTCAGTAGCCACAACATCAGTCACTACAACATCCCAAGGTGCAACCTCAGGTAAATATAATACTGTGATATTTATGACTCACAAATAGGAGATTAGGTAGGGGTGGTGTATATTGTTATTTCTGTCTTCCTTCTATATTTCTACAACTTTAAACATCCCAATGACTAAATTTGAACCTAAAATGAAAGCAGGCAATTATAATTTTTAGAATTGTATAACAGTAACAGTAAAATTAGTATAATTTTTAGTATTATAACAGGAATAATATAATTAGTTTAACCTTTCAGCACTTTTTGTTGTTTCAATGTCCTAAAACAGAATTTTTCACCTGCACCTCACATTTAAAAGTCAAAGTTTATATACAATATGATCATGTAAGTCGCTGTACCAAAAAAATCCCATCAAAAATCAGGAGTGTATAATAAGTCACATTTAGAGAAACAAACATAAAGTTCCAAGTGTATGGCTTAAATGATGCAAGAAAAGAATTTCATTTGCGTTTTCATATCCAATCTTATTTCAGGTGTTCTATCATCGACAAATAATGTTCTTACTGCGGGAGGGATGTTGTCACCCATCATTGGATTAGCTCCCTATGTGTCTGCTGGTCTGAAACCTCAGTCAGGGTCTAGTGTTAGACAGCCTGCATCTATGCCATTATTACAGGTATGCTTTATATATATATATATATATATATATATATACACTAGTCATATCAGAAAATGTTCATTTTGATGTGTAAAAACAGCAAGAAACACACATAGAATTAATTAAACATTTAAATATCTGAACTTGTAAAAGTAACCATCGCGAGTGCAAAAGTAACATTTTGTAATTTATTATTGCAACCCGCTTGGTTGCCATAGCAACAAATATGTAAACATAATTAGTGCATTGTCCCAACTGTTACCATATGAACAAATTGCAAATAACGTAAAGATAACCCATTAAAATTGAATATTCATGTGATATTTCAATGCTTTCAAGTATAAATGATTGAATGAAACTGAAAACTAAATGCATGGACAATATAAATGGCAATAAAGGGATAATTGTCATTGACGGACATTTTGCCGATACTTTTCAATACCTATGATGAGCAAATGTAGGACTAAAAAAAAAACAGGAACAAAGTACTTCAGATATTCAAAGTTATGTTTTAATAACACGAAAGTTAGATTTATAAGAATAAATATGAAAAAGATGTTAAAATTAAGAAAAAATAACCAGCTTATAAGGCAGAGACATTTTGGTAACAGCAAGGAATATGGTAACATTATGGATAAACCTTCTTGATCATCAAAGTACATTAATAATTAATCTCAATGTCACATTTTAGAATATTGAACACCTATAAAAGGTCAGACAATTATTTTTAGAGTATATTTTCCAAAACCTCAGTATGAAAACAATTTTTTAAAACTGGATGAACTACAGATATCTGTACTGTTACTGAATTAGAAAAGCATAAAAAAGTGTACAAGTGAATTGTAACAAATCTCTGAAACAAAATTGAAAGCAAAACTGCATTGGAAACAATGTCTGGGTTGAATTTCAAAAGTTTTGTGCATAATGTTACTGAATAACTAGATAATAGCACAGACAGTAACAGCATGGATACTTTACAATGTTTTACAAAGCTATAAATAACAGGTGCATCTGCCTCATTTTTTGTAGTGTTTATATGTAAGTCTCACCTATGTGCATATTTTATCAATTTTGAAATAAAAATGCCAATACTTGTTCCATGTGTTATCATTTAAACAGCATGGACATTACAAAAGTGACATTTTAAGTCAACTTTCCTATGATGTCTGCAGATTTAATATTGTGGTTTCAGATTTACTTGTTATGTGGTTGCAAACAGGAAAGGATGTAGCAGCAGGTACACTATGGATACTTGACACAAGCATGACAAAAGTGCTTCATCTAGATTTAACTTTGTTTGATAACATGACAAACATCAAAGTTTGGGATATAAATACATGTATTAAATTGTGTTTATTCTGCGCCAGTTATTATGTTTAGAGTTATCTTCCCTTACTTATAACTGCACATTATTTGTTATGAGTTAGTTCCCTTGAGCGGGACTCTTGTTTGTATGTAATATAATCCGCCATGCGGCCTGAACTCCAGGATTAAAAAGTTGCAGTTTGTTTATGGACAATTTTGCATATTTATTGATTGGCGCTGTAATCAAACAACAAGTTTGTGCTTTGGTGGTGTGTTTTTTATATTTTCTCTTTAACAATGAACATAATTCTTTTTTAAAGTTCACAAAATTAAAATATCTGTTTCCAAACATACATATTTTGTAAAGAGACATAATCCCAAATGTATTGTTGAAGTTAAAAACATTCAATTGAAAAACAATATACATATATTCTGTCATGGAAAAAATCTTTTTTTGTCTCTTAATTGTATATTATATCCACAAAAACAGAAAATATGTAAGAACTCCTAATATTTTTGGCCTGGGACATAAAAATGGACAAATTTTTATAATGACACACAACACACACACACACACACACACACACACACACACACACACACACACACACACACAGACAGACAGAGACAGAGAGAGAGAATTTTACATTGTAAGATATATGCTCCATAGTTTAACTTTTATAAGTCAGATTGCGGCTTGATATAATGTGATATAGATTTTAATGAATTAGATTATGGCTTTATATAAAAAATTAATTGCAGGTAGGGGCATGTATTCATTCATCAATAATTCGAATGTGTTTTGTTTTACATCGACATGCAATATCACAAACAAACGTTTAATTTTTCTGATTAAAGCTGCCATGCAAGATTTTATCATAAACATGACAACATCTGTCCAGGATAAAAGCCTATATAGTTTCGGATAATGTATCAGTTCTCTTGTGGTCATTACAGTTCCAAAGTAACTCAATACAACTGGTTAATGTCCAACAACAAAGAGCTCCTCTAAAGTCAGGAAATACTACCCTCACAGCACAGTCAGGACAAGTCCATGTCTCTAGTAAAACTGTTACTTCAATTCCCACAGCAGGTAAGTCAAGTGTTTTCAGAGAAAAATAAACCTCAAAATAAAACAATGGCTTCTATTAGAGATGCACCTGTCTGTGTGCATCTGTTACATTTTTATCTACCAACCTTTTGAAGAGACATTTTGAGTTGCAGTGATGACACTTTGTCGGGCCTATATTTTACATGCCACATCATCAGTAGGAAAGAGGATGATTTCACTAGTTTGTCACTTGTCCAGATCTCTGATATGGCAGTCAGTGGAGGTAAACCAAAACAAATCAGTACACAAAATGGTTTTCATTGGCTAATCCTTTTTATCTGTTAGAATTGATGACACATCTGTAGCATCAAATTCGTTCTTTCCTGTTAAAACTTTTCCCAGAGAAGATATAGGTTGACCAAAATTTTTGCGGGGGAAAAATTAGCTAAATGATCCCCCTTGGTTACAAGTTCCCCATAAATATTTGGTAGCCAATTCTCAACATTATTAGTTTGTGAAGGAGCAAAATTTTCTTGTTTATTTAGGTTGTGTGCATATGCTCATCCGCGTATAAACTAAAACTGAAAATACTAAAAACATCATTATTATAGGTCATAGTAATTTACTGTATACTCTTATGTTTGAACCAGACTTGCATAGTCATGTTACCTCAATTTTTATTTATCACAGAAAAGTCTGGTTCCTTTATAGTAATTTCCATTTTTATGTTACAGCTGTACAGTTGACTGCGGCTCCTAATCTAACTAGTCCCCAAATGGCTGGACTGTCACAGTTAAAGCCTGGTCAGACAACAAGTGGCGCTGTCCAAACACAACAGTTGCTTCAGTTACAGCAGTTACAGCTCGGAAAACAAATTCAACAAATCCAACTTAAGCAGCCTACTCCAACCCAGTCAATGATGACGCCAGCTGCCAGTAAATCAAAAAGTAAAAAACGAACCACACCTACACCTCCGAAATAGTAGACCTCACTCCTGAAATTATTGGAAGTATTTTGCATAGGAATGAAATTCAAAATGGTAAATTTGTATTGAAAGATAATGTCTTGTAAACAAATCTTAGCCTAGAAAGGTGATGTAGAAAGTGTTGATTTTTGGAAATAAAACTTTGGAAACGGAAAGGGAATGTGAAATAGACATATGGATGAATGATTTCAGTATCTCCGGATACAAAATTAGGAAATTATCTATTTGACTTGATATATATATATGGTTTTTAAAGACTAATTTTATATTTTTTGCTGAAAAGCATAAAAATTCATTAGATTCCAAAAGGTGTAAGATAAATCAATGTCTTTTTTCTCCCTATACAAGGTCACCACGTACAAAAAAGATATAACTTAAAAGACTCGATTATTTACTGGAAGTGTAATTTTTGATGAAAAAGAAGAGACCTGTGAAGCAAAACTTGTTTTGGAAGATTCATTCCTTGACTGGATTTATGTTAACCGTTTCTATGAATATATGATATAGAAAAATTGATTGACATGTTAAGAATTACATATATCACACATCTGGTCAGAAATACCATTTACTTGAATCATGCTATGATATAAAGTATAATAGTTGGACAGAAAGTGTGACATCAGAATGCGCTTCTTGGAATAGCCATGCTGTATAAATCAATCATGAATGTATACCTGTACTTCAAACATATTACTGGAAAAGTGCTTTATACAGCAATCAATTTGGAACAGGAAATGTGATTTAATCAAATATTTATAACCATATTGTATGTATTAGAAATACATTTTATACAACAGTACTAGCGTTCCAAGCATTATTTGTCATTGTGTAACATATTTTGATTGTGGCTCATACTGCTTAGTAGGTAAGAGTACAGTACCATCCCAAAAGTGAGTTAACTAACATCATTTTCCCATAGCTTTATATCCTAAAACAACTTTTTTTAAATATTTTTTTGCACATTTTTGTTGAAGTCCAAGGACTGTCTTTTCAAATTTCTTTGGAATGTGTCATTTTCTTTTCATGAAAACCAAAGTATTTGTTAGTGACATTCCCTTCATTGTTTGTAGTTACTTACTATGAAGAAAAATTTTCAAAGGTGTTTAACACTATTATCAGATGAAGATGAATAGACTGTTTTTCATAGATATGTGTTTGTTGACACAAAAATAGACCCAAACTTTACTTTTTGGTTGGTTTTTTAAAAAAGATTGTTTAAACATAGAAAGCTATAGGAAAATAGCAAAAGTTGGCTCACTGTCGGCATGGTGCTGTTGTAGTAGTAACTTTTTATTACGAGACCAGTCATGGATTTAAGGCATAAAATAAATTAATCATTACTTTCTCGGGCACTACTGCATTACCAAAAATGATGCCGCATTCTAAATTTTAATTGTGTTTTTTTTCTCTTTTGGAATTTTCAGTTCCGTACATTTCCAGAATTTTCAATTCTTGGTTGTGTTATCCGATTTTGTAAATTAAGCATTCAACTGAGTAAGATGTAAATCAGGATTATGTTTAGGTACCATGTGCTGTGAACCTTGTTGCCGGTGGTAAAATGATTTTTTATTGCCACAGGTTGTCTGTGGGTCACAGATTATTCTTGAATGGAGTATTAATGGAGGATATAGTGAAAACTGTAGTTAAAATGTACTGTTTACATGCATTACAGACAGAAATATAGACCTTGGGAGTTGGTCGTATCCAGCACGATGTTACGACAAATTACCAAATCGGCACTAGAAATTAATGAATCAGCACCTTAAATTATTACTTTTTCATTTTTCCCCACAAAATAGATCATTTTAACAATAATTTTATTGATAAAAAAGTAATATTTGACTATTTGTGAGTGATATGTTCACTTTCAAATGTAAGATACTTGGGCTCATTTTACTAACGTTTATGTGAAAGTCTGTCGTAACTTGCTAGTTTATTTTGGGAAATTGTGGTTTCAACCTCTCACTGTCAGTGGGCAACACAACTCTGGATTCCTTGGTTTCAGTCGAATAAAAAATCATTTAAAATTACTGTACATTAGTATAGACTTACACACCAAGGTTGAAACGGACCCCTGTATATTATGTTTAAATGGAACATATTAGAAATGTCTAGTCGAAGTCAAAATATTTATATTATTGTTAAATTAATATATATATATATATATATATATATATATATATATATATATATATATATATAGTTTTATGGAAATTGGGAGAAGAAAAAGTGAATGTACCAATAAGATGATGAAATCTCTACGGGTAAATGATGTTGTGTATGTCTTTGGGAGGTATTAAGATACCACATAGAGTCTGACAGTGATAACAAAAAAGAAAATATTAAAAAAAAATGATGATAATGACTGTGACTCCAACATAGATCGGATCCTGGGAGTAACTTGATATGTACAAATCAGTAGTGCTTGTTTCAGAGATGTTTTGTTTTTACTGTGGTACTGATGATAATCTCCACAAGGAGACTGGTTCAAACTTTAAATGTTTTGAGTTCTTAACAAAAAGTGGCCCTTTAAAAAGGAAGCATATTATGACTGCAGAACATGGTACAAAGAAAAGAAACTAACTCAAGCTGATTTTCAAAATAAAAAGGTTTTATTCTGTTTCTTCAATAAATGAAAGGTGTGTTGGTTTTGTAAGAATTTTACATACATTGCTTTGAAAGTGTGTGAAAGTTACAATTTGTCCATGAAAAAAGAAAAAAACCTGTCTGCCACATCAGGATTTTCAAAATATGCCCGAGAAACTAATGATTAATTTTTTAAGCAAATATGCCATGTATACTACTCTAACTAACACATCATTTTTATGAATATAAAAAATCTCAGATACCAAAGTATAAATCATTTGGATGTCCAGGATATAGGTACAGATCTGGGGAAAGAATGGACAAACCTGGACCTCTTGAAATCAAGAAGTGGGATTACGTGGCATGGAGGAGTAAGCATCCCCTGTTGACCGGTCACACTCGCCTTGAGTCCACAGTCAAATTAAAATGAAATGCGTGAAGAATGAATCCTGGTCATAATTGGTACATACGTCGAAACAACCGCCATCGAACAGGTAACTCAACATTTCACTTAGTGAAGCAGAGTAATTGGTTACAAGACCATTATACAAACTGTAAAATGTGCGGAATGTTGAAATCAAACGCGGTTTTCAATATCCTTGTTTCAATAATTTGTCAGTGAGTAGTTTTCCTCTGTATATGAATTGTTCATATGTTGAACAAGCCCTGGCATATCTGATCATTTGTGAAATATAAACTCCATATGGGGTGATTGTTGGATATTGCTACTTACATGTGGAAAATTAATGATGGGAAAGCCGAAATCGTCGTGCTTTTTGTATAGCTTAGTTGTTAATTTCCCGTCTGAGTCTGTAGTAAGTGAAATGTCTAAGTATGAAGCGTGTGTTCTTGATTCTGTTGTATCTTTTAATTTCTAGTTTGCTGGGATATATCGCATTATCAATTGACTAAACGGCGTCGATATATCTAAATGTTAATGCTGACAGTTTGTTGAAAGACCCACGTCCCCGAACATTACACATATATTGTCTAATAGAAATTCCAGCATCTATTTCAGGAAAGGATGTTTGAATCTACATATGGGCCATTTGCATTTAGAAACCCCTGTACTGATCTATGATTACCGAAATTTTATACGTTAAATGCTAAAAGACAACAAAATAACGTTTGGTAAGATAATAAATAATTTATTGATATGTAAATAATTATCATTTATATGTTAAAGCACCAATTTCACTACAAAACAATCACACATGTATGTTTATCCTACCACCCATTGATGTGATGTCCTCTGAGTCGCTGAGAAACATTTTGATATGTTCTTGTGTGTTACCCCCAGGCAATGTAATGATTCAGGCTATCTGGTATGTAATTTTTGTAGCAAAAGCAAGATACATGCAGGAAATAACGATATATGCACAGAATTTGATCACATGGTGTTGAGTTGCATGCACAAAAAGTGCTAAAATGGGAACTCGGAATTTACACATAAAGATTCACAGAGTAAAACTTGAACTCTCTGAATTTGAAAATTCGGTTAGTTTGAAATTAAATTTGAAGTCATCAAATCTCCTTTTTTTAGTACTCGTCAATTTGAAATTGATTAAAATATCAGATTATTGATTTTCAACGTCTGCTGAACAGATAATGTTGTTTTTACAACAACCGATTTGAATAATCCACAGGCACCTTAAACTAAAAATAACTACCTATATAGATATAGCGATTCTTTAAACATATTTGTACCGAGAGTATGAGCAAATATTGCAGCGTATATTTCAATATATCAGTAAAATAAAACATGCCAAAATAAAATCTGTCGACGTAATTGAAAGTATTAGCACATTGGACACAAATAGGAATTATAAAGTTTCAAAATTTCATTATCAAAAGTAGTTTCCATAGATACACGGTAAAAGACATAAAAGGTAGCTCTAAGATATATATATATATATATATATATTTCTATAATGATGTCTTAAGATACATTTACTTTTACTGGCGACGTAGTAATTTCCAGTATAGAGGAATGGTCATGTAACTATATTTGGATATTTTGCTGACACAGTGATGGAATGAGTTAAATTAAAATTCATTTTATTTACAAAAATAACTTGGGTCGCATGAATTTCAATTTGAGCGAGTATGATCATATATATATATATATATATATATATATATATATATATATATATATATATATATATATATATATATTCTAAAAGTGATTGGGAAAATGCATGTGTTTCTTTGAAAATAACTTATTTTCCTGCAGTGAAACAGTTGTCTGTAAGCGATTAAACACTTCTTTAGAAATTCAATGGCTTCCAATCTCTATTTGAATATCGATTTGTCGAAGTTTGATTATGAGGTGATGTTTCAGAGTGAGGACTGTCTTCCCCTTGAAAGTCATCCACTGCTGTTACTGGTTCTAAGAGAAATGAGTCAACCACATTTTTCAATAAATCTTTTCTTTCAGTCTGTTCTGGTTCGTCATTTCGCTTTGCAAATAAATCATTTAGCAGGGATTGTTCTTTTTCCTCATCATGCGTCTCTGACCGCAAATCCTCAAAATTAGATTTCCCACTAATGTCTAGAGATTTATCTGTAATTTTACGTTCTAGTCTTTTAGCTAAAACTTCTGTTTTTTTACTTTCACGTTGTATAATTTTCTCGAAAATTTGTGACTTAAGTTTTCCATCTTTCAAAGCCTCTTGAAAACTTTCCACTCTGTGCTTAAATGTTGGATTTCCTTCCATTTTTCTGGCCATCAACTTCTGAAGTTTAAGTCTGACTCGTCCGACTTCAGTCTGTTCTATAGCCACATTACTTTCTCTCATTTTAATCTCTTTCTGTCTATGAAGAGTCTTCGCCGCCATCATCTCGCTGAATGAAAACATAGTTAAGATATGAGTGAACCACTCAATTAAAAGTATGACATGTTACGTTTTAGCTATGGAATTTCAAAGAATGATTAATTATAATTTTGTGAGTTTAACTCACTGTACACAGCTGCAGTGTGTATTTGATCAAGAAGTTAACATTAATCGTAGCAGATTATAAGCAGATAAGTAGGTAATCACAGATCCATTGGTTTTTAACACGGGGACAACAAATAATATTCATACGTTAAACACACACACACACACACACACGCACATTACCTTAAATCTATTTCGCCATCTTTATTTTCATCCAGTTTCTCAATCAAATGCTCCAGAGCCTTGTCTGTCAGTGGGATGCAGTAGCACTATAAAGGAAAATGGTTTCAAGAATTTTCAGGCATAATGTATATATAGTGGACACAGACATATACAGTTGTAAAAATAAGCTCAGGTCCAGTGTCGTATGCATATACAAAGAGTAAGGTTAAATTATTCATTTGCAAACGAATAATTGGCAAACTGGGTTTCTCAAGAAACATTCACAAAATTCTATTAGATAGGAATTAAAGAATTTTCATGTCTGCTATATCTCTTTTTTGATATTGTACATTTGGTAAAATACTTTTTTGGAAAAAAGCACAGCTAATACCCCTTTAGATTTAGCCAAATTAAAACATCAGTATAATTCCGTTAAAGTCAGGTTCAGGTGAAATTATTGTAATGATTGACATTTCCTTTAGAAAACTCTTCCTAATAGAAGGAAATGAAAAATTCCAAATGTCTTATTAATGGAATTATTAATGAAAATCCACGGGGAAGCTTTAACTTTACTTCGGTAAATAATATGACATACCCATATGAGGACATCTTACAACGCTTCAGATATGATTGGCTAACAATCTAAAGAGTACTTGCTGCTTTACATATATGCTATGTTTTGTCATCCAATTAGCGAGCGTATCAGATTTTCTTACGAATACATTATGGAGTCAGGATGATATGTACACCAGAATGACGTAAATGTACCTGGAATTCACGTCTCAAATAGCTGCATTTATGCCATGACAGCGAATGAATGAAAATAATAGACAGGATAAGCAACTGACTAAATATCTGACGAGAAATATTTAGTTAAACAGATCGATATGTTGCGGTGAAAACGTCGCCGTAATCACATCTTGCTACCAGTGCAATGAAGTCTGATTTTACCAAATAAAATAACTTAAATTCCGGACAGACTTCCGGCCTAATTTATGTCCTATTCAGCAAGATTTAATCGAAGCAATATAGGCTAATATAGGGGCTAAGATGTAGATTTGTACATGATGTGCTGGTTCTAGATAAGGTAATTTATCATGGACAGTTTGTTTTGGCTCTCATGCCTCGTCTTCGATATTTCCGAATTACCATACTATTTTAAAAGCTATTATTATTAGATCTGCAGGCTGGGTGTTTCCCGTGATTGATTTACTAATTAATTGGTATATAACTTTACAAATACGACGAAAGTATATACGAATAAACATTAAATGCTTACAGAAATGTTTAATTCTGAACATTACTTCCAGAATCTGACTTTAAAACATTTACATCAAATCTACATTTCAAACAACTTGAGAACAAACCTTTAATCCGAGTTTGATTTCCGCAATATCTAGAGTATTACTTTTGTCTTTATCAAATGTAGACAGCAAATCTATTGGACGGAACCCCATCAGTTTAGCGAATTCCATTAGTACTACAATAGGACTTTCTTCAATTAATTCCATCTCAAATTCATCTGTTTCATTTAATTGATCCTGTCCTCTGACTAACCCATAAAACACCTTGACACCTCTCTCTACCTCTAACTTTTTTGCAGTTTTGACAAATGGCTGTTCTACTAATTGCGTCTGAAAACATAAATTAATTTGATCTCTCAGTAGACTAAACATATGGCAGTGAATAGTAAAACCAAATTAAAACAAAAAAGTACACATTTTATCCGTAGGTTCAACATCATAAGACAATCATATATTTAAGTGACTATTTCAATTATCAAATTATAAATAGCATTTCATTACGAATCAGTCATTTTGTGCCTAGAATGCCTAGAAAGACGTAGTGGGGACAATAATAAAGCAATATTTAAATGATCACAAAGTGATTTATAAAGACTTAAAAAAATTACCAACTCTCAGATCGCTTCAAAGCGAGGTGGGGGTACATGTATTTTCATTGCATCATGGGGTATTTATTACAGGAATCTAATACTAATCTTTAAAAGTATATATATGTACAAACTAAAACTAGCCTGCTAAACGTATTAAAGACTGCAGTATGCCGTAAGAAGTTAGTATATATTTTACTTACGTAAATGTCCAGTTCTTTTATGCCCGATGATTCGTTTTCATCAATCATATTAAGAACACTGAGGGCACCGGGATAAGTAATTGGATTCCATGCAATCTACAAATTGTATAAAAGCAATACAGTGGAATGAATTCTCTCTCTCTCTCTCTCTCTCTCTCTCTCTCTCTCTCTCTCTCTCTCTCTCTCTCTCTCTCTCTCTCTCTCTCTCTCTCTCTCTCTCTCTCTCAAAGCAAAGAGTGTACCAGAGAAAAAACTAGAAAGTACCAGTGCCTCGTTAAAGGTCAACGAGGCCACTAGATTACTTACTTAAGTACTCGCTCAGATACCTTCATTTAGATTCTCAACTTCTCAAAAGCTAAGATATGCATTTTACAGTGATGTACTCTCCAACGAGGACTAGATTTGGCTCAGATACCTTCATTTAGATTTCTTATTTGACCTTGTATGACACCACTTTTTCAATCGGGAAATATATATTTATATTAATTCGAGCTCAACTGATGAAGTGTTATTGACAGAAACGATTGTCCTCAGCTTTTGTGTCGGCCTCGTGTATAAAACTATAATTTTGGTATTGTTAATTATATTTACCTGATGCAGTATCCTCTACATATCCCAAACAGCTTTTGGTAGTCGATAATCGGAAGGTGGGTGAACGTATTTTAGGATTTTCGAAATTTCCGGGCAGCAAAGCATGACACAAGTGAAATTAAATATCCTCAACAGATATAACATCAGATTCTGAGCATTTCAAAATCCACAAAACAGTTATAAAAAAACCTAGTTGGATCAGGTGTCATGCTAATGTATTATGTGACATGTGACCGTTCTACAGCGAATTCTAACTGCAGTACCTTCTCACCCAAAGACCACCTCGCTTAGGAGACCACGTCGGATTTCAGAACACACGCTTTCAGTCTCTTGATAAATATATAAACGGCACAAAGCCTCACTTAAGAGACCACTTTGATTCAGCCAGGAAGTGAGGTTCCACTTTACTTCACGATACATTAACTTACCTGCAGCGGTATGTGACTTCTCACTCCTCCTTGGCCATTTGTACACTGCTTCGGGTATCAAAACGTTATCACACATTGAAATCTGCTTAAGTCGTTTGGTATTTTGTTTTGTTTTGTTTGAGTGTTGTTTTACATCACATTCAATAATTTATCGATGATATGTGGCGGTTTTCAATGATAAAGTAGAGAAGCCGGTTACAATGTTCACGGACAGAGACTACCAGCCTTCTACCAGTGTAAACCGACAACATAGAATCAGCTAAGGTTACAGCGGGAATCGAACCCGCGCTGACTATAGGTGAGAGACGTCATGGTTGAATGCGCGATGCTTCTATCATACGACCACTGAGGCCAATGTTCCATTTGGAAGGCGCTGTTTGGTAAAAATAATTTTATAACAAAACTCAATATCATAAAATGTTGGGCAACCATTTTCAATGTGAAGAATAATTTTATACAGATTCAAATACGTACCTTCAAACATTGTAATGTATTATTTTTTTTTAATCCAGGCATTAGTTTATCCAGACATTCCTTATTTATTCTGTTGCAATTTAAATTGAGTTCCAACAGTTCAGAATTTTTCTGTAAAGCTTCCGACAGAAATTCGCATCCGGTCATGTAAAACCCGTTCCATGAAACATCGAGTACTTTCAATCCACGGTTTTCCTGTAAAACAATTTATATGAAGACTGTAGGTGATGATGTATATACAATTAAGATGTTGTTTAACTGATGATTGACGTCGCATTTAACATTTTCCAATTATACGATGGCGGACACTTTTAATGGTGTAAGAGATACTCCGTTAAAATGAACATAGATAGAGAATATCGATTTTCTGCAAATAAACTGGAAACTTCCAAATAAATTCAGCTTAGGTTTCAGATGGCCTCGAACCATATTCGTCAATGGAATACGACATAACCATGTATTTAAATCACATGGAATGTGTTTAACTTAAATTCAGGTCATTTTCAGAAGAAAATATAAAATACTTGTATTTTCTGAGAATTAATATATTTACCTTTAATCCCTGGGCAATTGCTTTAGCACCTTCATTACGTAGGTGATTCCAGCTTAAATCTAACTCTTCTATTGTATCATTCCAACCTGAACAAAAAAGGAAACAAGATTCCTATCACTTCATATTAGGCAATGGAATACATTGTGCAGAATATTTTAGATTGGGTTGTATCAGCTAAAATGTTTTACACCACTGACAGATGAGGCATGAAGACGCTTATTTCAAATAATTATATTTGTGTAAATAAGATATCATTTTATTCAAACATAATCATTACACTTACTTAAGTATTCTCCGAATAAATCTCCACCAATCTCCCCGAATTCATTATGACTTAGAATCAATTTTTTCAAATGTTGTGTTTCCTTAAAAAAAGTATCAAACAATAGTATTTTCCTTTCAAGTATATCAAATATTTGCTTGCATTACTTAAAAGTGCATTAGCCACACACACACACACACACACACACACACACACACACATATATATATATATATATATATATATCCCTTCAAAGACATAATAAGAATTAAGCATAAAGGTTAATTTACATAATACGATTTCGTTGAGTGTTTTAATATATTGTAATAACACTTGATTTTGCGATTGGTATTTTTCATACCGCCACGCACTTAAAGAGCATCCGTGTGAAACGTATATGATTTAGATGCATTAATTTATTATTATACACATTATTCTAAACTAGATATTTAACCACATAATATGAACATATACACAAATTTCAAACACAATTTCAGGATATATCGTTTTTACTGAATATAACGAATCTACAGAAATGTTTGAGATTCGGCTAATAATTCATTGTATAACGTTTTGCTCATCAGATTTAAATTATTTATGTAACCTTGTATATCATCACTTCGGAAATATATCTACTAAACTGGGGCTCAACTGATTTATATTTAATGACTGAAACGATCGTCCTGACCATTTGGTTTAACCTCATTTCTAAAACCATAATTTTTGGATTTTTAATACTATTGATAGCCACTGGGTCCTTGCCACTGATGGTGGATCGTCTGTGTCCCGAGGATATACATAAACTGAGAGAGAGAGAGAGAGAGAGAGAGAGAGAGAGAGAGAGAGAGAGAGAGAGAGAGAGAGAGAGAGAGAGAGAGAGAGAGAGAGAGAGAGAGAGAGAGAGAGAGAGAGAGAGAGAGAGAGAGAGAGAGAGACTGGTACTTCGGAACCAGCCGATTATTTTATACTAAAGTGATATTTCCCTCACATACCTTCATTTAAATTCTAAACTTCTCAAAAGCTTGGGCATTTGGATTTGGCAATACATTTGGATTTAGTATTTGACCTTATATGACTCGACAAATTCTCTCGGAAATATATCTACTAAAATTTGAGCTCAACTAATGACGGGGGTGGGGGCATTATGGAAAAAGCACGTATGGAAGTAGCACATATTTCTCGACAATCTATTTTTCACTTACTTCAAATACGGTTTGGAATTCTTCAGCATCAGAATCCCGCAAACCATTTCCTGAAACAACAGTGCGTCACAAGAATAAAACATAACTGGAATTAATAAAACGGTAAATTTAATCAACTATATTTAGAATTATTTTGATTTGCCTTCTGTCTGTATATTTCTAACATTTGGTCATGAATTTTAAGATACTAAGGATATACGTTATACTGCTTATGCCTTCCACATCGGAGACATACCGTTTCTGGTTACGATTTTTCTTTTTATTCATAAATGTAAGCTTCAAAAAATGATTCGAACCAAGAGTTCTAGAATTTGCAAAAAGGAAGTTTGCTTTTATATATATATATATATATATATATATATATATATATATATATATATATATATATATATATATATATACATGGCACCTGATCAAACGTCTTGGTTTCCAAAATTCCATGTTTGTCCATTTCTACGAGATTTAAACACTATAATGTGTGTGTGTGTATCCATAACGGCCTGCCTCAATAACTGACTAGCGCTACACATATTTTGTTCAGAAATGCATTAACATAATCATCAGAAATGGTAAGAAGCTACACATTGACACTACGTAACTGCTTAATTTTTGGAATTATTTATCGGTCTGTTTAACGTCCACCTGTGCATCACCTTTGTTATTCAGTACAACGGTACTATATGTAAGAAAGACATTTTATTTCAAATAATGTTAATTTATTCGGCCTACCTGATAAATTAAGGCTTACAATATTGTCGAATTCTGCAACAACATCCAGTATTGCTTTTACACCCTGTATTTTGATGCCGTTTTCAGCTAATGACTACAACATATTAGTAATACATATAACATTTCATTTGTTATTAAATCAAATAATGTGCGTTATTTCGAAGAGTTTAAAAATGTTTTTGGTCATACACGCTTTTCGTCTATAAGCACGTATTTAACTTCTTCACCACGAACTTGTCTTTCAATTTAATTTTGATTTATTCCACAATATATGAACAGTTTTCAAATTGTTTCTGATTTAAGTATTACATTATGGAATAATAAACGGGGAAGAAGAGAAAGAAAACAGAACAAAAACAATAACGACAATGCATGTGTACATAATCTACATCTGGATACTTACAAGATCTGTTACGAATTGATTCTCTCTCAACATATCAGCTATGTATAATGCTCCCGTAGCACCAATGTCTGTGTCTGTCAGGTCGAGCACTGACACTGTAGAATTGCTCTAAAAGTAGAGAAAATCAGAGCAACATGAAAGTAATATGGGATATCGATGAAAAGATGTTGATGTACATTAAATCAAAGATGTCCCACGCGCAGTAATTCTTCGCAAACATATACGATCTTTTGAACACATATATCATATATAGTTTTACAAAGAAAATTAGCTTTAGCTATATTCAAGGCTAGTTTTATAATCTTTATTAAGTCTCTGCAATTTCGCAAATAGGGATAATTTCAATATTATTTTGTGATTCATTCAATTCTAAATATGTTACTTTTATTATGAAATGGAAGCTTCAATACATGTCATTATCGTTATTGATCGGACTATCTGGGCGCATGGTTGTCATTGATATCAATATAACAGATCCAGCTCAACCATTAAATGCTAATATTTAAAAGCATTTCATTTATGGATAGAAAATGTACGCCCTATTCCGATTGCAACCATGTACTGGACATTTTGCTGTAAGTTGTTCATAAAAATGAAAGTTATTTTGATTACAGTCTATGATATAGGAATACATTATGCCTATGCCATGCAATGTTGATTTACCCGCATAAATGATTATTTTAACGGTTTCTTTAGTATCTTTAATCACATTTTTGCATTCACAATTCATTGGTTTCTAACATCGCGTATTCTTGTGTACGACTTAGCAAGCATATTTTGCCTTATTCGTGTTTCATTATCCATTTAAAACTTCAATAATAACACTCATAACATATCAATAGTAATTTCATTGTTATGAATGACTTGCAAACGTAAATGATTTCATAAAAGATAAATGTAACTGATTTTGCAATCAATGGGGCGGAAATCTAAATATTCAAACATTTAAAACATGTGAGGACAAATAAAGTAATCCTAAAATTATTAAAGTATTAACGTTAAATTGCATTTCTTATGTACAAAAATGTAACGAAACATTTTAGTTAGCAGGAAAATTGATGGAATTAATGTAAAAGTAATATGCACATCTTTTTCCAATTTATATAAGAGATTCGCACCTCTATATGCAGTTTAACATAGCGTAAATTTGTTACAAAAATAAAATTGCGATATTATGTCGAAATTAGTTCTGACAGTTTGCGACATCAAATCTCTTACTTAGATAATTTTTATTTTGACATTAAAATTTACATTGTAAAAATAAATTAATTAACATTCTTATAATATATTTTACAATGTAAACATATTTGTTCATTTTCCAAAACTTGCTTGTTACTTGAAATGCGAAGTTAATGACTGACTCCGCTGACTAGACAGGTGTTGTGAGAACGTTTGCTATATTAGATTTACTTGTAGAAGACCCGGATGCATTAGAGCCGGATACCGTAAATTGTGATATTTTGGCGTCGATAAGATATGGTCACTTTTGTCATAAAATGGAGGTTATTTTTGGCCGGTTAAAGTTTGGTTACTTATGTTTATATCATGTTTAAATTGATGCGTCACATAATACTTAATTACCAGTATATTGTTATAAAATACAGAGTCACATAATATAGAAACATTGTGTATATATTTTGGGCGTTTTAAGTTTGGCCATTTTATTAGGGTGGCCAAATTGGCCAAAATTAAACAATGACCAAAATATCCCACTGTACGGTACTCACTTACACCATTAACTAACAATAACTGAAAAAGTGTTGATTCTGTCTTCAAAGATCAGTTTACTTTTTAAATTACAATTAAATAAAATGTAAACTGATCTTTAAAGACAGAAAGTGAAAAATTATAGTCACCAAAATTAATATCAGACAACTTTGGCAGCCATCTCCGATAGGACTTTCGCATGCATGTCACAATATATATAAGAAACTAATTGTATTATTTTGTGAGTCACAATTAAATTTGCTAAAATCTTCCTGATCGAAATAAAATAGACACCATGGTAAATATTGTCAGATTTTAAGGAGAAGAAGGACATCTGGTCATGTGACCAGAATGTCAATAAAGTAATATAAAATTGAACTGATGTTGGCAATCTAAACAAAAATGACAGAGGACTCAAATTTGTCCACAGAAGACATAAATCAAATGGTAAATTCACAACAAGA
Organism: Atrina japonica; assembly: GCA_030159075.1. Taxonomy (NCBI): domain Eukaryota; kingdom Metazoa; phylum Mollusca; class Bivalvia; order Pterioida; family Pinnidae; genus Atrina; species Atrina japonica. The sequence continues at coordinate 151,415 of BROG01000993.1, forward strand.
AGTAAGTTGTTCTTTGTGACAAAATTAATTTAGCAGTCATGTGTTTTTTGTCAGCTATGAAACACAGCTTCACATTGCTAGTTAGCAAGAAAAATATAAGTTTTGTAAATAATTGAATGTTTTTTAATAATGAATAGGACAGCTGATGAAAGGAATCAAAATTCTGGAAAGGGGCATAACTCTTGCAAATGTAAATATCCCTTATTTACCCGGAAATATGCCAGATTATTTATTCTGTTAATTTGACGATACGTTTTTAAATACCCCAGGGTACCCTTCTTTCCCTCATATAACTGAATGTACCGCTGACGGAATCATAACGGCATTTTGATATCAATCAGACTTTAACAACATAATGCTGACAAAGGACATACGAGGAGAATAATACAAACAAAGGACTTACCGGAACAGCCATATATTATATTGCAAACATAGGACTTACCAGAACAGCCATATACTATATTGCAAACATAGGACTTACCAGAAAAGCCATATATTATATTGCAAACATAGGACTTACCAGAACAGCTATATATTGTGTTGTATATATATATAGGGTTTACCAAAACAGCCATATACTATATTGCAAACATAGGACTTACCACAACAGCCATATACTATATTGCAAACAAAGGACTTACCAGAACAGCCATATACTATTCTGCAAACAAAGGACTTACCAGAACAGCTATATATTGTATTGTATATATAGAGTTGACCAAAACAGTCATATACTATGTTGATAACTTATGACATACCATACGAGCCATATAAAATATTGTAAATATAGGACATTAGAACAGCCATATAGCACATTGCAAACATAGGACTTACCAGGACAGCCATAAACTGTGTTGTAAACATAGGGCTTACCAGAACAACCATATACTATATCGTAAATATAGGACTTACCATAACAGCCATATACTGTATTATAAATATAGGACTTACCAGGACAGCCATATACATGTACTATATTGAAAACATATGACTTCCATCAACTGTCATATTGCAAACATAAAACTTACTATAATAGCCATATAACATATTGCAAACATAGGGCTTACCAGAAGAGACATAGCACAAGCTTTTGTTCCATTTGGTCCGAGGCAGTGATGACACATTATAATTTTCTCATTCTCGAGGTTCCTCATGAAGAACGACGCCGGTGTTACATTCAGATGTTTGCAAGCTTTCAGATACAGCTGTTGTGAAGGTGTGTGTACGGGCGTATTTGAAGGCTTTTGATCCATCTCTTCTTCGGCTGAAAAAAAATTGTTAACACAGTTAGTACAATTCTGATGTTGCGCACATATTTAAAATGATTGTCCTATTCATAGAGTAGGCAATCCCAATACGATCAGAGAATAAAATTGTTCATGTCATGAAGCCTTCGAAGAACACCTACCATCATAGTCAAAGTCATCTGGAAAATCTTTGTCGAAGTCGAAGTCAGTTGTAACACTTTGACTCGACTCACAACCCTCGCTCTCTGCCCGGGAAAATCGTCGCCTTCGTCTCAAACCGATTGTGGTTTTCGCTCGACGAGTTGGATTTTTGGAAACTCGGTACCTTGTCGTCAAGACATAGGCCTCTGTTGTACTCGGTCTTTTGATGAGATTCCATATATCAAACTATTAAAATAAAGAGGATACTATAGAACGGAAAATTGAAATGTATGAGAAGTAATTCATAAAAATGTAACTAGAACACTTAAATATAAACATACATGTACATGTAGTTACAATGCACTCGTATTATTACTTGATTGACATTATAATATATACTTTATTTGTTGTTCTCTGTACCCTTGTTTTTGTTTATATATATATATATATATATATATATATATATATATATATATATATATATATATATATATATATATATATATATATATATATATATATATATATATATACTACTAAACAGTGACTGCAAACAGGTGATACGAATGTATTGTCCTGAAGCATAAAAATTAACCGAATTATTTACGCCTCAAATAATGTTTCTTCGAAAACATTTCAGTGTCGCAAATTGCAAGTGTGACTACTATTTAGGTAGGGAGCCGATTATTGATATAAAGATTTATATAAATCGTCGACAAATATCACAACTTGAACAAAATAGTTAGATATTTAAATATGTGTATCTGATTATTTCCACACCCAATACATAATTCTAATATTTCTAAATATAGCCTTTATGTATATAAGAAATTATTAAGTGTGTTATTTAATTATTTTAATTAGTCCTAATACATGCATTTTCAGCGTAAAACTCTAGGCATCATGTTGTGGATTGCATAATGTGGAGTGTCTATTTCTGTATGTATCAACCGATAAAAATTTGTGTATATGATATCGATATTTTGATAACGTGTCACATCTGTCAAATTTTTATAACGTAACACTATTTTGCTTACCTATCACTTGTATTACAGAAAATATTTCCAAAAATGTAATAGGTGATGCACACAGACTATAGCAGTACTCTTTTACTTGACGGATACGATTAATTTAGATCTTATATGACAATACAAATTCCTTATATAACTTGCGATACACATGCATACCATGTAACGTTATTGTAGAACACTGTGGAGGTATAATTATTCTTATCTCTAATTTACGCAAAATAATAATAATAATAATAATAATAATAATAATAATAATAATAATAATAATAATAATAAAGCATGACTTTAAGTGTCAGGTATCAGTGTACAAAATGTACAGAAAGTTTTTTTTTCTGAAAGTAACATTTAAGTGTGTTTCAATCTAGTAGATATTATATTAGCTATCACTAACTAGTGATATAAAGAAAGCAATAATGACAACTTTGTACTTTTGAAATACCTATATAATCCAGGTGTGAAATTAATTAGCACATGTATAACGTACATAAAGTCCGCTACACTATTTACGTTACACAGGTAAGAGTTTCGGCGACTTACTGACAGCTTTTACTGTTGATCCGTGATATAAGTATTATTATCCGTATTATCCGATCACGCTTGAGTTTTACCAAATACAAACTGTTTAAAGTGTATTTGAACTTAACAAACGTTTAAGATGTAAGATTGTGTAGGTGATATTTCACCTGAGAGAGAGAGAGAGAGAGAGAGAGAGAGAGAGAGAGAGAGAGAGAGAGAGAGAGAGAGAGAGAGAGAGAGAGAGAGAGAGAGAGAGAGAGAGAGAGAGAGAGAGAGAGAGAGAGAGAGAGAGAGAGAGACCTAACACATGGGTTGGATGATAGGCATAAGGCGGCAAGTGGATCTTGCGCTCGCTTTGTAAAACGTATTGGTTACGAATAATATTGAATAAAAAATATGTGAATACGATTGACAAGGACATTAGATATTATTTCTTTGAATATCACCTATTTAGATTTAAAGTGGATACAAGAAACATCCTTTGATTCCCCCCACTTTTCAGGTGTTATGCCTTTGGACGAAATAAAGTAGTAAATTCAATATATAATTTAAATGTAAAATTTTCAGCAAAAAGTTTGATATTACACCCAATTTCACTTACAATATCACCTCGATTTATGTAATTGTGGAAGATCCAATCCTAGGTGCAAACGTTTTAAACGAAAATTTGGTAAAGGTGTACAATTGGTCAAAAAATGGTTAGTCCACTTCAACGCTAACAAAACTGAAAGTCTTTTGATTAGCAGGAAAATTGTACGTGTAAATCACCCCAATTTGTACTTCGACAATACCCCTATAAAGGAAGTGCGATCACATAGACATTTAGGCATTACAATAAATAATAACTGCCACTGGGGAGATCATATTGACCTTGTAATAAATAAGGCTTACTCTAAATTAAATATACTACGCAAATTGAAATTTGAACTAAATAGGAAAACACTCCAAACAAATTTATTTTTCCTTTATTAGACCAATCCTAGAGTATGGAGATATTATTTTCGACAACTGTCCGGACTATTGTAAGCAAAAATTAGAAAATGTCAACGTTGAAGCTGCACGAATTGTGACAGGTGCAACAAAACTAGTCAGTTTGGAAAAACTTTATAATGAATGTGGGTGGGAAACACTAGCAAAACGAAGGGAAAATCACAAACTTCTACAATTTTACAAAATGAAACACAATTTTACTCCCCAATACTTAAGTAATCTCGTGCCTACCCAACTTTATAATATCCACAACTACAGCACAAGACATTCCGGAAATATTACTATTCCAATAAGTAGAACTGCGTATCACTATAATAGTTTTATCCCTTCCAGTATAAGATTGTGGAATGCACTTCCAACACATGTACGCGAGTCAGACACAGTTCAATCCTTTAAACGAGCACTCTCAAATCTAAATCCTCCCATTACTACTATTCCCGATTATTTCAACATAGGATGTCGTAAAGGACAAGTTTACCATTCTAGATTTCGAATGAACTGTTCAACTCTTAAATATTATCTTTTTCAAAAAAAAATTAGAGACTGATCCCCTCTGCTCGTGTGGCCAAGTTGAAACTACCGATCACTTTATTCTTAAATATCCTAAATATACTCACGAACGTACTAAATGTGTTTCATAATGTAGGACATATACCAAACCTAGAAATTCTACTATACGGCGACGAATCCAAAGATTATCAATATAACAAAACCATTTTTCTAAATGTACAAGCATACATAATAAATACAGGTAGGTTCTTCTAACATGGAAAGATTAAGTGCAAACCATAAATTTCAAATATATAATTTTATGTATGTAACTAATTAAAACATATCTTAACGAAACAGACCGCTAGACGTGTGTTCGCTTCCCTTTGGATACTTTATACATTTTCAGTTCTTTATCAAATACAACTGTACATGTACTTAAAATAAGCCAGAAAGTTCTCCAACTCATTGTTTGTTCATTTATTGTTATTGTTCAGGGAGAGGAATTAGAATAAGCTTAAAGCTTTGTTTCCAATCCCTAATTTTGAATATGACAATTATGTAAACTGTTTCTATCTGATGAAATAAATATATGTTAAACTAATGTAAAATTTTATTTACAAAATTCGCTACGTACAACTCGGAATCATAATGTTATCTCTACAAGGTGCTCATTTACTGTTTTCTAGTGATCAATCAGAGCATTGGGATGGTGAGAGAAATGGAATTCGAACACAGGTGAAAAATACATTTTACTATTGATACACAAAAACAATGTTTATATTACTATGGCGTGTTAACTTTGGCGTGTTAACTTTTGGTCTCACCACTGGTATATGAAAAACATTAAGACATGGTTTTATTGAGATGATCGAGCTTGAGATCTCCCTATGGAGTTAGAATCTTTATCACGACAAACCATAATCTACGTATGATTAATCACACCACGTTTTCATCAAATTTGCGACATTTTGCAATCTTAGATGGATTTTTTTTAATCGACTTTTCAACGGTCTTTCTCGCACACCTTTTTAATCAAAAATAGAAATTGCTTACCTTTCATTCTATAAGATAAATCATTGTAAAAATAAAGATATTAAAATAATAATAATAATAATAATAATAATAATAATAATAATAATAATAATGATAATAATAATAATAATAATAATAATAATAATAATAATAATAATAATAATAATAATAATATTAATAATAATAATAATAATAATAATAAAAATAAAAATAATAATAATAATAATAATAATAATAATAATTGAAATACTCCTACAAACCTCTGACTTCCGAGTGTGGTTAACTGTCGAACTGTCATCAATTATGGTTGATTTGCGTCGTAACGACATCTTGATAACAAACTTTATATGTAGCTATATATTCAGCAGATTCTGTTTTCATCCATTGCCATTTTAGTTATTTTATCACCCAGTGTCAAATCTGTTTTGTATTGAACCTCAAAAGCATCCAGAATTCCCATAAATTAACACTCACATTAAGGAAAATGTTTGCAAAATTACCTTGTTCGCTCGCCATTTTCAGGTAGATGTACATAGAGAAGTGTATTGGGGTAAATCTGTTTAAAGGTTAATCCATGTAGTGATTTCATGTAAATCTTAAGACGAAGCTTGAATTAATCATATAGAATTACAAGTATATGTAATACTTCAGGGTTTAAAAGTAATTGTTTCATATTTAAACCAATGTAGGGTACATTTCATTGTGGCCATGTAGCGAAACATAACAGGTGGCAAATAAGAAATTTGATAGTCTTTATTTATAACGCGCTGGCGCAGTCAGTGGAATACCTGTAATTATATATCATTGATATATAAAATAAGAAGTGCATGTATTTATTTATTGTGGTGGAAAAAAGTGAAAAAGATTGCACAAATTGTACTCTAAATATCAATAAGTAAAATATCACAACTAAGCAAAAGTATTGCTCCTTGTTAAAATAGCACATTAACGGTAGAAGTGTTCAATATTTCGTTTTATTTCATTAAACACCAGGGAATGTGAGAGCGTTTTGTATTTTGGAAGATTTAAGATAGATATACAACACAGAATTTCGTTCCTCTTCACCAACATACATTTCCTAGATGACAGTTTTTAGAATTAGTAATAATCTCACACCCTAATACTTTATATTGTTATTTTGCACTACATGTGGTGGTCTTATGGTAAAGCGTTCAACCCACAAGCGGAAAGTTCTGGCTTCAATTCCGGCTCACGCCAAAGAATGTTAAAATGATAATGATTGATCCTTTGTTATGCGCCTGGCATACGAAGTGAAAATCTATGATGATTGATTTAATCATATGGCGCACGTAAAATATTAGCTATTAGCTACCAATATCCTTAGACGTATGGATAAATGACTTTTTTAAGTTACTGCAATGAGAAATATTGAAATATTTCACTGAGTTAGTTATGTCTGGCCCTTGATCCCTCTCTCTCTCTCCTTTTCTCTCTCTCTCTCTCTCTCTCTCTCTCTCTCTCTCTCTCTCTCTCTCTCTTCTTCTCTCTCTCTCTCTGTCTCTCTCACACCTATATATATATATAAATATATTTACAATGAACCTGTATATAGTAGACACCCAAGGGACCAGAAAATATTTACCTTTATGTGCAGGTGACCCTTATACACAGGTTCAATTTAGTTAAAGTATGCAGTCAAGGGACTTGAAAAATACTGGCCTTTATAAACAGGTAATCCTTATATAGAGGTGGTCGCTATAGCAGGTTTTACTGTATATGAAACAATGGTTCCATCACTATGAAAGATTTGAGATTTAATACTACTGTTTTACATTGTAAAATAAACTGACCTGGTAATTGTTTATGCTACATTGATTGTCAGGCCAGCGGATATGTTTACACCTGTCTGGCTGTCAATCCTTTTATCAAAATGCGGGAATTTCTTTTATTTTCTTTCTTGAAAACTTCTGATACAATTTCCAAACCACTGTATTTCTGTTTTACAGAATTGTTATACATGTTTCGAAAATGTGTTTTTTAGAAAATTGTCACAAATCAACAGTAATTACATAAATAAATGAAATTTGTGTGTTTTTAGAAGTCAATTCCCCATTTAATTATTATGTACGCGATAATTAAATGACGTTAGATTTGTCTGAGTCAATTGTCAGGGTTATTTAAAGATAAAAGGTTTTCTTGAACGACAAACTGAAACCTTTGTCCTTGTTCATCTTTTGGCGAAAGATATATTTAGAAAAAATCACGACTACCCCGTAACCCCACTTTCGACCTACATTAAGATGGCCTTCCAGATAGAAAACTGATATTTTCCATTGTATGTATAATGTATCAAATTAGAGAAACATATCGCATTATCTTTTATAGTTAACTAACCATAATATATAAATAACTCACCTAAGAAATACAATCACAAACTTGAAGATTTATATCGCTGATGTAGTTGATAGAAATAAATTTCATTCAATTAAATCAGGCATAAATGCTTACAGTTAAGTATACATTAATGAGTGATTAACCAGTTTTAGTTAGAAGCTACGTGCACGGTTTTGTTATCTGATCCTTACAAACGTAAACTTAAAAATTATTTTGATAATACAGAGTGTTTATAATTCATTTAATTTCAACTGAATCAATTAAAAACAAATTTAGACTGAGATTAAATGGTTTAAAATGTTTTAAACGCTGGTGATTCTAGTGTTGTAACATATATGTTCCCGGTCAATCCAAAAATTTAAAGTGGGTTAAAAACTAATTATTTTTTTTTATTTTTATCTTTGAAACTGGATAGGGTATAATTATCTGGCTTTGTTACAACCTGCACCTCACTCGAACATTTTTTGTCAAAATGATTTAAAAAACGTTTAAAAATTAAATTAGATTTATATATCAAAATTAAAGTTTGAAACAGGTGCATTATAGGATAATAAATAACCAAATTAGGCAATTGTAGGAATACACTGCGGACGTTAATTGAATAGTCAGAACAATAAATATTTAAAAGATAAATAGAGGTAACTGAATGAATGATAATGATTTCGAATACAAGATTTTCATTTATTAAGTATGTAACTATCCCTTTATCTCCAGCCAAATTGATGATACAGTATATAAAAGCTGGTTTAATCGTGCAAAGATTTTGAAGTAAGATCAATTGATGACTGGAAAAATAATTTAGTGGGGGTTAAGCTGTTTAAATAGTTACTCTGTATAAAAACTTGTCTTTCTAGTTCGATATTGATATGGTCAATTAAAAATAGTAAAGGTAGGCTGGAAACTGATTATTTTTCAGTTGTATGTTGAAACATGACAGTATTGATAAAGGAAAATTCCAAATTTCTAAATGAATAGATAAAATAGATGAATGATAGAGGGATAAACAAAATAAGATAAAGAAATTATAATTGCAAAACAACAAAATAAATGGATCAGTAATAATTTAGATAAGGCAAAACATGACAGGAAATTCTCAAGTTTATGTCGGAGCCGACCTGGTTCAATCGGTAGCGCACTAAACTCTTGATCGTGTTTTCGTGAGTTTGAGTCCTTGAGTCCAGCCGTTGGTTTCGATGAGACAGTAAAAACCGAGGTCCCATGTTACAGTAGGTGTCGGCACGTTAAAGAACCCTCAATGCTTATTGGCCGTAAGTGCCGATCATAGGCAAAAATTTAAGCCCTTCACCGGCATTTGGTAACGTCTCCATATGAGAGAAAGATTCTTGAGTGGGACGTTAAACAAAAATAAATAATGAATAATTAACAAAATTCAGATTCAAGAGTATAAATCAATAGAATGTCCAGGATATAGATACAAATCCGGTAAAAATGGACAAACACGGACCTCTGGAAACCAAGAGGTGGGATCAGGTGCCATGGAGGAGTAAACATCCCCTGTCAACCGGTCACACCCGCCGTGAGTCCACAGTCCAGTCCAATGAAACACGTGAGGAGTGTATCCTCGTCACAATTGGTACAGACGTTTCAACAACCGCCAACGAAAAGGCAGAGTAGTCGCAAATAAGACAATTATTATAGCTATAGAAAAATTTGGAATTTCAAGGGTGGTTTCAGTGCCAAATATTACCATAGTATAAGATTATCAGAAATATCAGATACTAAGTTTATGTATACCCTTCAGGACTCTAACGGTCCACCAGCAGTGGCAACGACCTAGTGGTTATAAATATTATAAACATAATTCACTGTTTGCAACAGGACTAGCTTCTACAAATCCGTGCGCTGTAATTTTGCGGCGGATATTCAGTCTAGAGAAACCAGGAATCAAAGTAATTATATGTCTAAATATTACATACATAATACCAAAGTTATATTGCTCAAGACGATCGTTTCGGCCAATCAGACTTCATCAGTTAAAATTATTTGTGAACGTTTCAAATTTTCGCTTTATTTTGATTGTTTTAATCGTACAGACGTGGACAGGGTCAAAATTGGAACATACATGTACATGCACGTGTGTTAGTATTGACACATACATCTATTGGCGTCAAAACCTACGAATATATGTATAGGTGTCAATATTGATATACATGAACCGGTTTCAGTAGTAGCACACACATGAACCGGTGTCAAAATTGACACATACATAAATTGTTGTCAAAACTGACACATCGCTCAACATGAGTCAAAACAACCCAATACATGGACCGGTGCTACATACATGAATCAGATTTAAAACTGGGAAAAATCTCACACGTACATGAATCAGTTTCAAAACTGATTTACCTCAACTGGAGATAATACTTCCAAATATATTATCATTTGTCACAACGGACGCAAATGTGAATAGTTTATAATACCGATATATACAACGTCTCCATATAAGTGAAAGATTCTTGAGTAGGACGTTAAACAACAATGAACAAACAACAAACCGATGTATACATGATCTGCTTCCAATGCTGGAACAGACATGAAGCGGTGTCAAAACTAACATATGCATAAAATATTGAAATATTCTGTGTGGCGCAGTGCACTATTCAAAATAAAAATTCAAACCAAACTAACACCGATCAGAGATATCATGAATCATGAATAAATTTATTCATTACACTGAATATTTTCACGACCGTGACCTACATCCAAACCCTATACTTATTGTATGTCTCCCAATTGTTTACTCGCTTCTTTCCCATTTACCCAGTTCTGAAATATAAAATTATAATTCATTAATATATTTACCTTTAATTAATCATACATTATAATGTTGCCATTACACTACGGTAAAATATTCCATATATCATAAATTGTTTTATGATTCTTTGTTTATATTTCATTGATTTTCACATTAGAGTGATAAATCATGACACAATAGAGATATACGCAGACATAACAATTCTTTTAATATATATATTATATATATATATATATATATATATATATATATATATATATATATATATATATATATATGCCTTTTAATTCATGGAATTTTGATTGATTTGGTAAATAATCTAACATTAATAATTTTAACCCCCCCATATCTTTATCTAGGAATTAATTCTCCTTTAATTCTATATCCTTTAAAACGATTCACCAGGAGTTAGCAAGGCAATAAATAAATGATTGAGGATTAGTAGTGTAAGATACTTCAGAACTGAAATATTACCTATAGGTGTTAAATTTCGTTCCCCAATGATTTATTGTTTTCGTCATTGAAATAAGATTTGACTAAAATTACACTTATTAATATTTTCAAGGTGAACATCAAATAATATCCCTAATGTTTTAAATATATTTTCCTCACTGAAAAGGATATTTGGTGCTTAATTTATTAATTTATCAAACACAACACAATTATATTTGCCACTGTCAGAGACTTTTGACTTCCATCCAAAACAATTGTTGACGTATAGGTGTCTTGTTTTCTGTTTCACCCGGTTTAATGTCCCTAACATTTTTAGTATGTCTTATTTTTTAGCTTTATAACTTTGGCATCAAGTTTATAATATTTATAACCAATAGGTCGTTGCCACTGCTGGTGGACAGTATGAGCCCCCGAGGGTATGCATATATATAGTAACTGATATTTCTGTACCAGCTGATAATTGTATACTAAAGTATATTTCACAGAAAACACCATTTAAATTCTAAATTCCTCGTATTAAATTATTGTAGTCAGCTTCTTACAGTGGTTACTCTTAGACGGATTTCGCTATACATTTAATTTTATGATATTAAAACATTTATCGTGTATAAATTGGAGCTTATTGAATGAAGTCTTATTGACAGAAACAATTGTCTTGAGTATTATAACTTTGGTATTATGTTTATAATATTTATAACCACTGGGTCATTGCCACTGCTGGTGGTCCGTTTGAGTCTCTGATGATGTACAATGTTCCTGGCATTTCGATAACAGCTGATAATCTGATACTAAAGTATCATTTCGCACTGTAACACCTTTTAAATTGTAAATTATTATATAGCATAGATAGACATCTTTATACAGTGGTCACTCTAATGCAGGATTTGCTGTCCATTTAGATTCATTCCAGGCGATGAATGATACCACTTCCTCTTTAGAAAAATATTCATGTTTTATAAATTGGAACTATCGTCTTGAGCATTATAACTTTGGTATTACTAAAATGTTTGCAATGAGGATAAATAAATTAGGATTAGAGAGGACTTATTTAAACCCTTAAAATAAAGAATTTAGTAAATGTTGGAATAAAAAACGGAAACAGGAATTTACAGTTGTCGTCACATTATCCATGAATCGGAAAAATCGCAATTATTTTTATATATCCTCACTTCTTTCCGAAAAATCGACATAAAGGTATCAATTTCTGTTTACTGAAAACAACGTGTATTCAGCTTATAATCGATAAAAAAATTTAGTTTCTATACAAACAGCTTGTCCGCCATCTTGTTTGTAGTTAGATCGACTTTGGACGAGTTCACGCGGGGATGTTCAAATACGATTCAAAACGTTGAGAGACGTAAATTCATGACGTTAGATGTTCATGGTTTTAGAAATCGTATAGTGATAAGGTATGTTTTCAATTTTTTTTATTTCAATTACTTTAGTGTATATTTATTAAAATCTTCTTGTTATAATTTTACACGGTTTCAAAAAAAAAAAAAAAAATACAGCAGCTATGCACACCACGCATTTTAAATCGGCATACGTAGATGAGTTGTTTTTCATAAACATTATCATCCGCCTGTGAAAATCTCTTTAATGTTTGATTTCACTGGGAAATAAAAAAATAGTTGTACAATTGTTGTAAATAAAATACTTATACGGTCGCAAATGCACTCCAGATTCCATATGCACGACTCTAATATGAAATCTATAAACTTAACAAAATTTAATAATGATTTTGATTAACTATAACGGATATAATACATTTTTGTTTATTTGTGTTTTTCACCACAATCAACAATTTTTCAACTATATGTTGGCAGTCAGCTTTTATTTCTCTCCTATCGATTTAAACATTTCTAACAGGAATGTATGTTCCCGTTGCTAAAGAGATGTTGCAAAAATAATTGGCTATAGTCCAAGAACAGCGCTAACGTCTTGACAACTTCGAAAATCCATGACGATGGGGTACATCATCTTAAATCAGATACACGAATTTCAATTTCGGTCGAAGTCTGCAATTCCTGTTTCTGAACTCGGACAAAATTAGTAGCATTGAGTGTTTTTTTTTTCTTTTTTAAACTATAGTTTCTTTCTCTTTTCGTGATCATTCGTCTCCGCTAATTTTGCCGGGTACATCTTCTATTTTAAAGCAAGAAGTTAATAAATGATATTTCAACGGAACTATAATAAATATATATATTGAACAGGGAAAATGTATATTTGATTCGGTTAGTGTGTGTGTGTGTGTGTGTGTGTGTGTGTGTGTGTGTGTGATACATACATCTATATATCAGTAAATCGTTTGTACCTTTTCGTATATTTTATAAATGTATTCTATTTCGTAAATTTGAATGTGTCTGTTACGTTCGTTTGTTTATTTTTATTTATTTATTCTTTATTTATTTATTTATTTATTTTGTATATCTATCTAGATCTAACAGTAAAAAATTATTTATATAGACCTACGCTGTTCTTGTTACATTTTATTACATTTTACATAGATCTATATGTACCAGACAATTCAGTGCGTTGTCGGGCCTTCATGTTTTCATCCCCGGAGATGACATAGTGGTGAAAAAAAATATTTCGTGCGAACAGAATACAATTATTCCGTGGGAACGGATTTTTCACAATAATTATTCCGTTCGCAAGGAATAATTTTATTCCGTTCGCACGCAATAATTTTATTCCGTTTGCACGGAATATCTTTATTCTGTTGCACGGAATTTTTTCTCTCAATAATTATTCTGTTCTCACGATTTTTTTCAACAATTATTGCGTTCGTACGGAATAATTTTGTTCACCACTTTATCACCTCCCGTGTTCCAAACTGTTCAGTAAATTTTATTTCAGGTTTTTTTTCAGTTTAGGGAAATTATATTTAGATCTTCTACTAATATTGTCTTTATATACTTTGCCAATGAACAAATGAAATAAAAAAAAAAAATAAAAAAAAAATTACCAAAATTGGAAATGAATAAAGAACAATATTATATTATCTGTAATTTTTTGCCCTTGTTTGTTCATCGTGGTTCCCGATTTTCTGAACGGACATCGACTGTTTGGTAATTAATCTTAACATATGGAAGTTTTGGACTCTCTCATTTTCTCTTTAAGAACGATGTTTCGATGTTTTGATACATTTTTTACTTCATTTGGAACGTCCCTAATTTGAGCTTGGATCCATACGCTACGTGAAGTCAGAGCGCGCGACTTTTAGAGCGACATGATTTTGTGCAGATGTAAACAACAGTGGCAGGAGTATCAAATATTAATTTTTGTGATTATCGATATATTAAAGGATGACAAAAGGTATGCTTAACTTATCTTATTGCATCTTGGTGTCGCTTCCTTTGAGACATTTGCGGAAATAAGAAAAAATGCGATTTCCCCGATTCATGGTTGACGTGACGAGCACAGTAATTTGTTCAAAGTCGATTAAAAGTGGACCATGAATATTTTCATTTCCATGGTATTGCAACCTATCATATGTTAGCCTTATATTCTGGCCAATATACCTACCCGCTTTAAAGCCAGTTTAGACGGTATGTAGTTGTTTATATTAGAATTGTTTTCAGTTCTTGCTGCGATAGAACCAGATGCGATCTTATAAATATTTTTAATAACGATATTGATCGCAAGTTTATCTCCCTTTGAAAGACATACCCTTTGTGTTACCGAAAGAGAACCAGCGTTATAACTGCAATTTATTGATTGAACAACAAAGTTACCTAATTGCTTCCAAAATTCAGCTGAAAAGCCATCTGTTCCACGGGACGTATTATATATTTTTATCTTCTGTAGTATTTGGCCAGCTTCCTGTAATGCAATGTCACCTTCTAATCTTAAAAATTCAATTTCAGATAATTTATTTTTACCTTCATTATTCCATTCAATATGTCCATATCTATATTCCCATTGTCATTTGTACCTGCTTTGTTACAGAAATTTTAATAAACGTTTATTTATCGGTTCTTTGTTTTCCGTAATATTTCATTTTGGTCATTTACAATTATACCGTTGTCGATCAGTATTTTGGGTAATAATTTAACTCCATTTAGCTCTTAATCTAATATATACCACCATAATCTTAATACATATTTTCAAAAGTAGATTTTTTTCCGCTGCAGTTTTTCGATCGTTTATTCATTAACAGTTTTCGTAAGATTTTATTTCATTTTTAAACCTATTTTCCCTTTCTTTTCATTTTTGTCTTTACATACTATGAGTAGAATATTGATTTACCATGTAATTCCATCAAAAGAATTTCAATAAATAGTTGATAATTAATGATAAATTGATAAAATGATTTCTTCCTTTGGAATATTTTCAGTATAATCTGTAAAATAAATGTAGAAACAGCCTACTGTTCACACCAATTATTTTCTGATTTATTATTTTAAAATATCTGTATCATGTGAAAAGAATTGTAGAATTTCAAAAAGCCTGAACCTCGTTTCCAATTTATAAAACAAAAAGGGAGTATAATTGAAGATTGGTTTGATCCTATAACCGGATTATATACTACAAGTTTTTATGATTTTTCAGTAAATCTGAAAAAAAACCAGAAAAATAATAAAAACGAAAAAAATGTAATCTGGTTTGTTGTATTTAGTCCTTCTAGGCCATGTATATCTCAGTTAGGATATAATTGTATGAAAGGATCAATATAATTATTATTCTAAAAATGTCTAGAAGTTTATTTCTAGCCTTAAAATTGTTACCATTTCTGTAAAATATAATGTATTATGATTCAGTTTTCAGGTCTCTAAAAAATAAATACTAATTGCGCTAAATTAATTTCAAGCAATATGCCTTCTAACTAAATGGAAATATTTTAAAATGAAAATATGGACGACATAATAAATGATATGAAGTACTCGAGGGTATACATAACCCTAGTACCTGGTATACATAAACCTAGTACCTGGTATACATAAACCTAGTATCTGGTATACATAAACCTAGTACCTGGTATACATAAACCTAGTACCTGGTATACATAAACCTAGTATCTGGTATTTCGGTACCAGCTGATAATATTATACTAAAGTATTTGGCACTGACAACACCATTTAAATTCCAAAGTTGTCTAAAGCTAAGATAGTCAACATTTTTACAGTGGTTACTCTTAGATGGATTTCGGCTATACCTTTAGATTTGTTATTTGGCCTTGTATAATATCATCTCTCTTTAGAAAATACATATACATCTAAAATTGGATCTCAACTGATGAAGTCTAATTGACAGAAACTATTGTCTTGAGCATTATAACTTTGGTATCATATATATAATATTTATTTGACTTAACGTTAAAAATTCAGAAAACTTGTGCCAGTATTGAATTATAGATTTTGTCTGTTTAACAAGGAAGCTTTTTACTCTTTATGCACAGCAGTTGTTGACAGTAAGAAACTTGATATTCACCGCTTTATCACGCTATTTCATAATTAAACTTATGATATAAGTAGGGATATTTACAATATACAATCCAGTGGATTGTATTGACATCACTATGCTGCTTCTATTGTTTGTCTTCCAAGCGTTGTGTCATTTGACATTTGGTGGTAAGTAGAGTTATTTTGTATAGAGATGGTTAATTTGGTCTTCATCATATCTTTTTAAATGTATTTTTTTAAAAATTGAACACACACACAAACACACACACACACACACACACACACACACACACACACACACACACACACACACACACACACACACACACACACACACACACTGGTTTCCAGGGAACATTTGCGACGGGCGTGATACGAGTTTTGAATTTTCCATTTTGCGAGCCTTTTTGTACGGAAGCCGACTTGCATGTCTGAATGCTTGTCTAATCCCACTGATTGTTCCCACAATAATGACGAAGTACTTTACACTCACGTTGTACAATACTGTATGTGTATTTAAATTAGCGCACTCATATTTTAGCGCTCTAAGGGGTATAGACTTATAAGTGCAATCTTAAATTCGCGCAAGTACTTTAAGTACCTTTGTCATGTATACAGAATCAAAGTATGAATCAATTGTAGCGCTGCCCTTGAATTAGCGCAGTGACTTTAGCGCGAAAGACTCTAATATTAAAATACCGCTAAAATAAGTACACGTAATATTTTTTCTACATTTTTTATATTTATCATTGTATTATTTATTTTATATACATTTATTTATAGTACAATCAACAAAAATTAATTTTAATATGAACAGTATTTCCTCATTTAGATCAGATGGGATAAGATAAGGTTATTAGTAGTACAGTTTCAATCTAAATGATCGATATTGGCAATAAGTTTATAATTAGTGTGTTAATCATTTCCTGTTTATTTAGCTAACAGATATCTGACGGTCTGTGATGCAGAGGATATAAGGATACATTGTTATGGGAAAATACTGGTATCGAGTGTATTTTATGGAAGATTGGACAGTCATACTTGTGCTAGTGAGTTCATGAAGGATAGAAATTGCTCATCTAAAACAGCTGAGGGCATAGTGAAAAAGAATTGTAACGGTAAAACATCATGTTGGTTAAGTGCATCCTCGAAAGTGTTTACTGATCCATGTCCAGGAACGTCAAAATATCTGATGCTTTCATATCAATGTGTTAGTCCAGGTACGTTTTACTTTCAAACTTTTAAAATAAACAAAGTTTACGAATTATGTATGTTTTATTTCGTATCACTTTAAATATGACTTTGAGTTTCAAAATCTTCCAAAAACAATTTTTATTGAGTATTATACCAGTGCGTGTGTGCGCGCGCGCGTGCGTGTGTGTGTGTGTGTGTGTGTGTGTGTGTGTGTGTGTGTGTGTGTGTGTGTGTGACAGTCTTGGTCATGTGGCCAAAAGTATTCTACAATGTTCCACACCTAAAATGCGTTTATATATGTCTATTTCATCTTCACAGAAATGCATATATGTTTTCATCAGAGTAATTAAAAACTGGTCCCTCATCCCTCCCGTTTTCTGATATTTCGACATATCCGGTAGGATCTTTTTTTTTAATTAGAAAGTATTGTCACAAGCATGTCATTCATTTTCAGTACGCCCTTTCAAAAGTGTCTATCGGTTATACAGATCTCGATATTACAGAAAAGGTTGTAGGAAGCGAGTAATAAGATATTTGAAGAAGGAAATTCGCAGCATCCAAACTGAATTAAGGAAACAAAAAAGGAAGATTCTGAAGTTAGGTAAGTGAAAAGTTACATATGTAAATTAAGAACTGTCTTGGAAGACAGTTATGTCAAAAGAACACTGACAGAGACACGTGTTTCCCCTCTGTCCAATCTATCTACCTGTCTATCTTAAAGCATTTTGTCTGTCTGTCTGTCTGTCTATCTATCTATCTATCTATCTATCTATCTTTCTATCTATCTATCTATCTATCTATCTATCTATCTATCTATCTATCTGCCCTAAGTAATGTTTCACGTAAAATCATCTTAATTTCTTATCATCTTAATTATGTACTGTTATTAAAATTATTTTATTTTCCAGTTACAAAATTAACCCTGGAATTACATATTATTGCTATGGTTACATAGATGATGTTTGTACACTTATGTATATAACTAATGATTGCAATGTTACTACTTAATTTGCAATGTCTAGATACCTCTTTGTATTTCTATTCAACAAACCCTGACAATATCAAAATCGGTGTGCTAAAAGAATTATCGTTCCCAGTGATTTTTCTTAACCTTAAGGTTCATACCTACACACCAGGTCAAAATATCCAAACATAAGATAAACACCACAGGTGACATATTGTATTTTTTCAGCTATAAATCAATAGTTTCCATAATATTATGAAGTAAAAATGAAATGCCAAAGTTCTTCCAACAATTATAGTGGTGTGCAAAGTAGACACACCTACCGCTTTACACCTGATTTGTACAAAATCTCGCCAACTCTAAATGATATACAATTATGGACTTTTGAGTGGATAAATATAGCGTTATATTGACCGGAAAACCAATATTGACAGAGGCGACAGTTTCTGTCAATATTGGGTTTCCGATCAATATTACATCATATTCATCCAATTCAAAGTCCATAACTGTTTTATTATATATGTGTAGTCAATGTAACATGACCATCAAATAATCTGCAACACAACTGCATTGTCTATGATAAGAGAGAGAGAGAGAGAGAGAGAGAGAGAGAGAGAGAGAGAGAGAGAGAGAGAGAGAGAGAGAGAGAGAGAGAGAGAGAGAGAGAGAGAGATATCAATATAATTAATTAATCTTAAGCACACATTTTTAAAATTAGCAATATTTTTCTGGTATGCATGTAAAAGGATTGTCACTTGTTTATTTTAACATACGCCTCGGGTTCGGAAGACTTATTGATATAAAATTTATTTACAAAAGTCAGCTATTCTAATTTTACGGTCGTCTCACTGTAGGACAGACACCACCAAATATTTTCCTCAATGCTAATTTACAAAACTTCAGGTCACTGTCACTCCCATGTTTATTAAATCTGGGTCAAATAAGTACCCTGTGCTGAAAGATAAATATTTTTGATAACAAAATATGCAATCAAAAGTATAGGTTACCGTTGCATTTTTATTTCAAATTTTCACTTGTTTACAACTCGTAGTATTCCGCACCAAAGGAAAATATCTATTCTCATATGACCCCTCCCTTTAAATTTTCAACCGTCAACCCTATAATTTCCAAAGTACTACCAATATTCATATATCTTTTTTATCACCTTTATTTCACTTATTGATGGCAAAACTATTTTTTTCATTTAATAACCAATCAGATCGCTGGGCTCATTTTACCCTCCGCACAACTTTGGGTGTCCAAAATGTCTGCGCCCATGTTGTAAACAAAGCAGCTGTTTTTCCTGTAAGTGAAATGATTCGCCGACATCAATGGGGATCAAAAGATGTAGGTACCGAAATCACGGCATTGGAGAGTCTATGTTTACGGGGTGTTGTACAGCCAAGTTTTGGGGAACACCGTTTCTATTCATAGCAGTGATAATAAAGACATATTTTAGCATATATTTCTCTGCTGAATTAATTTTATATGTTGTAAATGAAACATTAAACATCGCGTAATTATCATGAGGATTTCTTTCACCGTCACTTCAGGATTTGATATAATTTTATCATCTTCCAAATTTGATTCTGAACTAGAAAAGTTGCTTTCTTTCTCTATACCCGCCTATGGCAATTGTACCGGGTGTTCCTTGGATAACGTTACGACCAAGAGCCTCGATTAGAAGTTTTCAGTTTTTTCTCTTGATAGGATTTCACGCTGGTAAAAAACACCGGCTTATATCTCCGGTACGGAAGCGTATTTGGGTCACCTTAATTTTTTTTATTTCTCGTTTGCCAACTTTAAAGTTGGCTTTTCCAATCTTTTTCTTGGAATTTCCAACTTTTTTCATGTTTTGCCAACTTTAAAGCTTTTCCAACTTTTTTCTTGGAATTTTCAACTTTTTTCTTGGAATTACCAACTTTTTTCTCGTTTGGCAATTTTAATTGGCTTTTCCAACTATTTTTCTTGGAATTTCCAACTTTGTTCTTGGCTTTTCCAGCTATTTTTCTTGGAATTTCCAACTTTTTTTCCGTTTTGCTAACCTTGATACATCTACATCAAAACTACCCGGAGAGGCTATGGTAGTGATTCATATTACCAGAACTTGTGCATACATTCGATGTAAAGTAGCATTGCTAAAAATAATTTAAACATTTGGAACATAATGAATTATCTAAAAATATAGTTTATTGAATGGATGCATTTTCAGTTTCTTTTCGATATGAGTCTTAAATTTGTATATTGCTCAAAGCCTTATATAACTTGAGTGGACGACTTTTTGGGGACAGCATTGCAAATCTTGTCAAGTCAGATTATTTATCTTCAGTACGTCACGAGACAGAATATGTATTTTTAATCTTTTTAGGGACAGATTTTTTTTTTCAGTTTTTTTGCCTTTGTGATCAAGATTGTAGTCCAACGTAGTGGCAGATCTAGACATGTTCACAGGATTAACATAAATATATACCAACTAAAAATTCGGTTACTGAGCATTAGATTAATTAGCACGTATCTTTTAGTGGTTTTAGAAATGAAACTAAGCCCCCAACTGCTAATATTTTACACTGATTATACATCTCAAAAGAAAATTATTCAAGCAAACATAATGCATACAAGATAAATGTTAGGGGGTATTATCCCCCGGAATCTTTTTATTATGATTTTACAAGGCATAAACAGGTTATTTTTTACTTGCAGACACTAAAGTGTGGCATCTTTATTCTTCAAAAATATTCCATTGTCAATCTAATAAACTCTGAAAACAAAGAGAATTTCAACAGACATAAGCTGAATGCGCTATTTTTTCTTTATGTAATGCGTACAGATACATATTGTTTTTTTTTTATAGGTATGCCTAAGATTTAACTGGTACAAAGTTGGAAAAGCCAAGAATAAAGTTGGAAAAGCTATCTTTAAAGTTGGAACAGCCAACTTTAAAGTTGACAAAACGAAACAAAAGTTGGAAATTCCAAGATAAAATTTTTGAAAAGCCAACTTTAAAGTTGGCAAAACGAGAAAAAAAGTTGGAAAAGCCAAGAAAGAAGTTGGAAATTAAAAAAAAAATGGAAAAGCCAACTTTAAAGTTGGCAAAACGAGAAAAAATGTTGGAAAAGCCAAGAAAAAAGTTGGAAATTAAAAAAAAAATGGAAAAGCCAACTTTAAAGTTGGCAAAACGAGAAAAAAATGTTGGAAAAGCCAACTTTAAAGTTGGCAAAACGAGAAATAAAAAAATTAAAGTGACCCCAATACATTTCCATACTCCGGAAAGAGACGCTGGATCGATTTCAAATTTTTGACAAATGCATTTTTGCATCCAACTCTGTTTTTGCAAAGTCATATATAACGTTTTCTGTGCACTTTAAATTATCCCAAGCAGGACTGTTTCTGATCAATTGAAATGTTACCAATTGTTCTTCATGTCCGGTTCTAAAACTTTTAAATGCATATGTCTATACAAACGGATTGAAATTGTGACGAAATGGCATTTTCATTTTTTTTTTAATTTAAAATGCCCCTACACTATTATAATTTTAGGCCTTTATCAAGTAACCATATCAACTGCCGTTTTTGTAAACATCTGCCATGATATACAAAAATAATTCGATTTTAAGGAAATCTAAAACAAGTCAAAAGTTTAACAAATCACAGTCGTTTTTTTTTGTTATCATGATACCTTATTGTCCCATAACACATACAATTGAATTTGCAATACATCAATATCCCTAAATACTATATTTCGCAAAACCTGACAATATCAATTCGTTATGCTCCTCAAGAGTTATCTCCTCAAAATATATTTTAGAAACATAAAACAATGTGAGTTGGAATTTTTTATCAATTCTTAACCAATTTATCATAATAAGATATGCCTGATTATAAAATTACCTACATTGGACATGATTTTAGTCTTTAAACAGTATTTCTAGGCATCGAAAAATATTGAAAAAAAAAACAAAACGGTCAGAATCTAAGTTTCCTACTTCTATATATTATTTATTTTTAGCCTGAAGTTCCTATTATATCTTCGATACAAAATTGTTAACGGTAACTCGACTTGGTTTCCAATATCTCCACCATTTTTTATTACCATCTCGTGACATAACACGTCAAGTTTTCTTGATGATATATAATCCACCCTGTTCAAGAAAAAGTAACGATTTCGATCTTCCCTTATATGAGAATAAAAAAAATCACTCAGTTATGTATATATATATATATATATATATATATATATATATATATATATATATATATATATATATATATATATATATATATATATATGTATATATATATATATATATATATATAAATTTGATAATATCTCTGAATGATTTTAAATATACTGAATATTTTAAATTTTAGGGAATAGCTTAATCTAAACAAAACTTTTCCTGTTAATTGTTTTAATTATTTGTGCTAAAACTTACAACCCACATCTGAATATATTATTATCTCATTTTAGAGAAGAAACGGAGACCCATAGCATTCCATGCTGAGCTAAAACAAACAATTGTGAATCCAAAACGTGGTTCAAGAGTCATATTTAAGAAAGTATATCTAAATCAGGGACGAGGTTACGATGCCAAGACGGGTATTTTTACCGCACCAGAGTATGGGACGTACTACATCTCTATCGAAGCTTCATCACAGAAGACAAATTCATCATCAAAGTTGCTACACTTACATTTGATGAAGAACAAAATACCCAAAGGATATATTTTTCTGGACCACAACACAGACAGATGGCTTAAACGATCAACAGCAGCCACTATTTACCTGAAGAAAGGAGACAAAGTATGGTGTAAAATTCGAACATCTACATACGGCCCGGTGCTAAATGGAGGTAATCTACATACTACAATGACGGGTTTTCTTATCAACTAGCAACTCCGATATATGTATGACTCTTTTATCGTTATCTATCAACACACGTGTATTTCGGTATAGTTCTCACTTTTAATTATGACGTATCTTAACTTATATAAATTAAAACTTGTATATAACCAATCAAACAGTATACACATTGCGTGTTAGAAAATACTGTTCTATTTATTTCTTTTGTTTTTAATTGTTATATTGTTATTTAAAAAAAATATTCTATACAGTTTCGAAAATAATAAAAAAAACAACATTCTCCATTATAATCTGAAAACTGTCAATCCAGGTGGTTTATTCTTTCTCGTCAAAGTTTGTCTGTTAAGGATATCATTTTCAATTTAACGTTTAAGAAATATGAAATAAATGTCATATTTTGACCAATGCGTTTTGTTATATTTTAGATCGAGTTCAGGAATTTATTGTACATTCAATTTTAGTTCGACCAAGACAATTTAACATATAGAGTGTACAAATTGGTCGTACTATGTATCATGTTGTCACTACTTAAATTACAAGGCTTTTACCACAAAGTGAGAATATGATAATTATATATGTGTTGAATCGACAAAAGTATACGTCGTTTCTGATTTTTGTTTATCTAGAGTTTCATTGTATATATGGACATTTTCATCAGAACCCATTCGATTTATTTTTCAATATTAAGACCTAAAGAGAATTTTAAAACTAAAACTTCAAATCTATATGTTAGCAGATTTATGACATTTAATTTTCCTTTTCGTGAAATGAAATAATTCATTTTGGGATAACCGAATTTACAAATAAATCAGAAAAAATTATAAATGATACCAATATATATTATACTTTTAAAATTAACATTTTTTTAGAAAATGCTTTATTAAACAGAGGAAGTAATGTGGAAAACCCGGAAGTGACGAATACCACTGATAATCCGTGTTGTCTGGATCCCTTTTATAGTTTGCCAATTAAGTAGGTTTTCACTGTAGGAAATGATTTCTTTGTAACACATATCACACTAAAGGGTGTACAATTACTCAGTAATTATACATAACGAAAATGTTAAAAATTTCTGGTGTTTAAAGATGCTATTACACAGTCGGGTAGTAACGTCTAGATTTTATTTTATTTTGATATGAATGGACATTATTACATAACATATAAGAGTTTTCACTGCAATGACAACAGAATAGTCGAAGAAAAACCTTTGATATAATAGGAATATAAACATCAAAGTGTTTAAAAAATTAGGATGAAATATCTGAGAATTAATCTCTCTCTCTCTCTCTCTCTCTCTCTCTCTCTCTCTCTCTCTGTTTCTTTCTGTGTTTTCTGGATGCGCATATGGAAAATAATTCAAACTTCAAACTCAGAGAACTATCGGAACTGGACGGAAATAGCATTTTATATAAAATGCTGCGTGGAATAAAGACCTGTATAAATATATTAAACATAATATGTATTACTTTTATTATTCCGTTTTGGTATGTCAACATGCAGTATAATAAAATGACAAATTGGCACTTAAGAAGTGTGATAATTACAGAAAATCAAGAAACCATCCTTTCAGAGATTCTAATCATAAACTTTTTTACATTTCTCTTTCACATCATCTGTGAATTATTCTAAGCACACAGGAAATGTTATAAGGTACATGCATTCAACAATATGTTGAACATCAGATCTAGATAAAAAAAATCTCCTGAACAAATATAAAAATAGTTTATACCGAGGAATATTCCAATATATTTTTCCTCAGAAATGACCAAAAGAAATAGTAATAGAATCTAGTTCACTTTGAGTTCGAGAGACAAAAAAATCAGTCGACGGTGGGATGGATCATTAATATTGATTACCACCTGAAACTGGTATTTTGTTCTATCCGGAACTCAATTGTGGTGCTTGATTATTTGTCTCGCACATGGAAAGCTTGAAATCACAGTTTACATACATGGCGCACTTTAGTTGCCGTGTCACTCACCCTTTATTCATCCGCTGTATATTATATTTATATTTAGAAATTGAAAATCTTCGAATAATATCGATTTGATAAAAAAGTGTTGTACATAAAAACAACCGATCACGTTGTAACTGATATGGTATTTAATGGACTCTTGTGATATGATAATATTTCAAAACTTTAACAATATGTACTTAAAATGAACAGTTTTATGTCTACCATTGTTTGGAATAATCAAAATCAGTTTAGATTTCAAATGAAAAAAATATCAAATTTTTAAAATAAATTGAAGAAAACTATTTGATAGGAAATAAAATGTTTCAAACATGTTCATCCTTGATCTCAAAGTATAAAAAATCTCAGATACCAAAGTATAAATCAATAGAATGTCCAGGACATAGATACGAATCGATTAAAAATGGACAAACACGGACCTCTGGAAACCAAGAGGTGGGATCAGGTGCCATGGAGGAGTAAGCATGCCTGTACTCATGAATAGAAAAAAATGTCTGATGAAAATATACTTTGATAACTGAACTTATATTAATTGCCATAGACTATTTTAAAAAACGAATGAACAAAATAAAACCTTGAATGAAACAGCATATTTAGTGGAATTATGTGACTGAACGCAAATCAATACTTGTTTAATACAGGAAATATTAATAATAAAAGAAAATAATGTCCTCTACGACAGTTGTTTAATATTCTGCATGCAAGGTTCATATTATACTTCGATACCAAAGTTATAGTTTTACAAAAGTGGCCAAAACAAATGCTCAAGACGATCGTTTCTGTCAATAAGACTTCATCAGTTGAGCTAAAATTTGATACAAATGTATATATCTGAAAGAAAATATGCTATTATACAAGGCTGAGTGATAAATCTATATATATTTCCAAATACGTCTAAGAGGAGATAAAGAGATTTTGTTCGAACAGTGTTTTACACCACATTCAACAGTTTTTAGGTTCTATGGTGGCGAACAGTTTTAATGTAGGAGAAAATCCAGTTACAATATACACAGGAAAAGACTAACGGCTTTTATCACAGTAAGGAGTTAATCCTAGTTTTTCTTTAGATAAACTTAGTTTTTCTCCAGTTAAACGGTTTTTTTCTTGTAACCCACATTAACAGGAGAATAACTATGATTTCCTGAGAAAAACCAGAATTCTTATTAATTATAGTTTTTCTCCGTTAAACTAGGTTGTTCACGAGAAAAACTGGGTATATTTCTGATTTTGGTGCAGTTAATCCTAGTCTTTCTCAGTTAAACCTATATTCTCTAGTTAATGTGGGTTATCGATAAAAAATAGTTTTAACACAATAAGGAGTCAATCCTAGTTTTTCTTTAGATAAACCTATTTTTTTCTCAGTTAAACATTTTTTTTCTAGTTAAATATAGTTTTTCTTGTAACCCATATTGACAGGAGAATAATTATGATTAATTGAGAAAATAATAATAAAATGCGCCAAAATCATATTAATAATCAATAATGTAATTGTGGCGCGGTGCATCCCAGTTTTTCTCGGGTAAACTAGAATGTTCTCGAGAAAATCTAGGTATATAACTAACTTTGGCGCAGTAAACCTAGTCTTTCTCTGTAAGACCTATTTTTTCAGTTAATGTGGGTTACTGGAGAAAAACAAGGTTTAACTGAGAAAAACTATGTTTAACTCAGTAATGTGATTTTGGCGTTCCATATAAACCACATACTTTTTGATGAACTTCTAAGGCAAGGGAGACTACAATACTGTCACTGAATTTATTAGCGCTACAAAGGAGACTACTACACTGTCACCGAACTTATTAGCGCTACAAGTGACACTACAATACTGTTACTAGTGATCGTACTAGCACTACAATCCGACCACAATACTACCACTGAACTCATTAGCGCTACAAGGGAGACTACTACACTGTCACCGAAATTATTAGCGCTACAAGCGACACTACAATACTGTTACTTTTGATCGTACTAGCACTACAAGGGGACTACTATACTGTTACTGAACTTACTAAGGCTACAAATGAGGCTACAATACTGTCACTGAACTTACAAGTGCTACAAATGAGGCTACAATACTGTCACTGAACTTACAAGTGCTACAAGGGAGACAACAATACTGTCACTGAACTTACAAGCGCTACAAGGGAGACAAAAATACTGTCACTGAACTTACAAGCACTACAAGGGGACTACAATACTGTCACTGAACTTACAAGCGCTACAAATGAGGCTACAATACTGTCACTGAACTTACAAGCGCTACAAATGAGGCTACAATACTGTCACTGAACTTACAAGCGCTACAAATGAGGCTACAATACTGTCACTGAACTTACCAGCGCTACAAGGGAGACGACAATACTGTCATTGAATATACTAGCGCTACAAGGGAGACAACAATACTGTCACTGAACTTACTAGCGCTACAAGGGGTGGGTGGGTAATATTACTGTCATTGAATATACTAGGGCTACAAGGGAGATTACAATACGGTAACTGAACTAGGGCTACAAGCTAAACATGAAGAAGTACCAGTTGATAATCGAAACTCAAGTCCATTAGAACACGACGAATTAGATGTGCAAATGGTCTCGACATGAAGAACAATTGCGAATCCCAAACGGGATAGGAACAAGTGTCCGCGGAAGGAGTCAGCGTCCCCTGCTGGCATGCCACACCCCCGCAAACGTTCCATGGAAACGGGTCAAAGTCGGTGAAAAGGTCAAGTTTGGTGAAAAAGTTAGATGAAAAGCACGATTGGCGAAAGGGAGTCACTGTCTGTGGTCGTGCCCCAGAATACTGTCTAATATTCCTGAGAGGGGGACTTCAATATGTTTAATAAGATCCATGTATCGACCATAAAACTTATTAAACGACGATATCAAGCGTTCATCAACGTACCCTTGTGTAAGTAGTTTATTGGCAAGCCGTATCGTTCTCAATATAAAACATTCATAAGAAGAGCATGCCCTGGCATAACGTATAAAATATGACATGAAAAGAAGATGGAATATTACTACTTGGAAACGGGAAGTTTGTGCTATGGAAATTGAAATCGTCGGGGGATGTGTGAAATTGACCGTCCTTTCCAATTGACAGGAGTAATTCTAGGTAAGAAACAGATGTATTGCTCTCTGTCGTCTCATTGATCTCTAGCTCAACTGGATACATCTGGCCGAGGTAATTCTGAAATTCTGAATTATTTATGGGCAGAACGTCGTCGATATACCTCTAAGTAAAACTGAACCGAGATGCAAACTATTTGTTTCCTATGGAGAGCAGAGACTGTATAAATTCCGCTTCATATGAATACAAAAACATGTCAGCCAAGATAGGTGCACAATTGGTCACTTTGTCACTGATCGTACTAGGGCAACAAGGGAGACTACAATACTGTCACTGAACTTACCAGCAATAATATGGCGACAACTATACTGTCACAGAACTTACTAGCGACACAATGGTGACTGCTATACTATCACTACACGCTACAAGGGAGACTACAATACTGCCACAGAACTTATTAGCGCAACAAGGGGCACTTCAATACTGCCACAGAACTTACAAGTGACACAGTGGTGACTGCTATACTGTCACTGAACTTATTAGCGCCACAAGGGAAACTACAATACTGCCAAAGAACTTATTAGCGCAACAAGGGACACTACAGCCACAAAAACTAACTGCTAGAAGGGGACACTAAATACTTTACTAGGGCGCAAGGAAGATAAACTTAGTAGGGCTTCAAGGGAGATTACAATACTGTCAGTGAACTTACTAGCGGTGTAAGGGAGAAAACAATTCTGCCACAGAACTTACTAGCGTTACAAGGGACACTACAATACTGTCAACGAACTAACCAGCGCTACAAGGAACACTACAAAGCAGATTACAAAACTGTCACAGAACAGCGATACAGTGGTGATTGCTTTACGGTCACTGAACTTTCTAGCACCACAAGGGAGACTACAAAACTGTCACTGAATTTCTAGCACCACAAGGGAGACTACAATACTGTCAGTGAACTTACTAGCGCTACAAGGGAGACTACAATACTGTCACAAAACTAACTAGCGCTACAAGTGAGACTAACATACTGCCACAGACCTTAATAGCGCTACATGGGAGACTACAATACTGCCACAGAACTTACTAGCGTTACAAGGGAGACTAAAATACTGTCACAGAACTTACTAGCGCAACAAGGGACACTACAATACTGCCACAAAACTAACTAGGGCTAGATGGTACACTACAATACTGCCACAGAACTTACTAGCGCTACAAGGGAGACTACGATACTGCAAAGAAGTTACTAGCGCTACAAGGGAGACTACAGTACTGCCACAGAACTAACTAGGGCTAGATGGTACACTACAATACTGCCACAGAACTTACTAGCGCTACAAAGGAGACTACAATACTGCAAAGAACTTACTAGCGCTACAAGGGAGACTACAATACTGCCACAAAACATACTAGGGCTACATGGAAGATGTACTTAGTAGGGCTACAAGGGAGACTACAATACTGTCGATGAACTTACTAGCGGTACAAGGGAGACTACAATACTGCCACAGAACTTACTAGCGCTACAAGGGACGCTACAATACTGTCATCGAACTAACTAGCGCTACAAGGAACACTACAAAGCAGACTACAGTACTGTTACTGAACTTACAAGGGATACAGTGGTGATTGTTTTACTGTCACTGAACTTACTAACACCACAAGGGACACTACACAATACTGTCAGTGAACTTACTAACACCACAAGAGAGACTACACAATACTGTTAGTGAACTTACTAGCTCTACAAGGGAGATTACACAATACTGTCAGTGAACTTACTAGCTCTACAAGGGAGACTACAATACTGCCACAGAACTTGCTAGCGCTACAAGGGAGACTACAATACTGTCACAGAACTTACTAGGTCTACAAGGGACGCTACAATACTGCCACAGAACTTACTAGGTCTACAAGGGACGCTACAATACTATCACCGAACTTACTAGGGCTGCAAGGAAGATGCACTTACTATGGTTACAAGGGAGACAGCAACACTGTCACTTAACTTACTATCGCTACAAGGGAGATTGCAATACTGAACTTAAAAGCAACACAATGGCGACTACCGTACTGTCACTGAACTTACTAGGGTTACAAGGGAGACTATGATGCTGCCACTGACCTAACTAGCGCTACAAAGCAGACTATAATACTGGCACTGAACTTACTAGCGCTACAAAGGAGACTGTAATACTGGCACTGAACTTACTAGCATACATGGGAGATTACAATACTACAAAAATATGTGATGTCATTACGTTACTTGCAGTAGTAAAATATTTGTGGTATAGCAAATTAAAAGTCAAAGCCAATTATTAGTTATCAGTTATGAGTTATATTGTGAAAGTATGTATCATGAAACTATGATACTTATAAATATGGTCACTAGAATGCAAATTACCTTTGAAAACATAATACGTAGTTTCAAAAAACGCATACAGAGCTGAACTGAAGGAATCCAAACATCTGGGTATCTCAGCATAGCGAGAAAATGCCATTCTCGACCTTACTGGTGTCATGGTGGTCATTCGGCATTGATTCAAACGACACACATTAAGTAATGACAGGGGTAGTTCTCCTTGCGGGGGTAGGTAAACTTTTATTTTGCAACAAAGATACAACTACTGTGTATACAAGCAATTTTGGAAATTGTTTTATTTTGTAAATATTTCGTAAAAATGTCGTCGTGTGGGAACATATTCATTAAATATAACCAGTCATAAACTCTTACCCCAATTGATTACATTTCAACATGCAGTAAAACTTAAATAATAGTGATTCGCTAAATTTCGTTCATAA
>BROG01000994.1:0-182495 GCA_030159075.1 Atrina japonica
GTAGGACATTGCAAAAATTTATCCCCGCGCTGCACTTCCTACGCTTATGTGTCTAGCGGTGACGCATAAGTATGGAACTTGTCGTGACTGGATGCTGGATAATGATTCTTCGGTCATCCGAATTTCAAGTTTTATTTTTTCTAAAAAAGGTGCATGTCCTTTGTCTCAAATGAATTATTGCTTCACAAATTACAATTAAAAAGCATGGTCAGTGAGGAATGTTTTGTATAACAGGCGAAAAAGCGAAATTTTAACACTTTTCTGGCGCTTTATTCGCATTCTTGTGCAACGCGAAAAAAAACGGCAAAATGCACGTGAAAAAGTGAAAAACCACAACATTAAAAACGGCGCTTTTTCGCCTCACATTTGGCGTTCTTCGTGTTATTTTCGGACTTTTTTGGCATTATTTTGGCGCCTTTTCGCCTTCCTGTAGACATGCACAAGAATTATATTAAATCTGGAATAAAAATGACAATATAGATCTACTGTTAATATCAATGTATTAACACCAATAAAGATCACGGCAAAATAATATGTATGGAGAGTATAATTTTATTAAAATGTCAAGTAATATACATATTATAATTGCTTGTATTATTATTATTTTTAGGGAGTAAATTAGACTTTTATTTTAGAGGGGGATATATGGTTCTTTTATCTTCATTTAATAATGTCTGCGTGGCTATGAAAGTGTTAAAAAACTATACGGATAGCTAGTGTCGGCTAATTTATTTTCTATTCTAAATGAGTGCACGGCTTATCGAAGAACGGTCATATATGTATGAAGGCGAAAAGACGAAAAAGTGAAAAGGCAAAAAAGCGCCAAAATAAAGCGAAAAACACCAAATGTGAATCGAAAAGGCGCCGTTTTAGAAGTTGCGGATTTTTTTTCGTGTGCATTTTGGCGCCTTTTCGCGGTGCATAGTTAAGCAAAAAGGCGCCAAAATGTATTAAAATTTCGTTTTCAAAGTGCAAAAAAGCGAAATGGCAGAAATCAGCCACCATAGGCAATGGATGCAGAAGGCATACTGGAATTATTTAGAATGCGTGGACTCGGTTTCCTATCAACTATAAGATTTAGCTGAATGTAGAGATTATAAGAAATAACATATAGCCGAGTAGACATTACCAATCCAATTGACATGTATTTCTACATCTACGGATTGCGGATTTTTTTTCGTGTGCATTTTGGCGCCTTTTCGCGGTGCATAGTTAAGCAAAAAGGCGCCAAAATGTATTAAAATTTCGTTTTCAAAGTGCAAAAAAAGCGAAAATGGCAGAAATCATTTCACCATAGGCAAGATACAGAAGGCATACTGGAATTATTTAGAATGCGTGATTACTCGGTTTCCTATCAATGTATGATTTAGCTGAATGCCGAGATTATAAGAAATAACATATAGCCGAGTAGACATTACCAATCCAATTGACATGTATATTCTACATCTACAACCCC
Source organism: Atrina japonica (assembly GCA_030159075.1). Classification (NCBI taxonomy): domain Eukaryota; kingdom Metazoa; phylum Mollusca; class Bivalvia; order Pterioida; family Pinnidae; genus Atrina; species Atrina japonica. The sequence continues at coordinate 1,457 of BROG01000994.1, forward strand.
CCGTATTTCCTCAATTCCCACGAAATTTCGATTTGTGTCAATAGTCAATCGGTTCTTAGTTTCCTGTTATTTGTTTTTTGGGGTTTTTTTCACTAGAAGAACGAAAAAAAATTAATCTGAATTCCTGATCTCATGTCTCTGTATGGATTTTCGAAATGCCGACTGACCTCTCTCTCATTAATAACATTAATATTCTTATATATCAATTAAGTTATTTCTTTCCTCAATTATATACAACTTGTGTGAATATCAACAATTCTTACATTGTATCTAAATTGTTACGTTACTAGCTAGAGAACAAAAATTAACTCTCTTCTCTCTCTCCTCTCTTCTCTCTCTCTCTCTCTCTCTCTCTCTCCTATTAAGTTAGTATACCATAAATTTATATATATCATTTTCATCTTGTGCTATCTGATTAGGTATTACTTATTTATATATTGTTAATATACGGATTATTGCTTCCTGGCAATCAAGGGATAAGATTATCATTATTAATTGTAAATTAAAGGAGACGGATTTATATAAGTTGCTAAACTTGTTTCCGAATCCTATTGTTATTATTTCTGTTCACCTGTTACATGTTATATTGATTTGAAGCAATAAAATAGAGTTTAAACTAAGAAATAACACAATTTTATAGATAAGAACAGGGTCAAATTTAGTCACTGATTTATACCATAGATCGCTAAGCTGAACTTACATCTTATTCAGTGGCGTAGGAAGCAAATAAAAAATGGGGGAAGAGGAGGGGTTGGTTCATGAAAATGTTTTTCCCAGTAATTGTTTTTTTTTTTTTTTTGCTTTTTTTCTTTCAAAGTGCGAAAAAGCGAAATGGCAGCCACGATAGCTTATGAATGTAGGAGGCATACTGGAAATTTTTAGAATGCGTGAACTCGGTTTCATATCAAATATAGAATTTAGCTGAATGTAGAACTATAAGAAATAACACAATTTTATAGATAAGAACAGGGTCCAATTTAGTCACTGATTTATACCATAGATCGCTAAGCTGAACTTACATCTTATTCAGTGGAATAGGAAGCAAATAAAAAATGGGGGATTTCATGAAAATGTTTGATTATGCAGGAAATACATGAGGCCCAAAGGGCCTCAGTCGCTCACCTGAGAACCATCTACAAGTGTGGAAAGAAGACCAAGAAAAATATGTATATGTAGGGTGATCTGGTCAAGAAACATAAATATTGTTGTTTTAAGAAATTAATGAAAAATTCTAGAAATTAAATTTTGACAAAATTCTTGCACAAAAACATTTCTTCACCTAATGACCCCCCCCCTGGTCAATCTGGATGAAAACTACAAACTTGGTAGAGAACCTTGGGCACTTGCTTCCTGTAAAGTTTCTTCCAAATTCCTTCAGAAGTTTTGAAACAAAAACTTAGTGTGAAAAATGCACCCACCTTTTTTTGCAGTCTTAAAAAAATTCATTAACAATTTTAGAAATTAAATTTTGGCAAAATTCTTGCACAAAAACATTACAAGTGAAACACATTAAATGAATGTATCAAAGTGAATGCAAGGGGAGATAATAGAGGAAATCATGCAAAGATGAATGAAACTGACATTGTCTCAAAAGACCTTAAAAATGGTAAAAAATTAATATTCCCATTTCTATGAAAAATACCAACTTGAATCATACATCCATGTAGATGACTCAGAAACAGTCCGTTTTTCAATTCATGCAGTGGTTCTGAAGAAGAAGATTTTTAAAGAGGGTAACAGTTTTGGGTCCTATTCTGCCCCGCCCTGGATCCACCCCTTGGCTAATCTGGCTGAAAACTAGAAACTTGGTGAAGGACCTTGAGCACTTCCTTCCTGAAAAGTTTCGTCCAAATTGCTTGTGTAGTTTTGAAACAAACGCTGATAGCGTGAAATATGCACCGCCTTCTTTTTTGCAGTTTTAATCAAAGGGAATGCAAGGAGAGATAATAGAGTAAATCATGCAAAAATGAATGAAAATAACAATGTCTTAAAAGACATCAAATACGCGTCAAAAATTAATATTCCTATTTTTATGAAAAATACAAACTTGAACCATACATCCATGTAGATCACTTAGAAACAATCCGTTTTTCAATTCATGCTGCGGTTCTGGAGAGGAAGATTTTTAAAGAGAGGTAACTTTTGGGACCTATTCTGCCCCGCCCTGTAGATCCACGCCAGGGCTTATCTGGCTGAAAAGTACAAAGTTGGTAAGGGACCTTGGGCACTTGCTTCCTTGTCAAAATCCCTTCAGTGGTTTCAGAGAAGAAGTCGAAAATATGAAATGTTTACGACGGACGAGGAGTGATCACAATAGCTCACTTTAGCCTTCGGCTCAGGTGAGCTAATAAAAACAGTGACGGATCTAGAAAACATTAAAAAGGTGAGTGTTTTTTAGGTTGGTAACATAAAATTACACTGGTTGTGACGTAATGCATACATCATTAAAAGCAGAATTTAAAGTTTGAGTGGGTGTTAAGTAAAAAAAGTATCAGGTTTTACACATATTTTATCAACTTTAGGGACACGCTCTCCCTGGTCACTAAACATAATTTTAAGTGCTCGATTTATTGTGAGGCAATATTTCATTATTACGCATCTAATAAAACAATAGTTTTTGAAATTTGAAAGCTCGTAGAAGCATTTGTCTGTGTCCAGACGCGAAATTACGCCTAGTATTCCACTAGTAAATCACATTCTCAGAAGAAGGTTGGATCAGCAAAAAAGTCAACTAAAATCGGGGCAGACTTTCGACTTAGTATCCTCCAGACATTGAATTATGGCCTCTTTATCGTTAAAAATATTTTTTGATATGTTAATTCGGAAGTTCAATTAGGTATTCTCTGCCTTCCAAACACAAAATCATCGTTTCCCCATGTCCAGCTGGGTATGATTCCCAGAAACATTCACATTGCAACGTTTTTATTCGGGCCAAATATGTTTATATCATTAAATCGACAGACTTATCAGGGGCATATCCAGGAATTTTCAAAGAGGGGGTGTAAAGGTTTTTGTTTTTGTTTTTTTGGGGTGGGGGTCAGAACGCTGTACACGTGAAAATGGTGCGTTCATTACGTGTTAAGAATCGGATATCATCGATGATTAAATTTTCAGATCTGCTAATAATAACTCGGGGGAAAATCGTATACATTTTTATCCAATGCAAATTTTGTTTACCAATGAATTTTTCATCTTGACCTATATGCAGGGCAAATACAACCCAAAAATGCAAAGTCGGTAGTCCAAATCCATAAAATATACAAAGCCAGGGTGGATCCAGGATTTCGAGTTAGTGGGAAGCAAGAGTATATAATTGTTTTCGCCGAGTGTAGCGAGGAGCGAAAATCCTGTTAGGCCAAATCTAAAATCTCTGGGAAGCCTTTTTTTCTGGATTTCAGACGTGATAATAAAATAAAAAGAATTGTATGTGAAAAAGTGGGGGTCTCTCGGTTCCTACGCCTATGTTATTAATTTGACTATATCATTTGTTTGTAAAACTTCTAGGTCTGACTGAGGCCTACATGTAACATACGTTAAAACTCTCAACAGACCTTTTTACGACAGATTTTTTATTACAATAAAACAAAGAGATAGACAATTATATGTTAATAGATTTAGATATAGACCTATAAAAATGCCGTCGTATCTTCACTCCTATCTTATCCCCCTATAATCACACCAGAAACTTTCATAACAGTGGACCAACACTTGTGTGATAATGTCTTTCCTACATTTATTTTTACGAGTTGAGGGAACATCAACGCAGTTATGTTATGCTAAATTGTTTATATATTGGGAACGAGTCAAAGCACATTTTGCAATATGGGGTTAATAACACATTATTACACATATATGTGAATTTCAGATACATAAACTCAACTTCGAGATTGAAATTTCCAAATCACACATTTACTCGTATATTTTTGCTTTTTAAAATGACGAAAATTTAGTAACAATTCGGTGAAAAATATAGGTCTACAAGACTTGTTGAAATATATGCTATTAAAGGTCAGTTCGGCGTCCTTTATGAATTTTAAGATACTATAAACTTGCTTTATCTTATTTAGAATGTTACTTTTCAATTAACTCTTGTGATAGAATTGACATTTTAAGCGATAGACTGGACTGTTAACAATTCTTGCGCACGATTAATATGTAAATGCGTTTTATCAAGTTTCCCAGCAGCTGTCATTCCTCATTCACGTAATATTACTTTGAACTACATGTACACGTATTGACCTAGAGATTTATGGCTACTAATAGGAACTATAGCGTAAGGGTATAATACTGCCCTGTCGCATAGACATTTAGTATCGATGAACGATGTTTTAAGCACAAGATTTTATAATCATTTTGTTGCATGATAAATAAGCCATCAACACTCGCGTTAGGGTCAAACGTGTGACCCAATTTTTAGTTACTTTTTGTAAAACCTAATTTTACCAAATTAAAAAGTATTCAGTGTACTGAATTTATTATACCTCATTAAAACTTACGATTGCTATTAACTCGCATCAGTACTTCGATTAATAAGTAGGCCCCTATACAAATGCACTCCGTACATGTATGTAATGCTACTGTAATGGTTTAGTTGAACACTCCGCAAGAACTTTTTTACAACATGGACCAACAAAGAACTATTTCCCCGAGAGCTAAAGATCTGTTTCAGGAACAACTTCTCGATCCGAAGGATGTTATTGCACTCGCATTTGGTGCTCCTGGTCCGGAAACAATGGAAGGGTGTAAGGAAGTATTTATGGAGGCAACGAGACATGCTTTAGTAGGCTATCTTTAAAATTAACACGTAAACCTATTGTATACGTAGGCTATTCGTTTTATATAAAAAGTTTACACACAATACTGTATATTCGTGGATCAATGTGAATTTTAAAAGTTTTAAAATAGGCTTTTGTGTCATCTATATAAGTTACTAGATCTAATAATAGATTACCAGGATCGGTACAGCAGTGATAAAAATAAAAGTACGCTATTTATAGCCCTACTTTTTGAGATTAGCGTGTCATCTCGCATATGCTTAGAACAAGCGATGTATAAATTCTAACAATACTTTATATATCGTTGATATTAAAAAAATATTTGTAATTTGTGTCACGAGTTTTTAAAATGGCGTCGTAATTAATATCCGGTGGGAAATATGCTAGACTTGATGACGAGTAAAGAGAGATAACTCTAGTTGGGTTGTCGGGTGTTGCTAAAACGGAATGGTATTTGGATTCGTCATCACAGCAGGTGTATTGGATTGTACAATAATATAGATTTTCACAAAATGATGTGTACGGACATGTAGTACCGTGAAATGATGACATTGTTTGTTTTATGGAAAAAAGTACCAATTTACTGTCCAGAGTCATAAGTCAGCAGTTAAGTAAAAGGGATCTTTTCTAAATTAAAGACATAAGTCATAAGTGAAATATTTTTGACTGTAATATAAGATTTAAAACAAAATCCAATTAAAGTTAAAGATTGTATTGAAAAGGCTAGGTAGATAAATTTTTACCAGCTGACATCAGCTGTATTTATGACTCCTACACCTTGATGACACAACTATAGTTGTGACTCCTACTACACCTTGCTGACCCCAGCTGTTGTAGTGACTCCTACTACACCTTGCTGACATCAGCTATAGTGGTGACTCCTACTACACCTTGCTGACATCAGCTATAGTGGTGACTCCTACTACACCTTACTGACATCAGCTATAGTGGTGACTCCTACTACACCTTGCTGACATCAGCTATAGTGGTGACTCCTACTACACCTTACTGACATCAGCTATAGTGGTGACTATTACTACTACACCTTACTGACACAGCTATAGTGGTGACTATTACTACTACACCTTACTGACATCAGCTATAGTGGTGACTCCTACTACACCTTGCTGACATCAGCTATAGTGGTGACTCCTACTACACCTTACTGACATCAGCTATAGTGGTGACTCCTACTACACCTTACTGACATCAGCTATAGTGGTGACTCCTACTACACCTTGCTGACATCAGCTATAGTGGTGACTATTACTACTACACCTTGCTGACATCAGCTATAGTGGTGACTCCTACTACTACACCCTTACTGACACAGCTATAGTGGTGACTATTACTACTACACCTTACTGACATCAGCTATAGTGGTGACTCCTACTACACCTTGCTGACATCAGCTATAGTGGTGACTCCTACTACACCTTACTGACATCAGCTATAGTGGTGACTCCTACTACACCTTGCTGACATCCGCTATAGTGGTGACTATTACTACTACACCTTACTGACATCAGCTATAGTGGTGACTCCTACTACACCTTACTGACATCAGCTATAGTGGTGACTCCTACTACACCTTACTGACATCAGCTATAGTGGTGACTCCTACTACACCTTACTGACATCAGCTATAGTGGTGACTCCTACTACACCTTACTGACATCAGCTATAGTGGTGACTCCTACTACACCTTACTGACATCAGCTATAGTGGTGACTCCTATTACACCTTACTGACATCAGCTATAGTGGTGACTCCTACTACACCTTACTGACATCAGCTATAGTGGTGACTCCTACTACACCTTATTGGACACAGCTATAGTGGTGACTCCTACTACACCTTGCTGACATCAGCTATAGTGGTGACTCCTACTACACCTTGCTGACATCAGCTATAGTGGTGACTCCTACTACACCTTACTGACATCAGCTATAGTGGTGACTCCTACTACACCTTACTGACATCAGCTATAGTGGTGACTCCTACTACACCTTACTGACATCAGCTATAGTGGTGACTCCTACTACACCTTACTGACATCAGCTATAGTGGTGACTCCTACTACACCTTGCTGACATCCGCTATAGTGGTGACTCCTACTACACCTTGCTGACATCAGCTATAGTGGTGACTCCTACTACACCTTGCTGACATCAGCTATAGTGGTGACTATTACTACTACACCTTACTGACATCAGCTATAGTGGTGACTCCTACTACACCTTGCTGACACAGCTATAGTGGTGACTCCTACTACACCTTACTGACATCAGCTATAGTGGTGACTCCTAATACACCTTGCTGACATCAGGTATAGTGGTGACTATTACTACTACACCTTACTGACATCAGCTATAGTGATGACTATTACTACTACACCTTACTGACATCAGCTATAGTGGTGACTATTACTACTACACCTTACTGACATCAGCTATAGTGGTGACTATTACTACTACACCTTGCTGACATCAGCTATAGTGGTGACTATTACTACTACACCTTACTGACATCAGCTATAGTGGTGACTCCTACTACACCTTACTGACATCAGCTATAGTGGTGACTCCTACTACACCTTGCTGACATCAGCTATAGTGGTGACTCCTACTACACCTTGCTGACATCAGCTATAGTGGTGACTCCTACTACACCTTACTGACATCAGCTATAGTGGTGACTCCTACTACACCTTACTGACATCAGCTATAGTGGTGACTCCTACTACACCTTACTGACATCAGCTATAGTGGTGACTCCTACTACACCTTACTGACATCAGCTATAGTGGTGACTCCTACTACACCTTGCTGACATCAGCTATAGTGGTGACTCCTACTACACCTTGCTGACATCCGCTATAGTGGTGACTCCTACTACACCTTACTGACATCCGCTATAGTGGTGACTCCTACTACACCTTACTGACATCCGCTATAGTGGTGACTCCTACTACACCTTACTGACATCAGCTATAGTGGTGACTCCTACTACACCTTACTGACATCAGCTATAATGGTGACTTATAGTGATGGCTCCTTCATCATGCTGACACCAGCTATAGTGGTGACTCCTACTACAGCTTGCTGACATCCGCTATAGTGGTGACTCCTACTACACCTTACTGACATCAGCTATAGTGGTGACTTATAGTGATGGCTCCTTCATCATGCTGACACCAGCTATAGTGGTGACTCCTACTACAGCTTGACGATTCCAGCTGAAGTGGTGATCAGCTCCTACACCACCTTGCCACTCTTGTCATTGAGTTAGTGGTGACTAGATTTAATCCTCCATAACCTATCCATGTATATTGTCATACAGCAACGAATACATTGAAATAGAACATCTTTCAGTAATTATTATAGCTATTTTAAGACTAAAAATTTTATGATTCCAGCTATACATTTAAATGCTATAATGTACATACACTGTAGAGTGATCCTTATGAGGAAAGATACATATTTCAATATGGACCACGACATGGTGATCCTCAATTTAGAAGTGAGCTGGCCAATTTTTTATCAAAGGAATATTGCGACACAGTTGAGAGGTAAACAATTACTATAGTAACCTCTTTTTTTGTTAATTCTTACATACTGTATATAGGGGTTTTATATTGGGGGTTGTTACTTTCGTGTCTTTCTCATACTGGTAAGATGCACATGTTCTACCCACTGTGTTACCTTAAGAAATATGGGTTTTGGTTGCGGATGGTACTGTATGCCTGAAGATTTTTGCCCAGAGTTATTTTAGCCTTTTCTGACAAAAAACATATTCAAGCCATCTTAAATTTGCCCTATATTACTAGTCTCATGGTATGTATACTTATATCAGTGCTTCAATTACTTAATTTGAAAATTTCTCTTTCATTTTCACCATCTCTTACCAGGGGGGCGAAAATGGTGAAAATTGAACGGGGGCAAAAATTTCCAGTTATACAGTAATTCAGCTTCCTCATAAAGGTTGTTGTAACATGGATTGTAACGGATTGTATAACTCAGGTGTTAATTGTTTATCAATATAATAATCCCAAGATAATTCCATTAGACTTTTGAATAAATTTTTATCACATGTTCTATTTTTAGGAACAACTTGATAATCACAAATAATAATCCCAAGATAATCCAATTAAACTGTTGTAAATAAATCATTATCACATGTTCTATTTTTAGGAACAACTTGATGGTCACATCAGGAGCAACACAAGGTCTTCTTTTCGTGGCGTCAGTTATGATGGACAAAGATACACCAATTTTTGTGGAGGATCCAACTTATTTCATAGCTACTGGTATTTTGTCAGCTGATCTCGGCTACAGACTTATACCTGGTAATACTGTAGACACTGTAAACTTTGAATTTTAACTTATCAACCCCTATGGTTGCATTTAGACTCTCCCAAATCAATAGATAGTATAGTCCACTGTCAAAGTTCAGAAGTGAACCAGTTAATATTTCATGTGAAAATATTGTAGAATAATATCCTAATCATATCACTCCTAAATTCTAACAGTAGACTTCACTACTCTTTGAAATGGGTGAGTCCAAATTGTGGGTACAAGGATGAATGGGTTAAACTTTAAAATTTTGCTATTGTTAAAGATTTTGAATGTAATTAATATAAAATGAAATATTTAAACATGAAATTTTTATGTGTACATTAGATATGAATTTTTAATGAAACGATTACAATTCATATGTACTGTACTGGTGAAGTACCTATTCTTGAATGAAAATCCAAGTTCTCTTAAATATCACGGTTCAACTGATTGAATTACCTTGAGTTTTTGTATCATAATAGGTTACTTTTAAGGTGTAATATAATCTGATAAGATTTAACCCAATATAAATGCTGTAACCAGGACAGCAAGCGAACATGTTTTCAAACAGCAGATCTACAGTGTATATTGTTTATGTTAGGCTTGTGACATTATTCTCCTTGGTTTGTGAAAAGAAAATGTTGGATAGTATGGAGGACAGATGAGTAATTTCACGGTTGTACTGGAAATATCAATCGTCATTTTTCTAACATGTTTTTTATGTCTATAACAGATAATAAAAGTTTCACAAAATTTTGTTTATTTACAAGCCAATCACTAATGTTAAACTTCGATTAGTGGTGGACCAAAATAAGTTTTTAAAGACTCATTTCCTGTTAACGTATATTTCAGTACCAACTGATGACTTTGGTCTTGATATAGATGCACTGGAAAAGCTGATCTTAGAGAATCGCTGTCATTCTAATGTCAAATCTCAGTTCACCTCCATGTTGTACTGCATGACGGTGTTGAGTAATCCGACGGGAAAAACTCTTCCTCCAGGTGAGAATATATTTGGACAGTAGGCAGACAACATATAAACATCTCAATTGATACATTGCTTATTTTTACTGTATCAGGTTGATGCTTGGTACTAGAGATCTGATATCTATTCATATGTATTATCTGAAGTCATCTGGACATATGCCCAATGTTAATAGTGGCTAAGTCTTATACATTGTAGTTAAAATTTTGACTCAATAGTTCAAAGTTATGTCTGGCAATCAGGAGGCACTATAGGGTATGGCCTGATTTGAGAATATGAATTTCAAGGTGAGATGTGCTTTTGAGGTGAGAATTCTAACCATATAACCAAAGTTTGTCAAATTGACCTTGACCTTCATTTAGTTATCTCAAAAGATGTATAAATACTCAGGTAAGGACAACATTTTAGACCTTTCACCAGAAAAAAAGTAGGCAAATTGGCCTGAAAAACATAAGGGGTCAGAGCTTTTTAGGTGGGTTGGTTAGGTCCTATCACAGATCTTTTTAGCGCAAAAGTGAGCTATTGCTATGGCCAAATGTTTGGCATCAATTGTCGTCTGTTAACTTTTTCATTTAAATGACTTCTCCTCAAGAACCTGTTACTGGGCAGATACTACCTAGATATAAAGCTGTAGCTGCAGAATTTCGGTGGTCTTGTCAGTTTATTTGCTAAAGGTCGATGGTCTTGCCAGTTTATTTGCGGCAGTTTGGTAGTCATGCCAGTTAACTTGCAGAAGGTCGGTAGTCTTGCCAGATTATTTGCGGAAGTTCGGTGGTCTTGCCAGTTTATTTGTGGAAGTTCGGTTGTCTTTCCAGTTTATTTGCGGAAAATTGGTGATCTTGCCAGTTTACTTGCGGAAGTTCGGTGATCTTGCCAGTTTACTTGCGGCAGGTCGGTGGTCTTGCCAGTTTACTTGTGGAAGTTTGGTGATCTTGGCAGTTTATTTGCGGAAGGTCAGTGGTCTTGCCAGTTTACTTGTGGAAGTTTGGTGGTCTTGCCAGTTTACTTGCGGAGTTTGGTGATCTTGCCAGTTTACTTGCGGCAGGTCGGTGGTCTTGCCAGTTTACTTGTGGAAGTTTGGTGATCTTGCCAGTTTATTTGCGGAAGGTCGGTGGTCTTGCCAGTTTACATGTGGAAGTTTGGTGGTCTTGCCAGTTTACTTGCGGAAGTTCGGTGGTCTTGCCAGTTTACTTGTGGAAGTTCGGTGGTCTTGCCAGTTTACTTGTGGAAGTTTGGTGATCTTGCCAGTTTACTTGTGGAAGTTCGGTGGTCTTGCCAGTTTATTTGCGGAAGGTCGGTGGTCTTGCCAATTAACTTGCAGAAGGTCGGTGGTCTTGTCAGTTTACTTAGGGAAAGCCAGTGTTCTCTTTCTTAATGTACATTGTAATTGGGTTCTTTCCTCCACCATTAGGTCTATAACTGGCCGACACCATATAACTGAAAAATTGTTGAGTGTGGATTTAAAACAAAAAAATTTCTTAACCCATTAAACCCTACAGGCCATAATAAACCTGTCCAAACAATAGAGAAGAGCATACTGTCTAGATACTAAGGGTTTGAAGGATTAAATTTTTATATTTGACATAGCTTAGTTTGTTTTTAAATTCTGGATGTGCTTCTTGTGAAGGCAGTACTTGCTCTGAGTTAGAAAAAAAATTGATAAGGTCAATAAAATCAAAATTGCAACTGGATTAAAATTTTAATAATATATCAGTAAATTTATAGCGTTTTTGTGTCCACTAACAGTACAAAGTTTCTCATCATTTTCAGATCGTTGTAAACAGTTGATTAAGTTGGCTAGAAAATATGATATGTTGCTGTTTTCCGAGGATGTGTATAATCTCCTGAATTACAGCAACAGCAAAAATCCACCTCCAAGACTGCTATCATATGACAGGAAGTATGTATAGCACAAACAAATCATTACAATAAAATTTTGTCATTTTTATAATATTCATTATCTCATTTTGGAGACTTTTTGAATTTAAACTTTTTTTTTCAGTTTCACCATTTACGAATCAGAATACAGTGATAATATCTTTTCTCTTATACCTGGCTATATAATATAGAGTAGGCCCATACAATACACCTATGGAAGATCTGTATGTATTACATGTATACTATACATCACGTGATACGCCTATGGAAGATCTGTATGTAGTACATGTATACTATACATCACGTGATACGCCTATGGAAGATCTGTATGTATTACATGTATACTACACATCACGTGATACGCCTATGGAAGATCTGTATGTATTACATGTATACTATACATCACGTGATACGCCTATGGAAGATCTGTATGTAGTACATGTATTCTATACATCACGTGATACGCCTATGGAAGATCTGTATGTAGTACATGTATACTATACATCACGTGATACGCCTATGGAAGATCTGTATGTAGTACATGTATACTATACATCACGTGATACGCCTATGGAAGATCTGTATGTATTACATGTATACTATACATCACGTGATACGCCTATGGAAGATCTGTATGTATTACATGTATACTATACATCACGTGATACGCCTATGGAAGATCTGTATGTATTACATGTATACTATACATCACGTGATACGCCTATGGAAGATCTGTATGTATTACATGTATACTACACATCACGTGATATGCCTATGGAAGATCTGTATGTATTACATGTATACTACACATCACGTGATACGCCTATGGAAGATCTGTATGTATTACATGTATACTATACATCACGTGATACGCCTATGGAAGATCTGTATGTAGTACATGTATACTATACATGTGTACATCACGTGATACGCCTATGGAAGATCTGTATGTATTACATGTATACTATACATCACGTGATACGCCTTTGGAAGATCTGTATGTATTACATGTATACTACACATCACGTGATACGCCTATGGAAGATCTGTATGTATTACATGTATACTATACATCACGTGATACGCCTATGGAAGATCTGTATGTATTACATGTATACTATACATCACGTGATACGCCTATGGAAGATCTGTATGTAGTACATGTATACTATACATGTGTACATCACGTGATACGCCTATGGAAGATCTGTATGTATTACATGTATACTATACATCACGTGATACGCCTTTGGAAGATCTGTATGTATTACATGTATACTACACATCACGTGATACGCCTATGGAAGATCTGTATGTAGTACATGTATACTACACATCACATGATACGCCTATGGAAGATCTGTATGTATTACATGTATACTATACATCACGTGATACGCCTATGGAAGATCTGTATGTATTACATGTATACTACACATCACATGATACGCCTATGGAAGATCTGTATGTATTACATGTATACTACACATCATGTGATACGCCTATGGAAGATCTGTATGTATTACATGTATACTATACATGTGTACATCACGTGATACGCCTATGGAAGATCTGTATGTATTACATGTATACTACACATCACATGATACGCCTATGGAAGATCTGTATGTATTACATGTATACTACACATCACATGATACGCCTATGGAAGATCTGTATGTATTACATGTATACTACACATCACATGATACGCCTATGGATGATCTGTATGTATTACATGTATACTATACATCACGTGATACGCCTATGGAAGATCTGTATGTATTACATGTATACTACACATCACATGATACGCCTATGGAAGATCTGTATGTATTACATGTATACTACACATCATGTGATACGCCTATGGAAGATCTGTATGTATTACATGTATACTATACATGTGTACATCACGTGATACGCCTATGGAAGATCTGTATGTATTACATGTATACTATACATCACATGATATGCCTTTGGAAGATCTGTATCTATTACATGTATACTACATATCACGTGATATGTGTATTATGAATATTTATGTTTTTTATTAAAGAACTGTGTGTAAAACTAGCTAGACTAAAATCGACACCGAGACAACAGCTTCCCCGATATTATGTATATTTATATATATTCTGTCAATAATTACTTGTACCTCACACTGAAACATTTTAAAGTCATATAGAAATATATGTCAGTCTAAACTCTAGCCTAATCTAATGCCTTTGATATTGACAATAGGCATATAGGCCTACCACAACTCTTCAACTTCAAGATCAATGTCGGGTTATCCAGACAAAGAATACAGATCAGCCCGTTAATTTCACTTCATAATTATGCTTATGTGAATGATACATCTGGCATTTACATTTAAAGTAGTGGCCTAGATTTACTAGGCTAAAACACTGCTATCTCTTCTGCAAAGTTCTTTTATCGGTAGTCCTACTGGGCTATATGATCCACTACGTCAGTAGTAGGTTAATCCCCAACCTTGGAAAGAGTTGCATGGAATTGTATTCTCAAATAGCCTATCTAAATTCCTGTGCATAAAAAATCAACAGCAGGAAAACACATACCCTAACAATTGTACAAATAACATCAACATCACAAACAATGCCCAAATCCAAAGATATCACACATCATGATAGTTGAATTACTTTATTGCTAAAATGTATATTATCATGCTGTTCAAAAGTATTAAAAGCTATTAATTTCCTGTTGCGTAATATTTGCATATTTTTCTGTTTGACCTAAATATGTCGCTTTCCTGCTGCTATCAGGCAACTGTGAATAACTCCTTCAAAAGGTACAATTATTGGTTCATATTTAAATTCTGTTGCAATGACATTGCCATTTACAGGGTAGAGGATTTTAGAAATGTTAAAATTTCCAGGGTTCGTAATGAAATAAAAAAGATATATTTAATATTTTTCAAAATGGCAACATTTTCACATTAACAGTTACGATATAGAGAAAAATACACTTTCATATGCTGTCATTAGATAAACGATTATTCCACCATTGGGGTCACAAAATCCTGTAAAACCCTTAGCTACATGATACATCTGAGAATTTATACTCAACTTCAGCAAATACATATTTTCCCAACAAGTGTTAGGTTTTATTTTTAGCCGAATTCATTCAGATTGGATCCAAGCTGGGACAAATAGATATGAGTGGGGTTACCCTCCTTTGAGAAATATTTCTTCAGATCATATGGATTCAGTGCTAAACCAAATGCATCAGAGTGGTCCAAAGGAAGTTTTGAGGAATAATTGGTTTTTTGTTCTGTTTTAAAATCAAATTTTTGATGTTTTTTTAATGCCTTTTTGGACTATGGTATGTGACTTTCAATTTGTTTCATTTAACTTTTTGTCCCTCATGTTAAGTGAAACATTTTATATGGTCTGAGTGCATTGTGGTATTTCATTTATTTAATTGAAAAGGGGAAATGGGTGCCTTAATGCAAGTATTAAAATACATTAAATTTATTCTCCAGAAACAGTTGATGGATTTTGATGAAACTTGGCAGAACTCATGGTCCCCAAGTGCTGTTGTTTACAACTATTCCTGCCAAGGTTTAGATCCAAGGTTGGGTAGCGGTCCTTCGTTTGGCTTACTCGTTCTTTAGACCCAATGCTCACTACAAACCAGATATGTTAGATTGCCAAATTTCATGTCTGTTTAATTAAACCCACATAATTTTCTCAGGTGAGTGATATAGGCCTATTTGCACCTCTTGTTCATTGCTCTAAACAACTTTTATCTACAAATGTTGAAAATGACCTTGACATTATTCTATTTTAGATGTGATCCATCATACAAAGGAAACACCATATCCAACTGTACTTTTTCCAAGATTATAGGTCCAGGAATCCGACTGGGATGGTTGGAGGGAACAGACAATATAATCCAACATCTGATAAAATGGTAAGTAAAGTGGTCTCTGTGGAGAAACCAATCATATAATAGACCACCTGTTTTGTGAGACAACATTCTGGTCGGTAAAAATCCTTCAACACAAACCTCTCTAAAGAGACCACCCACGGTATCTTAAGACACCACATTTCAGTGGCAAATGGGGTGGTTTGTCAAAACATGTTCCACTTGTTATGTAATCTTTCCAATTGCCAATTTTAATGTAAATTTTACTTTAATGCATAAATATATACTTATACCTACCAATAAATATATTACAACTTTTAATTCATCATTCGACCAGGAAAGTTCATTTCGCGATAACAAGTGTTTTTTCCATAGTAATTTGATATTTCTTACTGAAACTTTATTTCGACATAAGCAATATTTTGACAAAAAAATTGAAGATAACTGGAGTAAAAGTAGTATGAATATCTAGTTAATTATACTTGCCAAGTCTCCCCCATAAATAGAGAGACTCCCTATTGTCTATGTAAAATTATGATTATTTGCATATCTCACCCATGAAATATTTGAATATTGCTATCAATTCTTACTGAAATTTAGAGTCTCCCCCATGAGATTCAAAAATCTCCCCCATAACATTTTTCAAGGTTGGCAAGTCTGGTTAAAACAAATCAGAACCTGAATTTCCAATCATCTGATTTTGACATATTTAGTTTCCATGGTACAGTAAAACTTTCATGAGACAAAGTTCAAGGGACCACCTAGAAAAGTTCAAAATATTGGAACTTCAACTCATGGATGGTAACCGAGAATCAGATGATTTTAAGATTCAGAGGTTTTATAAGATGTATTTGACTACATTGAACCTATATAAGACATATGGGATCATAATGTTTAATAATTAGTGCTAAAATTAACTTGTTTTTTGTGATATTAAATATTGAGTGTTTATGAGGAATTGTTATGGGGTGTACAGTTGTAAATTTTGTCTTCCAATTATTTGCAGGAATTTTCTTAGTTTTTATATCAAAGGGCCAAAATATTTATTCAAAACACCGAGAAATTTGACTCATAAAACTTTGAATTATTAAGTTATGAGTACTGATTAATAACAAAATTACTCGGGACTTTGTCAAAAGTTCAAAACACTGAGAAATTTGACTCATTGAAGTTTGATTTACTGTGGTTCTTTAGCATATATTAGTGTGTGTTCATGTATATGTGTGTGTGTGAAAATAATTATTATACTTGGTAATCTGTTTTTATTATAGCAATGTTGTTAAAAGTTCTGGCAGTTTTAATCACTATACATCCCGAATTGTGGCAAGTGCATTTAAACTGGGGTTATTGTCCAATTTCCTGGATAAACTTAGAGAGGTCTACAAGGTAGGTATTTAATGATTATTTTCTAAATTTGTTTTTTTTTCAGTGATTTAGTAAATGTGTGATTGCATAAGTATACATTGTATCTATTTACTTTTGAACACCTCTACATCTAAACACTGTCATAAATATACATTGTATCTATTCACTTTTGAACACCTCTACATCTAAACACTGTCATAAATATACATTGTATCTATTTACTTTTGAACACCTCTACATCTAAATACATTGTATCTTCCGTATTTTACGGCCTATAGGCCGATATTTTTTCTCTCCAAAGTTGTGACCTCGACCTATTCACTGCATCGACTTGTCTTTAAAAAAATAGTGAAATATTTAACTTGTATCTGCAACTCCTCATTTTAACATCGTAATTCAACATTTTCCACGGGATAATCTAGGGGCCTACTCCAAACACCCATTTGTATTTACATTTACTAGGACTATTAAATGTGACCTCGTGTATGCGTAATGCACTGTGTTCATAATCAAGTGACAAAATAATGATCATTCAAGTTACAATATCATTGCGATTCAAGACTGTCAGAAACTGTGTAATAAAAATACATCGTTTACATTATATTTATACCTGACAGTTTATACTTTTGAATGATTCCCTTATCTCGGCACCCCACTGTGAAGTTGAAGTCTTCATTCAGACTTTCAGGACACTACAAGCTGTGTTCACTGGAACGTGACCTTCAACTGATAAGGATCGCAGGGCAGTCTTTGAAGTTGGGAAAGTTTTGGAAAAAGTGTTACATAAATTTATTGACACTAAGCTTTGAGTATTTAATTGTTTGACAATTGCAGCTGCATAATAATTTAGGCCAATATAATTATAAGACAAAGATTGAGGTCGCTTGTGTAAACAGCATAAAGAATTTAATGATGATTTGACAGGTAACATAATGGCAATGTTTGTATACATAATCAGTACACATGAGTAATATAAGTGATGTTCAATATGATAAAATGCAACTTCTATGCTTTTTAATCACTCCTATTTAATACTGTACCGTAAAAAAGGCTGATCACTCTGATTATTTTAGTAGGCTGCCATCGTGTTAGCACCAGTTATTAAACATAAACGATGCATTTTTGTGTTCTCCAATTCATGTTTCCAACTCTGCCGACATCGACCTTTCCTCCACTTTGACCTATCTAATACTTAAACCTGGATTTTTTACCAAAAATCGGCCATTCGACCTATCCCCCACATCAGCCTATAGGTCATAAAATACGGTATTTACTTTTGAACACCTCTACATCAAAATACTGTCATAAATATACATTGTACCTATTTACTTTTGAACACCTCTACATCTAAAAACAGTCATAAATATACATTGTATCTATTTACTTTTGAACACCTCTACATCTAAAAACAGTTATAAATATACATTGTATCTATTTACATTTGAACACCTCTACATCAAAATACTGTCATAAATATACATTGTATCTATTTACTTTTGAACACCTCTACATCGAAATACTGTCATACATATACATTGTATCTATTTACTTTTGAACACATCTACATCTAAATACTGTCAAACTTGCATTAAAGATCACCTCTGTATAAAGGGCACCTGCCTATAATGGCCATTCAAGCGTAACCTTTGTTAACATTCTATAGTGAATAAACCTCTTTATAAAGGCCACCTGTCTATAATGGCTACTTTTGTTTGTTCCCTTGAGTGGCCTTTATAGACAAGTTTCACTATATATATATATATAATCTTTTGTGTACTGTAGTAAAGATGTGTGTATTGTTTGTAGGCGTCTCTGAAGTGGTTTTTATCTTTTACAGGAGAGGATGAACACAGCATGCGAATTGATTATTCAAAGAATGGGATCTGTCGTCAAGTTGACGAACCCACAGGTTAGCACCAGACTCATCTCATCAATTTTCTAAAATACTGTGCCTGAAGAATTGAAATCTTCCTTTTGACATATACGAGTAAAAGGTCTTATCAGTATAATTAATTGAGGGTTTCAAAGTTATAAAATTGAAAAGTATGATTATTTATCCTGTAAGGCAACATGTTAGGTAAAACAATTTTGTCCCAAGCAAAAATACTTTTGGAGGTTTTTAACTCATTCACCCCTAAAGACACAATTGGACTGGCCCAAGTCATTGATTTGCAGAAGAATCTATTGTTGTTCAGGGGTTGATGAATAGGTCATTAGAGGCAGTTAGATATCAAATACTGTAAGAAGCTAAGGCAGGTTAGACTGTATAAAGACACATAATTAAAATTCTGTATAATCTTGTAGGGTGGATTTTTCCTGTGGCTGGAGTTACCAGAGAAGATAGATGGCAAAGAGCTACTGAAATATACAAAAGAAAACTGCAACCTCACTTTTATTACAGGTGAAAGGTAAGTCATTGTGCATAAGACTGAAACTCTGCCACAATTTTAGTTACCTTTTTTGGTAAAATGAATGTGGGGGCAAAAGTTCTCCTGTATACTTTCTTTGTAGCAAGATAGTGACATTTTCACTATAACATATCAATCTTTTTAATTATTTATTTCTCATCAGTGCCATCTGAAATTTGGTCATTTGCTTGCCCGATCTGTTATTTTCAACAATCTACAGCATCAAGTTGTGACGTGATGTAATTGCATCTATCTGAGATGTGAAGTCCAGCTAACCATGGCTTCTCTACTCATGTTTGTGCTTTCCCCAATTTTGATCTGCAAGAAAATCTTATTCACTCACTCATTGGCTGAGGGTTAAATGGGGAAAGGATGTGTCTTTTAAGAGTCTGTCATTTTCATTTATTTTTGTATGATTTTTTATTATCTCCCCTTGAATTCATAATGATGCATTCATTTTGTGTTTACATGTAATTCAGAGATAAAATGCTTTCATGAAAGGATTTTGTTAAAATTTTGATTTTTAGAATTTTTTTTAAGACTGCAAAAAAGATTGGGGAGGGTCATTATTTGATCAGACAGTCAGTTTGTTCTCTGGAATCACTGAAGGGATTATGACAAAACTTTACTGGAAACAAGTGCTCTTGGTCCTCTACCATGACTGTGTTTTTTAGCCAAATTATCCAACATATTCTTTTCAGTTTTCCTTTCACAATTGTATTTGGTGCTGAGGTGAGTAATTCCCACTTGGGCCTCTTGTTTTCAAAACATACTCTGAAATCGCTGGGTGGATTAGAATTTACACTATATCAAAATCATCTTCAGTATATCTTATTGTAACATGCCGAGCGCATCACATCAGATTGTCACCCATCCAGATGTTGACTGCACTCTCCATTGCTAAACTTCAGTAAATGGATATGAACGCTTACCGTCCAGCCACAAAAGCTAGCTGTTGTATATATATTGAGTTATGGCCCTTTGAAGATTTGTGGAAACAGTTGCCACGCAATAGCTTGAGTTATTTTCAACGGATTAAATTGAAATTTTATGAGAAGTTTTATAGCCACCAAAGCTCAGAAAAGTTTGATAACCAAAATTTTTTGCCAGTTATATACAATATATAGAGTTTTGGCCATTTTTAAATTTGCAGAAACAGTTTCCACTCAACTTTTCAACGATTTAATTTGAAATTTTATGAGAAGATTTATTGTCATAAAAGCTCGGCCATGTTTGAAAAATTAAAATTTCATGCCAGTTATATACGGAGTAATAAACTGCTCATCAACCCATGACAGGCATATTTTGTACAGCCTTTGTGGTATCCTTGTTCTAAAATCATACATACCTGAAGTCTAACAGTGGACTTAACCATTCTTTGAAATAGACAGGTCCAGGGGTTGATGAGTTCAAGAGTTTTTTCCCTTTAAATATGTTAACTGCTGACTTTTAAAAACATTTTGGGCTTAGGGTGTAGTTGTGGCATGGGCATATTTAAGCTATTGTCTTTGATATGCTGAAACTAAAATCTGCTTTGCGGGCTTTGTAAGAAATGTAAAGGATCACCATGTATATATCTGTAAAAAAAATATATACCGGTATGTACATGAACAAAATTGTCAGGAGGCCCCATCTATAAGTGATTGGTCCTATTCAACCTAATTCCTTATATTTTAAAACCTCAGATTACACATTTTTTAAATTTTCCTCTTCATTACTTTCAATTTTGATCCACTAACAAGTTTTTCTGTTGCATGTATTTTGTTCATTTACTGTAAATTTCTATTTTCAGTACATCTCCTTCAAAGAGTTTCAAGAACTGTATTCGACTTTCTATCAGTTTTTGCACCAAAGAAAAAATCGCAGAAGGCATTGAAAAACTACATGAGGCTCTTCAACATTTCCTCTGAGAAACAAAACAAAATTGGACTAATTTAAATGAAAGCAGATGTATGAGATACAAGCTGTTGTTGTAATATGGATCAGCTCACATGACTCTAAAATATTGAGTTATGGTAAAACTAATATTACCTGGTATTTTGACACCAGTTGGTTATTTTATACGAAAGTAATATTTTGCTCAGATAGCACCATATAAATTCTAACCTCTCAAAGCGTCGATACCCAATTTTTCAATTGGTACTCTGATACAAATTTGGCAATACATTTAGATTTCTTATTTAGTCTTGTATGATACTTCTTTTTCCTTATAAAAGTCTTATTGACAGAAACGAACGTCTTGATCATTTGTTTTGGCCTATCTTTTGTAAAACTATAACCTTAGTATTGTTAATAATGTTTATAACGAATTTCATGGGACCTTATTGTTTAATTTGTTACATGTACAGTAAAGCCACTTTACAACGACAAACATTATAATGGAATATTCTGTATCCGACAAGAATTGCTCGAGAACAAATGTACATGTACATAAAAAGTACCCATTAGAACTGAATATTCAGTATCCGACTCCGACGTTAGATTCCGGGAACAAATGTACAAAACTCAGTGTAAACAGACTCTTTACAACGACATAACATAGTAACCACCAGCTGATCTGGTTATTGTTATCATTCTTGATTTTCTTCACGGTTGAGTTCATAGGTAAAACTAATTGTCAATAAAACAATTAGACCGTCATTTGTTGTCTAGTCTCCACTGATAGGTGATGGCCTAGGTGTCAACAATTAGCGCTTGAATCACCTTTACCTGTACTGCAGTAGGCCTAATGTTTATAAATCATCAGTAGATTTCGTTTGAACTGAACTGACAGGAAGAGAAATACAAGCTGGGTACAAATTGAATAAAAAAGATTGATAAATAAAGAATTTAAAAAATACACATATTTGACAAGTTCCGTTACGCTACATGTCCGTGCCGATGTGGTTACAATGGTATTATGGCAGATCTTTAAATTACTTCAATACTTACAGTATACAATAGCAGTAGACATTTTACTAAAACTTTATTTATGAAATGCATTTTTAAGAGAATTGTATCAGCAGTCTCTGCACTTTTTATTTAAGCAATAAAGTGACTAACTCAGAATCAGGAGATACACTATTACATTTGGGCAGTTTGTACATGATTATCATGCATTTTACAATATCAAGGATTTATGACCGATTTATGAAAAAATAATCAATGTTTACAAGATTATCTTGCATAAGTTTTATTTATATATTTTCATAATGATATTCATGTTGTTTAAAGTTTATCTATTTACATGTACTTATATATGCGTAAATACTACTCAAGGGAGCTAACTATGAAATGCCCATTACATCAAATTCATTACAGTGACAAATTCGATATAATGTCATTCCTACATGGGAACAAACATGGTCATTGTAAAGAGGGTTGGCCGTAGTTAAGTGGGCTGGAGGATCACGATGCAGTATGTTAAGAAAAATTCTCTTTAGATTCATGATAAACAGGAACTTTCCAGGGAAGTCAAATGAAAACAGAAACATTTTTGTTACTTTTTATTTACACAAATTATTTGATCAGAAAGGTAGGCCCGGCAAAAAGTCAAGAATTGATCACTTTGCGATAATAAAAGATGTTGGTTAGGTTTATGGTGATAGAAATTGGTTTTGTTATAAGCAAAAACTTGTTATAAAATTGTTTTTCAATTTAGAATGTATAGAGGTGTTGTCGGGGAATATTTATTATTGATTACTCAAATAAACTTTAGTAACTAATTATTCTAAATATATTCGCGTGTCATGTGACTGCATTCGTCAGAGCAGGTCACACTCACATATGATCATATGAGTGCAGTTAATCAAAGTTTATAAAATGATACAAGTTATTTCAGTGTACTAGAATTTTAACATTTTGGTCATCTTAATCAAAGGTTCAAGTGACACATGTGATCCGCTCTCGCCTATCTGTGTCTAGCATGCTTTGTCCTTCATGCTTTAACTTTTACATATTGACCTTTAGCTAGAAAACTGCTGAAGAGATTTGTTTGAAACATCCCAAGACTGTCCACTAGTGACTACAGTGCCAAGTTTAAGTGTTGTTATTCTTCCAGTTAGTTCCAAAGCCAAGATGGTCACCATGACACGCATCTTAAAAAACCTGTTTTGAACTTAATCATAAAAAGTCTGCATACTGAAGGGAATTATATGAAACTTCACTGGAATGTTCAATGTCTTATTCTGACCAATTATTATTTTGGGAAATGTTCTGTAAACAAAGATGGCTTCTGTTGTAGCCATCTTGAAAAACGTTTAACACCCCTGCTCTATTGAAAGGAACTAGGAAACTACTTGCAAGTACATTTGTTAAGTAGAATATCAATCTAGATCACAAAAAAATTAATGACTCATACTTTTACAGGGCCAGAATTTATGTTATAACTGAAGAAAATTGGGGTTTTTTGTTTAAAACTCTCAAAAGACCCCCAAAACATATGGGTACCATGACTTTATATAAGATTTTACTGTATTAGCTAGAAAAAAAAAGAGTAAATTTTGTAAATAAATGGCTGCTTTTTTTGGTAAGAAAATAGGCAGTTGATGACATTTGGACTGGTCTAAGTCATTGATTTACAGAAGCGTCCATTGTTTTCAGTTGTTCGTGGGTTAAGAGAAAGTGTAAATGTAAAAAAAATCTGGGGTCTGTTTTACGAAAGGTCTTTTAAAAGTCTTAAATCCTAACTTTTAGTCCTAACTACCATGACAACGCATCGCTGATTGGTCAGTTCCATGACAATTAGGACTAAGACTTAGGATTTAGGACTTAGGACCTTTTGTAAAATGGGTCCCAGATCTATAGAGAAAGTTGAGTGAAGCATTGTAAGGGGATTGTTTATGGGAATTATTTCCCCTCTTAAGCGGTTGTTTCAAGCTTTTGTTTGTTTTAGGCTATATTCTGGAACATTGTACCGTAATAAAGAAAAAGTGTGAAAGCAACAATGTTCAGCATAGAAAGATCAACAAAATATTCAAAAGGCAGAAATTGTCTGATGGTCAATGATAGGAGTTATCTCCCCTTTAAAGAGATTTTTTTTTGGCAGATTTGACTATTATCTTGATAAATATACAATATATTTGATAGCTCGAGAACATGTTGTTTGCAAACATTGTCAACATCCAAAAATTTACAAAAAATCTACTTGACCTTAATTGTCCTGTGGAGGCTCATGGGAGTTATTTTGTATATACATGTACATATAGGGAATTGTTTTGGAGATTAATTTTCAATGTTATGTGGCATTTTGGCATTTTGGGACCTTATAGGCCTTTTGTTATAAATTGTAATATTCTTACATAAGTGACTGATATTTGGTGTTTTTAATGATATTATTTTATTGTGAAATAAATGAATGACAATATAAAACTTTTATTTTTTAAAAACAATGTATGATTCTTTGTTGTGTTTTTCATAGAAATAGGAAAATAAGTTGTTGATATATTTTTTTTATAAGCAATTAAGGTGCTGTCTTAAGTTTGGTTGTGGGCATATTTCATATTTATTAAGAAAAGTGGAAGAGACTGTTCATTGTCTTAAATGTGAGGTCTTCTTTAAGCAATGTTCCATTGTATTTGTAATATACCAACTCAGTTCAGGTGAGCGATGTGGCCCAAATTGGCCTCTTGTTTTATGTATTCAGATTTATTGATATTTTTACTCAAACTCATGTGTTAAAAAAATACCTATGTTTGAACACCACGATCATTCAATAAAAATAACAACTCATTCCTGTACTTTGGATTTAAATCAATACTTTGACAAAAAGAGAGAAAAACCTTTCTAATTTGAAAATGTATGTTTGTGTATTTAACTCTCCTTGTCTGATTGGTCATATGAGCTATTGCAATGGCCAGATGTCTGCCCCCTGCCATCCGTTCATTAACTTTTCTACTTAAATGACTTCTTCTGAGGAATCACTGCTCCATTGAAGGGGCTTTTCAAGTTTGTAAACCAAAAGGAGCTAATATCCATAGGGGAACCAAAAGGGGCTAAAGATTTGGGTCAAGATTTGGTACATCTTTCAAAATCTTTTTCTCATAGATCTAAACCAATGTTCAGATTTCTTTCTGGTTTACATTATTGTTAAGTCAATATCTATGTAGCCTTTTGTAGGTGCTTCAAAGGACATAGAGTATGATTTTATACAATGGCTTATCAACTAAAAATCGATTGACTTTTTTGTCATCATGATTCTTTTGCTGTGTATGTGGGGGATTTTGTAATAAAATTGTCATAAAAAATCTTATATCTTAGTGACATGATACTTGACAACATTCCTCAGCTTGATTATTTTTTAACATATCTCAACTTTTCCATTAAAATTTTCGTTTCTGGTTCCCATACTGTTTCTACAGATTTTCTGTCCTTTTTAGAATCATATCCTAGAGTGTTTCAAACAGACAACAACACTGATTTTTTTGTTACCGGTATATATTTTTAGTACAATCTGACCTAACACTACATCAATTACAGAGATGATATTAATTAGAACGTCTCCATATGAGTGAAATATTCTTGAGTGGAACGTTAAACAACAACAAACAGAACAAAAAAAATTACAGAGAGCTGTAGAATCACAGTCTTATTGGCTGTCTTTTTGTTTTATGTTAATCAAGTGATAACCAAAAACATAATATTACAGGAAATAAATTGTTGAATTTTCTATCAGAAAAAATGACATGACTTTTACAAATTTCTGTCCAAAGTAAGATCCCACCATACTTCCAATACAAAGATTCACCATGTATTTCCTATAGCTATATGTGTTCAGTTGCTTATAAGATCTTCAATTACAAAGGAAGTCTGCAGCAACTCAATTTACCCAGCCTTTCCCAGAACCTTCCGAGTGTACCTGTTCTACATCTGAATTCATGTATGTGTAACAGAGAAAAATACTGCCTCTGCTTGGATTCGAACCCAGGACACCTGGTTAACCAGTCTGATGCCCTACCCATCAAGCTTAAGGGGAAACCCCACTAGCTCAAGCTAGTAGGAACACAATATACCTAACTCTGCTACATTAGACTCTCATTAGAGGTAGCTATCACCTTACGGCAATTTAAGGATAATCACTTTCACATTACCAGGAAGAACCTAGGTCCCAGCGTAGGCGTCATTTGTAGCAAGGTGTAATTGTATACTAAAGATGATAAACACCTTGAATTGAGTTCAATTGTTAATTTTATTTCCAATTATATCTTCTTCTTTTTTTCACTGTAAAATAACAATAACAATAATAAATACAAGTGTTTATACAAAAAAAAATCATCAAATAGAGTAAATTGAAAAATATTCTTTTCAAAATATACAATAAATAGAGATTTCACTTTTCACAAAATTTTTTAATATATGAATATACCATATCAATATTTATTAACTTTATCACCAAATAAATACAATAATTTACATACCTGAATATAGTTCTGTGTAAAAATATCTTCTAAGTAATATTCAGTTTTATTTTGTTACATTTCCCTGTAAAGAATATAAATCATATTGTACACTTGTATATACATTTTATAAAAAACTGGTATAAAACGTAAACTTCTATTAATTATGAGTGTACAATATTTTACAAAATTAAGTTATTTAAATAATTCATTTGATTTAATATTCAACCTTGCAAAATCAATGAGATGGTTCAAATTAGACTAGGAATTATTTTAATTCATTCTACATAATATAAATCTTAACAGTATGATATATAATTAAAATTAATAAATTCAAAATACAAAAATAGAAGATACTCACTGTCAAGATGTTTGTAGTACATTAATTTACAAAGTTTTCTACAACAGAATCAATATGTCTGTCTTCTGTGACTGTAACAATTTGAATCTTTTAGACGATGGAAAATTTACATCCAGTAGAATGGAAGGATATTCAAACCAAAAATAAGTAACCAAAGGTAAGAACTGGACAAGGGTCAGATCATAAAGAAAGATAACTCTAAGAAAAAATAATTACATAAGGTCACAAGAGTTATTCCTCTTGTACATGTATAAACCGTCAATATAATATAATTATATACATTAAACAATTCAATTTAGATGTTTTACAAAAATATCTCCCTTCCACATACGCTCCATGTGGCCATGTTGTGACAGGTGATCTCAACATTGTGCGCAACAGGAAACCGAGAGATCTTATGCAAAGACCCAAAATGTTTAATGTTTACATGGCGCCGAAACTTTGAAATTATTATGGACGCATGTGAAGAGTACGCCATATCCTGGGCTAAGAAAGAAGATCTCGAACCTGATACTCTTTCAGAGTGGATTCAATCGATTAGTTATGTTCTTAAACGAAGAATTCGACTACTTAAACATTCTGTCAACACAAAACACAATTCAATTTTTCGTGACCCTGATGTTGTCAGAGAACTTTCCCGTCTCCATGAAAATTTTATCATCGTTCCCGCTGACAAAGCATCTAACAACTTCAAATTTGTCTGCAGGCGATGCTACTTCAGCATCCTACAAGAGGAACTTACACTCAACACACTTCCTGGAAACCCTACATACTGTAACCGATTTCTCTACCTCTGAAATATTAGATAATCATAAATCCGTTCTCACTATAAACACCGATTCATTTCGGGGTCATCTAAGTGCTCCACCAAGCCATTATCTATTTTGCTCACCAAACTTCTTGCACAAATTAAACAAGGTTTTCAGAAGTACTGTACAGCGGCCTACTCAAAAAGCGGAGTCAATCAGATGTAGATCCTAAAGATTTCAAAAGAATTGTTGGAAACTTCAAACATATTACAAGCATCAGGTCTTTTGATTTTTAGACCCTTTACACAACAATTCCTCATCAAAAACTCAAAAACAGATTAACATCTATTATACAAAACTCTTGTTTACAAAAACGGAAAATTGCAGATATAGATATTTAGTGTTAGGTCATGAAGAACCTTATTTTGTGAAGGAACACTATGATTCCAATAACAAGTACAATGAAGACGATATCATCAAGATGCTGGGTTTTCTGGTAGACAACATCTTCGTGGTTTTTGCGGGAAAAGTTTTCCAGCAGATTGTTGGCATTCCAATGGGTACCAATTGTGCAACTCTCTTGGCTGACATCTTTTTGTATTCATATGAAGCGGAATTTATAAAGTCTCTGCTCTCCAAAGGAAATAAACAGTTAGCATCTGGGTTCACCTTTTCTTACAGGTATATCGACGATGTTCTGTCCAATTCAGAATTACCTCGGCCAGATGTATCCTGCTGACTCCTTCCGGACACCTGGTCTTAACCCGTTTGGGATTCGCAATAGTTCTTCATGTTGAGACCATTTACACATCTAATTCGTCGTGTTATTATGGACTTGAGTTCTGATTATCGATTGGTACTTCTCCAATTTTACTTGTTTTACATCCCATCAAGAATTTTTCACTTATATTGAGATGTCAAGGGCTTCAGGTGAAGTACTACAAATTTTGGCCTGTGCTTTGGACTGAAGCCAATGCGTGAGGGTTCTTTACATGCCACGCATTCTGCAACACGTGACTTCGGTTTTTAGTCTCATCCGAAAGGCTCGTGACCTTTACCTCGTATGCTGAGCGCTGGCCGAAGTGACTCCCTACCATTTTTAAAGTTTTTGGTATGAGCCGGTCTGGGAATCGAACTCAGGACCTCCTGCTTATGAGTCGAACACTAGACCACCGCAAGCGGTTTGTTAGGAATAAAACTGATTTTGAGTATGCCTTGGTCTACAGCCTGTATACAATTATGTTATCAAACCCGAATGAAAAATCCCTTGATTCTTCCCAGGTATTGTTCTTGGAGTAAAGGATTCTGAGGAACGTGGAAGGTGTTTCTTAAATTAAAGAAAGTACACTTTCCAAGACTGCTCTCTAAATACTTAACACAATAATGTTCAGTAGAGAAACCCTAACGTTGTGAGTTTTTCTTCCTAAAGTAGGCACTTCCTTTGCCTGAACCCTCCCCATCATAGGCGTCGGAACCGGGGGGCTAGGGGGGCTTAGCCCCCCACTTTTTTGGCAAAGATAGAAATCGGTGTTGTAAATTAAGGCTTACCGCCTAGATGTTTATGGCGTGTGTGTGTTTTAAGTTGGTTTACCCCCCCCCTACTTTCAATTTGCTTCCGACAGTGTTGCCCATGATACCATTTATACATCAACCACATATATGGGGCACCATTTTAGTATTTATTAACTATTTTCTGATATCAAAAACTCATTTCTGATATTAAAAAATCGATTTCTGATATAAAAAAAAATCATTTTCTGATATCAATAACTGAATTTCTGATATAAAAAAATCAAATTTCTGATATCAAAAAAATAAATCGAATTTTTGATATCAGAAATTAGATTTTTTTATATAAAAATATGAATTTTTCATATAAAAAATTTGATATTAGAAAATCATTTTCTGATTTAAAAAAATATATAGTAATATTTAATATCACAAATTCGAATTTTTGATATCAGAAAATGAATTTCTGATATCAAGAAATCATTTAAATTTTTTAATATCAGAAAATCGATTTTGGTATAGATATTTGATTTTTTATATCAGAAATTATCTTTATTTCCTATCAGAATTATATCCTACAACAATTACTGCTCACTAAGCTTTCCCGCCATATACTAAACCGCGTGTTGTGTTCAATATGTCTTGCTCAGCAGCTGGTGTTCACTCGCTTCCGTCCGCCATGTTAGGTGTCAGTTTTGTTGAAATTTTTTGGCTAGGCCTAGGCCTACTGCTCAAGATTTAACATTCAAGATGGGCTAAACTTATTGAATTATTTCGTCTAAAATTAAAAACAATAACTTTTACTATAACTGTGGGATTTTTTAAATACACATAAAACTAATATGAGAATTTAACCCGGTCCTGACAGGGATCATTTATTTAGGTTGTTATGGGGTATTTTCTGATATTAAAAATCAGATATTCGTATTTTGTGATATAAAAATCGAATTCTTGATATAAAAATAGAGGTTATTTTTATATGAAAAAAAATTGATTTCAAAAATTCGATTTTTGATATTACAGGTTTTTTTATATCAAAAAATGATTTTCTGATATCAGAAAAAAATGATTTTCTGATAACAAAAAATTGAATTTCTGATATAAAAAATTACCTTTATTTCCTGATAACAAAACATCGAATTTCTGATATTGTCCGTCTGTTAACTTTTGCATTTAAACATCTTCTCAAGAACCAGGTGGCCAATTTTAACCAAACTTGGCATATAGCATTCCCATGTGAAACCGCATAGAGTTTGTGAATGAAAAAGATATAGGACTAATAGGAGCCCTAAAAGGGGCCTAAAAGGACCAAAACTTGGTACATCTTCTCGTGAACCAATGATCAGAAGTTTCAAAGTTTGTATGCATGATTGTTAAGTCAATATCTACAAAGTTTGCGAACGAAAATGAAATCTGTCCATAAACGAGCCACTAGGGGCGGTTCAGTAACACTGGGTATATTTGTATTACAAATTGTTTAATTACTCACAAACTGATCGACTTTTTGTATACAAAGATATAAGTTGTTAGGAATTATCTGAGGATCATTTTGACAAAATTTCAAGGTCATGGGGTTAAAGTTGAAGGTCACAGGTACCTAAGGAAATGGAAGATATATGTTTTTTTGTAAAATTTTCAACATTTTTGACTACTTCTCCAGAACCATTAGACCAATTTGAACAAAACTTGACAGGAAGTATAACCATGTAAAGCAGCATAAAGTTTGCAGATGAAAGGGGCTAGGACCAAATATGGCTGTCATGGCTAATATAGAGCGAATGAGTCAACAGATATTTTTTGTTTAATACATTTATCTAAAAAATGATTAAAGCTAGAAAAAAAACCGTTACCTAAAATGAGCGGCTTACAAAAATCTACAAATATTTCATTTTGGTGGAAATTGTCGGGTCGACCCTTATGTGAGTTTTTCCCCCTTTTTGAGAATTTTTTATGTTTTTGGATGTTTTTGTCATTATCTTGAAAAGTATAATAGGTAGAGTAAACGTGAATATGTTCAGCACACAAAAATCTACAAAAAAGTCAATATAGCTGAAATTGTCAGGTTGCCCCTTATGGGAGTTTTTTCCCCTTTTAAGTGGAGTTTTCATGTTTTTGGATGTATTTTGACATTGTATTGAAAAGTATAATAGGTAGAGTAGAAGTGAAAGAAGCATAAATGATCAGCATGCAAAGATCTACGAAAAAGGCAATAAAGCCGAAATTGTCAGGTTGCCCATTATGGGATTTTTCCCCCTTTTAAGTGGATTTTTTCATGTTTTTGACAGTTTTGTCCTATTATCTTGAAAAGTAGAATACAAAGAGAAAAAGTGAAAGAATCAAACATGTTCTGCACGCAAAGATATACAAAAAAGTCAATAGGGCAGAAATTGACAGGTTGCACCTTATGGGAGTTTTTTTCCAGTTTTAGGTGGATTTTTTCATGTTTTTGATTGTTTTGTCCTATTATCTTGAAAATAAGAATAGATAGAGAAAAAGTGAAAGAAGCAAACATGTTCTGCGTGCAAAGATAAACAAAAAAGTCAATAGGGCAGAAATTGACCGGTTGCCCCTTATGGGAGTTTTCCCCCACTTTTAAATGGATTTTTCATGTTTTTGGATGTTTTTTGACATTACATTGTATCTTGGAAAGTATAATAGATAGAGAGAAAGTGAAAGAAGCACATATGTTCAGCATGCAAAGATCTACAAAAAGTCAAAGGGCAGACATTGTCAGGTTGCCACTAATTGGAGTTATTTCCCCTTTTAAGTGGATTTTTCATGTTTTTGGACGTTTTATTTTTACATTATCTTGAAAAGTATAATAGATGGAGGGATCGAGAAAGAAGCAAAAATGTTCAGCATGCAAAGAGCTACAAAAAAGTCAATTGGGCAGAAATCGTCAGGTCGCCCCTTCTAGGATTTTTTCCCCTTTTAAGTGGATTTTTCATGTTTTTGGATGTTTTTTTTACTTTATCTTTAAGAGTATAATAAATAGAGAGAAAGTAAAAGAAGCAAAAATGTATAGCACGCAAAGATCTACAAAAAAGTAACAGGAATTAAACTGTCAGGTTTACCCTTATGAGGGTGATCCTTGTGAAAGTTAGTTTACCTTTTAAATGGATTTCGCATGTTTTCTTCTATTGTTGCACATTATCTTGAAAGAACTATAAAAATATTGGCAAGGCAAGTCTACCCTTATGCAATTCAATTTTCCATTTCAATGATTTGTTCAAGCTTTTGGTCGCTTTTCAGTATATTGTCAGTAAAATACATTTCACTCAATTGATTATTAAGGCCCCCAATGAGCCTTCTGTTTTTTTATGTTTATTAGTCATTTTATCTTTTTGTACACATTTTATATGTTTTCTGCAATGTTGACCAATTTTGCCAGGTGAGCGACTTAAGGCCCATTCGGCCTCTTGTTTGATATAAAAAACAATTTCTAATATCAGAAAATAGTGGATAAATACTAAAGTGGCACCCCCCAAAACGCCAGGTTAATCCTCCTGTGTAGTCCTTCAAGAAGAACCACTTAAGCTAATTCAAACTCCGTATTTTTAAACTGTTTACTAAGTAGGTTAATGACGTAGAGACATGGAACATACTTTACTGCGTTAACTCTGTAAAAATATCATGAATAATTTAAATGACTAACATTCTACTATTTTAGATCTGTTAATTTATAACCTATTTCAACTAATACTCGATATTATTTCGTGTTAGAAGATGCAGGGACGAACTGGCGATGTCACCCATCCGAAAAATAAATACGTGTAGGCTTACATTTTCTTAACACATTTAGCGTTCTAGATCCTGATGTGTATGTTTTTGAATTATTTACACAAGCCAGAACAGTTGAGTAATATGGAGATGTCGCCAACCGTTACGGCATAACTATAGGCGGAATTCGAAAACATACAGACACAATGCCTAACATATTATGTTGGGCTTTATATATATCGCTGTTTTAATATGTATTTTCTGCTAATACAGTTTTGTTTGTCCATTCTATTGTAATTTTGCGTCCAGCCAAGAATTCTTCACTTATATGGAGATATCGCCGAGCACGCGTGTCAGATATAAGACGCATGTTATGGACATTTTACTTACTATAGACACAGACGGGAAATTAACAGGTTATACGACAAAAGCGACGATTTCTGTTTTTCCATCCTAAATTTTCCACAGTGTAATATCCAACAATCACCTGCATATGTTAGACTATTTTTATCACCCATATGATCCGATATGCCAGGGCGTGTTCAACGTATGAGCATTTCATATACAGATGAAAACTACTTACTGATAAGTTAATGCCACAGGGATATCGGGAACCGCGCTTGATGTCAACGTTCTGCAAATTGTACGGTCGGTACAATGACCTTATTTACAATTACAACGTTTCACTTAAATGAAAAGTTGAGTTACGTGTTCGGTTGCAGTTGTTCAGTCGTCTGTACCGGTTGTGACGAGGGATGTTCCCTCACTTATTTCATTTGAATTCGACTGTGGACATTCTGATGGTTTATACTTTGCTATCTGTGATTTTTATATTATGGACAAAGGTCAATGTAAAGTGTAAGTCGAACACTAGATTTCTGTCGACATAACCAGCGTTATACCCATGTCAGGATGATTCGAACCCAAGGATCCTGCATTCAGTGAGGCTAATACTGTTACACTCAGAAAGGATTCGAACCCAGACATCCCGCATGTGACAAATTCCTATACTCTATTTCCCCTGTGATGTTTTTCAGGCTTTGGTAGGGACTCGTTTTCCTTGAGATTATAGAGGAAAAGTGCAGATTAAACATCGACTTGAAATTAAAGCCACGGGTCTTACTGGTAATGGTCGCATTCTGCAGACCTAGATACCCGTGTGTTTCTGACACGAACGGCCTTTCATACAAGATCTGTGTTAGCAGGATACGTCGTATGACGTAAATCGTTATCGTTTAAAACTCGGTATTTGTTTAAAAGTATGTTGTTAGTACGATCGAAATCTATTAGTCGAAACAATTCATAACAGAAAATAAGAATAATGATGAATAAAGTATGACAAATATTGGTATTTTAGTGTGGGATTAAATTAACGTATTAGATCAATAACTAGGTATTAGATTTTGTTTAGAGTCATGTTGGCTAAATAATGTGCATTAATTGTAAACTGAATACATTATGCACAATAAAAAGAACGGAAATATCAAAACGAGTCCAAGCCCCCTTCTCTCTCTCTCTCTCTCTCTCTCTCTCTCTCTCTCTCTCTCTCTCTCTCTCTCTCTCTCTCTCTCTCTCTGTATGTTTGTGTGTGGTTACGGCTACTTAATTATTTCTATTATTTATTTGTTTGTTATCTATTTAACATGATGTGTTTAACGTGTATGTACATCAATCTAATTTCTTCGCCCCAAGCAAAAACCGTGCTTGTCAGTAGATTTTTTGATGGAAAATTTGTTTTCACTTAGCAAGCCGTTACGTCGCTGCTGGTAGCTAGTCGCGATTAGTAGGCCACGAACGTTGTGTTGACATTATAAATACATAACTAGAAGGCCTACATTGATCGATAGAGTAGTGAAACATTTAAGTCATTTTAACTTTGTAGTGTATTTAGATATACATTATTTAGGTCGGTACGAATCACTATCCCATAGCAGGCCTCAAAAGGTTTCATTTAAGCTGTGATAACAAGTCGACTTCAAACAATTAATGTTATCATAACTATCGGTACCATTGTCCTAGAGTTGACGCACAGAATGGAGGTAACATCTCAAAAACATCATACACAGGACGAAAATAAACAGGACGAAGAACTGGACCCACGAATTCAGGTAAACTATCAAAGCGAAACCGCGTTCAAATTTTAAATATTATACTGTAGTAAGGTTAACTTGAAAGCAGATACGCCCCCTGAGTTCACTAGTGCACTTAAACTTGGTCTGTTTTAATGCGATGTATGCACGTTTTTTCGTTCATGAATTATGAAAAATGTAACTAGAAACTTAATGTAATTTTGACGTTCGTTACCATGAGAAATGTATTTAGATGTAAGAGCGAGATGCACATGTATTTTTTAATAGATTATGCGAAAATCGTATTTCTGATCTACTTCGTAGTGAGGGTTTAAAGCCCTGAACGTAATTTTAAAATTCTACATTAATATATATATATATATATATATATATATATATATATATATATATATATATATATATATATATATATATTTATATATATATATATATCTTTTAAACATGTTTTTTTTTCAATAATGTGACCAATTTGGGCTACATTGAAATAAAACCGACAATGTAAACAGATGTAGGCCATTAAAACCCGAACCCCTATTAGCCTCGTACAGTAGACTAGATCTAGATTTCGATGCGGGTATCTGTGATAACCTATGAAAAAGTCCGACTACTGAAAAATGTACATGTATTTTATCTACATTGACGGTAGATTATAAGAATCGATATACTTCCGAACGTTGATTTAAAAACTGAAATGAAATTCCATTGACATCTATCTGACTGTCATTTAATCGGGCATTATGAATTATTCCTAAATGTAATGAGACCTACTGTACATACACATGTGAGTTAAAAAATACACCTAATAAGGGTATACAACGGGGAGAATTAAACTGACATGATTTTGGCTAATGGATAATGTGATCGCATTAATTAACTAATGGATAATGTGATCTCATTAATTAACGCGAAATTAATTCATTAAAAAAATCTGCTTTTTCTTTTTCTGCGAAGTGAATTTGCGCAAAAAGCAGGCCCATGCGCTGACCCCAAACTCTTGGATCCACCAACATATTATTCGAAAAACGGTAAGTAACTGTGGATCCACGGAGAGAGTTAATTTGATAAAAATTATTTTTATGCCTCCGTCTCTCTGCCCAGAATCTTGACCCCATCAAGCGATATTTTCTTTTTGACACAAGCACCTAATGTGATTTGAGCCGGCCTGGCTCAGTCGGTAGCGCGCTCGACTCTTAATCGTAAGGTCGTGAGTTTGAGTCCAGCCGGCGGTAGGTTGGTTTCCTGTCCTTCGGATGAGACAGTAAAAACCGAGGTCCCGTCTCACAGTAGGTGTCGGCACGTTAAAGAACCCTCACTGCTCAATGGCCGTAAGTGCCGAGCATAGGCCAAAATTTGAAGCCCTTCACCGGCATATGGTGACGTCTCCATATGAGTGAAATATGCTTGAGTGGGACGTTAAACAAACAAACAACCTAATGTGATTTGATCAGGTTTCAGATAGAAATTAATGCAGTGACACAAAATTTCAAATTATTTCAGGCGGAATTGGAAAAACTAAATCAAACAAGCACAGAGATAAACCGGTTGGAAAATGAGCTTGACGTAAGTAAAAATTATACAGGTGTACCTTGCTAAAGTGCATCGTTTTCAAATATAGGTCAGATTTGTCGTCGTGGTGCAATGAACCTCTCCATTTATTATAAATACAATCAGTGAACCTCTCCATTTATTATAAATACAGTCAGTGAACCTCTCCATTTATTATAAACACAATTAAACATTAATCAGTTCCACAGCAGATAAATAGCACAGGTAGCATGTTATTTTGTGTATCAAACGTGCTTATCTCGTGTTTAATCTTGACCTGAAATTAGGATAAAAATGAAACAACGACATAGGTATAAGAGCGGGTGGATCAAATGATTTTGATTGGACTATACATTTATATGTGAAAACTTGACATAACACTTGAGTATTGATGTGGTCGGTGAATAAAGAATTTTATTCAGGAGTGTTCATATTTCAATGACCATCGATAACACACACAGTGACACGTTCGCTTGTTATATACAGTGAAACCTCCCCCATAGACCTCTTACCTCAGGAGACCACCTTGCATTTCAAATCACAAGTTTTCAGTCTCTTAATAGATATCTAATAAATAGGCTACAGATAAAACCTCACCCACTAATCAGACAACTTTGAGTCAATCTGTTAGGTGGTCTTAATAGCGAGGTTTCACTGTATATATATTGTTGTCAATATTTTATGACATCATTGAACTAAATAGAGAAAAATGTATTTGTACATTCATTTCTGTCCTTCCGTTTTTGGAATTTAAATATTCCATCATGTACGCCCGCTTGAATGGTATAAAAATGTCTCAGTGTCACATAAAATTTTGTAGATGCATTTTCATTTCTGCAGTTAAAGTATGTCCTGTTGTTATTTTACAAACAACTAATTAACACTAACAAAAACTGAAGAACTTAGTACATGTACTTGATAAAGGAGTGTTTTCCCGAAAATTAATCCCAAGTAATTTTCATATACATTCGTTTATACAGAATTGAGTGGTTTTAATGAGCGGAAATTGTGATATAGGTATTTCCGTGCCGCCGAGTAATAAACATAAATAGCCTTTGGACATGTTTTGAAAAAAGCAATAATCTCGTTTTATTTTTAGCGGCCTACACATACCGTCAAGTTTTGTCGCAAATTATAAATTTAAATGTTTTGAAATACTTGTAAAGATCAATATCAGAAACTGATATCAGTTCGAATCATTTCATATATTATTTTACGAAGAAGCTTGAGTAGATAAAAACTGCGATGACTCATGACTTGAAAGAGGAAGTTAAAACTGGTTGCTTATAAACGATGAGTGTCCCTCAGCGGGCCTCTAATTCGGGAAAATTTCAGCAATATTCAGCAAAACTGGGAAAATAGTTGCCAATTTTGGGGCGAAGTAGGAACTATGTTGCAAGGGAAAACAACCTTCAAATGATCTAGATCTATCAAAAAGGTCAATGGTTGTACAAGTAGTCTACATAACATTATATTTTAGTCGAATTTACGGAGATTACAGATATAGGAAGTGTGGAGGGCACCTCTGACGTAGCTGAAGAATCCATTTGTTTCCCTATCTCACCATTTTCATAGTGTTGCAAAATAGGTAAAACCTCTCATTTCAATACGTTTTAAAATTGTAAATATTGTTGCAGATAAAATCTTTAATTTACAACTGATAATTATTTCTCTTATTCTTTAACTATTCACTGTAGTGAGTGACTTTAAGATCAACCTTGAAATTTACAATTATTACAAATGTCAATTATGAGGATTGTAGTGTTTGTTTTGTGTGTAGCATGACTTTACAATAAGAACTTATCCACTTTACTCATCGGTCTAGTACCAACCAAAATGGACTTGTCCAAATCATAAATCCCGTTGTCCAAAATTTTAGAAAAAAAAACTTTCCAAATTATAGACCTGTTTGACGTTATTGATTTTTAGTGTTTTGAAATAATTTGAAAGTGTCAATAAAAATCATTCATTTGGGGACCCCCCCCCCCAAAAAAAAAGAAAAAAGGCACCCCCAAAATAACAAGAAGAAAAAACGAAACAAGGCGGCAATATTATCTAGAGGTAGAACGTATAAAATTGTTTTAGATAAACAATACACTGTCTCAGGAAGTAAGGAAGTCTGATCCCCGGTAAATTGAGTCGTTAGATTGAATGCAGAATGTTCTGAAAGCTGCTTTCAGATTAGATTTGTCTTTTATTCTTCCTTGTGCTTACTTCCGCGTCCGCCTTTTCATCGTTTTGTTTTTCTTCCGTCAAGACGTATTTATGATTATAAGTCAAGTTTGTAATCAAGTCAGTAGAACTGCAGTTTAAAAAACTACTTATTCCCCATTCGCTGACAGGCATGTTCCGATTAACTCAACAGGTGTACCTAACCTCATTACTCATCGTTTGTACATAACCTCATCACTCAACGTTTTTACCTAATCTCTTCACTTAACGTTTGTACCTAATCTCTCACTTAACGTTTGTACCTAACGTTATCACACAACGTTTGTACCTAATCTCATCACTTAATGTTTGTACCTAACGTTATCACTCAACGTTTGTACCTAACGCCAGAACCCAACTTTGTACCTAACGTCGTCACTCAAAGTTTGTATCTAACCTCACCACTCAATGTTTGTACCTATTCCCATCACTCAACATTTGTACCTAACCTCAACTCTAAACGATTTAAGTGATGGATGGTTGCAAGATAACAGACCCCATAAACCTAAAACGGATGTGTTTTCATAAATTGATTTAAAGCATTAACAAATATATATATATATATATATATATATATATATATATATATATATATATATATATATATATATATATATATATATATATATATATATATATATATATATATATATATATATATTTTACAAAGTTGTTATATATAAGTTACAAAGTTGTTGTCTGGCTGTAGTTTTAGATACATGTAGGCCTTTATGAATGATTAGCTACAACACTAGGATCTTTACAACATTTCATATTTCTTTCATCTTTTTCAACAGGAAGCTCGAACTAAACATAAAATGACATTTACAGAAGCCTCCAACAAGATGGCCCAACTTGGCCGAAAGATTAGGAAACAAATAAATCAAGCCCGCCAGTATTATGAATTGAAGGAATGTGCTAAAGAGGTGAGTTATCCATGAAGTCGTATGCATCACATTTCATGTTTGCTAAAAGCAACTTCGTATATGCAGTTATTATAAGGCATAGTAAGACAAATAAAATATGCATATTGTCTTAGATGTCGCGTTGCTGTATGTCATGGTTTAAAATTTGGCTGGCGATAAGTATAGCTTTTGATTTTTTTGAAAAAAGACAACTTTATTTTGAATTTCGTATTTGCTACCGTGCAGTATACCCTAAGTTCAAAACATAGCAAATAAGTTAAGCACGTGTTTTAAGCAGTGCCAATCAAACCCATTGGTTCAAACGAGTTGATGATATATCATAAATTACACCTCCACTATATAAAGGAGAATGGTAACTATACATATTTTATGCATGGAGAGTGATAAAGGAAAAACGTAGAAAGACTGCTTCAGATCAGACTTAAAGAACACGGGTCGGTAAATATCAATTAACACATTGGACCCTGGACATAAGTTAACCAATTTTTTATATTCTAAAACAGTGCTTAATAATTTTGATCGCAGGCCCAGGGTGAATCGTTAAAAGCAGCCCGGCAGTACCAGTCCGCCATCAGTGTTTACCGTGCTGCCAAAGAGACCGTAACATTAGCGGAGGAACGTTTGCTTCAGAAAGGGGAAGTTCAGCTGTCGTCTGCTTGGCAAGAAATGATGAATCATTCAACGATGAAGGTAATGAGCTTTATCAGACAAACATTCTAACAAAAAAGCTTTAAATTTCTTTACCAGTTGGTATCGATGTGCCCAAAGATAGGAAATATTGTTTTTGGTTAGTTCATTTGTCCATTTGCAACATTTCGAAAAAAAAGTTATCATTCTTCAAATTTTGAATAAATTAGGTATGATAATAACATTAATTTCTTCCAATACACATGGAAAATATTCAATTATGACGAACATTTGGTAATATTTGCCAGACTTATGTTTTATGTTTATTTTAAGTATTTATGAAATGCTTAGATATCGGGTATATTATTTCTCGAACGCATCTTGTTTGTACAATGTATACTATAAACCCTTTAATTTTCGCACGACCTTTAATTTCTCGACTCTTGCCAGAGGTGTAAAACACGAAATTTAAAGGTAGTGAAAATATATTCCAGAATACAGATTCTGGAATCGTTTCATAATATCGCGAAGGGGCAGCAAAATGTGAAAAATTTTAAATTCGCAAAATTTAGGGCAACGAAATTAAAGGGGTTTACAGTATGCTGTTATTCTACATTGCGTTCTGTGTAATAACTTAAATATATTCACTGACAGGACGGGGAAATTGCATGTCCAAGACGATCGTTTCTGTCATTAAGACTTCATCATTAAAAATTTGAGCTCAAATTTAATATAGATATAGTGTATTTCCGAAAGAAAAAGTGGTATCTTACAAGGTCAAATTATAAATTTGAAAATGTTACATTACTTACCAGGTCATGGGAGCAGAGGCTGAGAAAAGACGGAGTGAATTGAGGCACCAACAAATGGCAAATATATGCGGAGATCTTGAGCAACGTCTGAGAATTTTGGAAAAGAAACACTCCCGATCTATAGCACGTTCTAGGTAAGACCAAGCAGATTGCCATTATTTAGTTAGTTTATGAAGCCATTG
The DNA here is from genome assembly GCA_030159075.1 of Atrina japonica. Taxonomy (NCBI): domain Eukaryota; kingdom Metazoa; phylum Mollusca; class Bivalvia; order Pterioida; family Pinnidae; genus Atrina; species Atrina japonica. Next base: position 43,198 of record BROG01000994.1, read on the forward strand.
GTTATGCTGTTTTACGAGTATTTCAAATTATTTACTATATATTATGTAGATGTGTCGCTTTAGCAGAATATTATCTGAAAATAAGATAATGGATTGTATTCAAAGATGTGCGAGAGTTATGGTTTGTGAATGTGCGCTTTGCATGTTAAATTTTAAGCGGAGGTGTTCTGTAGCATACCTATCAAGTCATTATCTGCTGTATAAAAGCGATTTTGAAATGATTAAAAATATTTAATGAATATCGAATAACTAATGTGTCATGATCCCACTTTTTGATTTACCAGGGGTTTTACCAAAAAAGTAGGAACATGATAAATGTGAAAGCCAGGATTTGTGGGCAGTTGGAATTAGCTACATCCTTTTCCCAGAAGGATGAATATTTTAGTATCGGTATAATCTAACTAAACATAACTAAACATTCTTGTTTAAATATTGTATACTATGAACTATTCATAATTTGATACCCAAAGGACACGGCCAGTGCTTTATAAATGTACAGTGAATAAACTAATGTACATTGCATTAGCACTGAAGTTTGAATACACAAAAATAAGAACACTCCAATATGCTGTCTTTATTTGTTAACTGTGCGCACCTTACATCATTTTAATCCACGAACGATAGTATGGTACAATCACGGACTAAAAGATATACATATGTATCTTCACATATTTTATGGGTAAAAATAGAAGAAGAAAAACTTAATCCCCAGATATTTCTATTTTCTTCTACTAGTAGAATCAACACTCAAAAAATACCCTTGTAATTCAAAGGGCAATCTGCAAATATTATTAACAATACCAAAGTTATAGATTTACAAAAGAGGCCAATACAAATGGCTGGAATGTGTAATGCAGTTATCCAGGTATCTCTAGTTAAAATATCTCGTTATGAAACATTCTGTTGCAGTTTTTAACTTTAAGATGGCCCCTATATGCAATGATTGCAAACTTGCAGCTGACGACCACGATCAGTATTCATGTACAGAAAAATGTCTAGTTTATAACAGGAAATCAGTTTGTCACCTGAATTGATTTGTTACAACTATATCGTATAATAACAATCGCAGCTGTGACACGTGATACATTTACATATAATACAATATGTACTGTAACTTTGACAATATTATTCCAGTCCGATAAATGCACCGCCAGCTCATTTTGATCACCGTTATAAATCATTCTATCTGAATAATATGTCAGCTTCTAATGTTAAATACTTTGATTTCTACCAGTTCGTTAATTGTTTACATTGATTTACTGAACGTTGCTGATAAAATATGTGACAATAACAGTGTCTGTATTATTTTCTTTATAACCGATACTTCAGCAAAACTTAGCTCCGGATAATGTATGCGACAAGGACAACAATGTTTGTATTCTTCTCTTTGTATATACCTGACACTTAAACGTAAAGGTTTCTGCCCTTATAGAGACTTTCATAAATTATTTTTCCATCATAAAATTTCGTTGTTTTAAAATTGCTCTCCCAATCAAGACAGGCTGGCGAAAAAGTTTATCATATCGTATTATCAGGGTTTTCTCTTGGTTCTTATTTTAGCGAGTCTCCGTATGCCACAACACAAACATTTTGGGGTCTAAAGTTCAATTTGTTGGTGCTCTAATTTTATACAATAGCTCATTCAAAGATATACATTTTTCTCATATTAATGTAACTGTAGTCTACATAGAACAAACAAATGAATTCCAACTTGAAAGTAAATGAAATTCTAGGTAATATAAAAATGATATCTATTTTCACTCTCAGATTCTAAATCAATTCAAATATACAGAGCAATAGGGTAGTGACTAGTTAGGGACTAAGTGGTGGTTATTTTGTGAGTCCTTGAAATATTTCCGCGACACAGAAGTAATTCGTAAGGTTATTACGTTCTTATTGTTCTCTTGCAGAAAAATGTCCCACTATAGACACGATAGAACCTATGGGTATTTATTCTGTTTAAATCCCACGTGGTTCAACTCACCAATCCATAAACAAAGGCAGTAGTTAAAGCAAAAACAATAATTAATTTTGACCTATAACACAATATGTGAAAGTGCAAAACTGGAAGATAATACATCTATAATGTTACCTGTAATAATTGCATACATGTACAAATAACAAGTCAACCTGGGGACAAAACATTTATTATATTAGAATATATTTATCATTAATAATATAATTTGTACTTTCGTTAATTATAGTGAATTTATTTATGAGTGATTCATTGCGATGCCATCTATCAGCTGTCAACTGATTTATGTGTACAGAATACTTATAGTGAAACTGATTAGTAGTAGATCTAGTGGAGATGCATTTGCTGATTGACGATTGCCTGAACTGCTCAGAGTTAAACAAAGTAAATACCACATTTTTATAAATAAATTCAAAACAAATATGTAGGACATTGATTTTTGTATGTCATCACATCCTTGTATACAAAACCTGCTAGTAACCACAGATCCAAGAAATTTACACCGCCACGGGTATTAAATTATAATTGACATATAAATGATTGTAACATCTGCAGTTGAACAGGTTGGGGTCACTGAAAACATTAATGAGAGAGAGAGAGAGAGAGAGAGAGAGAGAGAGAGAGAGAGAGAGAGAGAGAGAGAGAGAGAGAGAGAGAGAGAGAGAGAGATGTTAATATTTTACTAGCATATTTAAATTTCTTGATACATCTGATTTCAGACCATATTTTGAATTAAAGCAACAGTTGGAAATAAGATTACAGCAACTGAAACAAAACGTATTAGATCTACAGACAGCAATTAAAGCCTTAAAGTCTAAATACTCAGCATCTCTAAAGGAACTAGAACATATTTCCGAAGATATCCATGAAAGTAGACGTGTCAGTCTACTGCTTATGTTACCCAGAGAACCTGGAGTAGGAGAAGAAAGTAGTGATTTTTCACCAACTGCGCTGGAGGTCAATTTAGGTATAGGAATCGCGTTTTTATGTCAACATTTCTAATTTTTTACAGTCGGTATAGTGAACTTATTTGCAATTACAGTATTTTATTGTCTGTTCGATAGTGACTGTAATAATGGTGTGTTCTAATTGTGTCGAGGATTGAGAGGTCCGTGCTGGGCAAATGTTCGGCATGTTTGTGTGTCGTCTCCAATCAAGACACACCTACATATGCTAATTATATTTCCACCAGTTTTTGATTTCTGTATATATAAATATATCAAATCTTTACCTTATCATGGTTGGTGTCATAATCTCATGGAGCGTAAGGAGATATTTTTCTGCTCATTATAAATACCTTTAGGTCTAAAATAATGAAATAAAAATCACTATTTACTTTCTCCGTTTTTAGCATGAAATACTTTTCTGACGTCATCAAACGGTGAATAATTGTAACTGTTAGTAACAACAGGTTTCCGCATGAAGAACCACGATGGTGAAAGTGCTAACGATATAAAGCAAATATTAATAGAAAATTGTGATGTTATACACTTTTCATAACTATATATATATATATATATATATATATATATATATATATATATATATATATATATATATATATATATATATATATATACTAATTCAATAAACATTCATTATTTGGGTTAAGTATCAGAACTAGGTGTTGCTAATTTTCTTACTTTAGTTTTGTAGTAATATAATTTTTTAATATATTTTAAAATTTCAGATCAGTTTGAAGCCAGTTCTACAGACCAGCAGTATTCCTGTCCAGAGGAAGAAGAAAGTGACCTCACTTGTGAATTCCTTAAACAGTCACATGAAGACAATGACACGGCAACCGATTATTCCACACAATCACATTTACACAAAATAAAGGATTTAAATCACTGTGAAACTGAGAAAATTAAGTCACTTAGTGAAAATATAGAATCTATTAATAAACATGATGAAATAGATTCGCAAGGATGTGCTAAAAATTATACATCAGGAACATGTTATGAAAATAATTTGACAGAGTGCGTAAAATCTTGATCATAAAGAAAATCTATTTTCAATCATCAACCGATTCTTTTGGTGCCAATTTCATTGTGTTGTTCAGTGAAACAACTCATCTCAATGACAAAAATGTAGCAGATTTCTAGAAAAGAAGTGCAAGACATTATACTTTTGTATTGGAAAACTGAAAAAAAGGTGTTTATATGGATTTTATGGTCTTCCTTACTACTGTCATATTCCACATGTTTATTTGCATTTAAACTAAAGCACAAGTGTTTGAAATTGATCTAAATGAAAATTGTAATGTAATTTTCCCATTGCACGTTAGACAGATATCATGTCATATAAATATGTGGACATTTCAATTTCATTTTACATATTTATAAATGATATACACTGTAGATGAATTTGTCACACATTTTATGATTTTTTTATACTCAACAATATTGCATACTTCACCAGGGCTCACCCCCTATCGCCAAATGCCTGACATGTGACTATCCATGTGTTTTTGACGTCATTGGATTGTGACGTCATAATGACACAAACGTTTGAATGGTCATTTACTTGTGACGTCATATTGGAAAAGTTTGCCAAAAGATGCTATGTCGGGCATTTTACGTTTATTACATCATTGACTAAAAAATAACAGAATTTGATAATTTTCTAGCTAATATTTCTTCTTAATGTTTGGTTGATATTTTGTGCAATCACAGACAACTGAGTTTGACAATACAAACAACATGAGTAAGGACTGTCTTGTTTGGTGATAGCAGAATTGTCTTGAAAATTCTCCCAGTCAAGTCAACCTTCAGACTGGCAAATACATGTGTTGTATATATAGTTTACACTTGTCACCATGTTGCATACAGTTACATGTACAAACCATTTTTTTATCAATATTAATTGAGCTGGCTAATAAAAATTCTATTTGGTTATCAAAAATCTTGGTCGGCTAATTTTAGCTCACTTTTTTAATCAAGGGTGTGCCCTGCTTCACCTATCTCGTGACAAAACCTCAAAACTGACATTATCTTCACCATACATTTACTGTGATAAAATTATTGTTACCAAAATAATAATAAATACATCAATGAAAACTTTGTAATCTTGTGTTATATAGTAGATGGAAAGATTCTTCGGAAAATATCGCAGTGGCCTTTAGTTTAAAAAGCTGCTGTAGTTTGGGGAAAGGGAGTTAGTGTTTTATATTAATAAGATAATGCATGGTTAAGCGACTGTTCATTACCGAGTAATTTTTCGATTGTTCCCATTTTTAATGATACATTCATGGTATTGCTAAATAACAAAGGTAATTTTGTTTACTTTATTATGACGTGTACAAAATCCTATTTACAGTTCCATTTTAACTCCCTTTTATCTTAAAGGGATATGATCACTTAATTATGTAGGAAGGAAGAAACCATTGATCAGTGAAGCTTCGTGCTAATAAATAAAAGAAATGAAACAACAGCAAATATTTTGTACACACTCAGAGGGTAGGTGTGTGAAATCCTATAAGAAGTATGAACCGATACAGAGGAAACAGCAAGAAGCACGCATATGGAGACAGTATGTGGACTCGCAAAAACATCGTACAGTGAAAGACCTAGACAAAGAACAGCGATCCTAGACAAATCTGCAACCCCAACAGTGGAAAAACATTTCAATCAAAATGGTCAGTTGGCGGCTTTAAGTAGGTGTTGAATAGAGAGGAGCCGGATAATCTTGTAAAGGACAGTGATGAAATCAAACCAAATGTAATGATAGATGATATATCAGTCAACGAACCGTCAATAGAAGAACATAGTGTGCAGCCATTTAGAAGCTTAGGAATGGAAAATAACTGGAAATCAATTCTTTGTCTAGTTGCTCAAGGCAGATGCAGTTTTCAGGGACCAAGATACATGAGCTAAAATCACAGGTTGGTGAAAGAAAGAAATTACATGTATCATCAAGTTGGCAAAATACTGCTGCCTGTAGTGGGAAAACTACCGAGGAGGATAATTAATGACCGGATATGAGGACTCCATAGCAGGCTGGGAAAAGACCAAGCTAGATAGGGGAAAGTAAAGGACACGGCAGAATATTTCTCTATACTTCTGAACATAAATGACTCCATCTGCGGTGAAAGCCAATGGATGATAATGAGGCAATGTAGTGAAATTATTTTCTTCAGATTTTCAGTGCTGTAGAAGACCAGGGAGAGGTGAAAACAGTATGGATGCAATATGTGCGGATTTTTATTATTTGTTGTGGATCGAGGGATGAGGAAAGGATTTGACAATGGTGAGAATGGCATCAAATATAAATTATCATAAAAATTGACGATCTAAACTTTGCAGAATGACATATCACTTTTCTCAACCAAACTACCAATATTGGACAAAACAACAGGACTCGAGGAAGAGGCATGAAGAGTAGGACATAAAATTACCATCAAGAAAACTAAAGTTATGAAGATAAATGCAAGAAATCAAGATAAGATCAAATTAAGAGAAAGAACATGTAGATGAATTTTCATAGTTAGGAGTCACTGTGAGCTGTAGGAGGCAGTATGAAAGACCTCAACAACATACATTTAAAAGCCAGATGTCATCTATATTGCTGAACCCGTGTGTGGAACTCGGTCAACATCTCAAGAACAAAGCTGAGATTGTATAAAGCGTTAGTAATACCAATCTTACTGTAGATATTGGAGATTCTCAGAAGAATTTTTGAAATACACTGGCTAGACCACGTGAGGTGAATGTGGAGAAAGAGAAAAGCCGGATTGAGATCCATGGAACACGGTGAAGACAATGGAAGCAGACTGGGAGAACACTGTGAAGGAAGTATTTGCCACAAGGCATGAAGTGGATAGTGATGTTTTGTTATGCAATGGTCATCTTTGACTATGTCACCAATAAGTAGTTTGTGTTCAGAAAAAATCATTCCTAAACACTCCAGGCAGTGTATAGGTGAGGTATAGGGGCGAAATGATTCACCACAGTTCTTTGTTCTGGGACTTTGCACGTTTTGTGTTGCGAGTACAGATATACAACGACGACCAATATAACTAATCTGCTGTTTATACCTGTTTTACAGTGAAACAATAACAAATATGTCTGCTCTGTGGGGAGATGAAGTGGGAATGTTTCAAAACAGCTCATCTCAGCTTTATCAAATAGACAACCATCTCAATAAAATCCAAAAATAGCACACACCTATTTCTTATGTTATGTTTTATTAGTTTGTTTCATCTGATAACAAAATATCTTACTGAAATTTGTCACATCTAATAATAGAATACTACACTGCTGCAGTACTTCATCAAACTTGTATGTCAAGCTGTACATACAGATGATAAAACATATCCACCTCAGAATTCAATTTACCTGTGAATAAAGTTCATGTTTTGTAATCAATTGCCTTCTGGCAAGTTATTTGAAGCCTATCAGGTTGGAAACAAACATGTAACATTCTCATCTAACGTATTTAGCATTTTTCTTATGATTGAAATACTATTCCATGACAAACTGGCTTACCACATACTTCAGTTCAATGTACAAATATAATAAGATGTCTTCCGTCTTCCCTATGTGAAATCAAATATACATGTCAAATATTTCCATTTGCCGTTAGAACTGTATATTCAATGTTCTTAAGTGTATATGGTATTGGTAAATGATTTAAATACATAACATCATCAAGTGTAAAACATGTCTGTTTATTTTACAAGCACTTTCATTCATTAACTTTGCATGGCTTTTTGGAATGTCCTCTTTGATATAAATTTCCCCATGTATGTTACTTGCCGACATATCGTTCAGATGTCTTCTCAAGTCAACACTTCCTTATTCTAGGGAGAACAGGAACTTAAGTCTCTTGGTTTATTTACGTTTGTATTTACACAGTGAGATCCTATCAAGATTTTGTTGGTAAAATGTAATATCAATGTCCGATATCATTGTATGATGACTGTGTCACTGGTCCGCTTCCAGCTGCTGTAAAAGAAGTCGTCTCTTTCTCTCTAGTTCCGCTTCGCTCAAATCACTATCTGAAGAATCAACATTAGCTGCCTGCAAGTAAACAAAGATCAAATGTTATATAAGGGAAGTAACTCCTGCATGTCTTAAGTAAAAAATTGGCTCAACTCATTAAACATTGAAAAACAATGCACTCTTCTGTAAATCAATGACTTGGACAAGTCCAAATGTGTTTTTAGAGGTTAAAATACCATGTCATAGCCTTATAATGTCGGCACAATGTTCCAGGTCTGATGAAATTCACTCAAATACCACTTGCATATACTTTGGATTACTTACCGATTTTGTATGTCTTTTCTTTTTAGTTTTCTTCTTGTGTTTTCTGCGATCTCTTTCCTCATGATCTGATTCTGACTGCACACTAGGAGACCGAGATCTGGATTCTGAATGAACTTTCTTCTTCTTCTTTGCTTTGTGCTTTGATGATGACCTCACTGAGGACACTTCTGTTTCTGAGTCACTTTGCTAAAATCAGAAAGAAATGGAGAGTACAATCTAGGTGTCTGAAACAACAGCGCCACAAAACAGCAATATTAGTCGCTACATACATTTTGTCAAGATGCTCTCTAATAAGAAACAGATACTGTCTTTTATGGTTCCTGCTCATTACATTATATCTCCATATCTTATTAATTTTAATGCCCTCAGGATGAAAAAAAGTAAGAGGCAAATTGATTTTGGACTGTATGTTTGTCTAATTGCAACATTCTGTTCAAGAACTTTGGAGTCTATCAGTAATGATTCTTTGTATAATTAATTCAAAGCCAACATTCAGCAATATTTACCAGAGTATGGGACTTTGAAATATTAATGAATGCCAAACTTCTTGGGGACAGTTTTTTTTTATGAAATATTGTGTTTTGAACATTGTGCTTCATATGAAAGTGATTTATTCTACTCATAATTTTTTATAAGTACTCTTCATGGTGCTTGAATATGTACTGATCCTAGAATATACAGCAAAATAACTGAAATGTGTTAAAGAAAATGACAACAATAATTTTATAGGTGAAAATCTATTTTTCTTTTACATGGGAATCGTTAGAAAATATTGAGAATCCATTCAGGCAAACAAGTCTTTAATGTAAGCCAAAAGTGTCCCAAGTGTAGAAAAAGTGCATCAATATATTAATCCAGGTTAAACCTAAGACTTCTGAAAACAGAAAGCAACCTTTCCCTCTCCAAAAACATTACAGCATTACAGAAGATCAAGATCTTTTGGATGAGACTTTAACCCAGGTATTAGTGTACCAAGATAAAGTGGAACACCCGGGTTCTGTCACAAACCAAAATAATAGTAGTCTATTTTCATAAAAATAGGGGTGGGATTCCACATAAGTAGCTTGTCACCCCTGTTATGATCAAATTTAGACCCGTGGTGTTTGTAAATATGTGTGCCAATCTGTCTTGATAGACCTATACCATGTCAAGATGGGTGCGGCACATTTAAACATTCGTCACTGTATTTGTTGTTGTTAAACAGCATAGGTCATGACAAATCACCTGTAGCATGTGAAAGAGAAATTCTTGTGCAATAACAAGCATACAGACAGTATTGATGAATCCCCATCTGTTAAACCATTATTTAAAAGTTTGTAAGCCATAACCAATAGCTTAACAGGTGCAGATCCTTACTCCTCCCCTCTTTAACCAGTAGGGGACTAAAACCTTTTGTAAATTTACTTACAGATTTTGACCGAGATCGAGACCTCTTGTTTTTATGTTTCTTTGATTTCCTTTTCTTTGAATGATGATGGCTACACGATTCCTCTAATATCATTTGAAATTCTTTGAAGAGACGAATTCTCTCTGACTCTAATGTGATTGCCTGGTATGTTGGCTCCTGTTCAATCTTGTCTCGTATCTAAAAACAAAATGATAATAAATAATAGTGAAATTTCTGTATAGGGTGGAGAAATTTTTTTATAGGATACATTACAGGGTTCGAAAAATCCACTCGCATTGGTGAGTAAAAAATCGTTTAGGGCGAGTAAATATCCATTATGAACTCGCCCGTGTGGCGAGTGCTGACGGTTTTAAATTTCAAAACTGGTCCATTTCCTTCTATTTTCAGTTCAAAATACATTACAATAAACAATTAGAAACTTAAATAATTATTTTATTGACAATTAAACATGTTAGTCTTTACCTCATCGCCAAAATTGTCACAGAACACATCGTGTGGTGACAGCTGATACTTGCAGTTTGTTGAGGAAGTGGAAGTTGGATGTGTGTAAATAAAAGAACCAATACCAAACGGACCTTAATTTCAGGATTTGGTAAAATAATCATAACACTATAATTTGTATAGAAGTTGTAAAATCTGAATTAAATGTAAGTGAATGATAAAAGTAAAAATAGTTACTCAATACTATAAATAAAAGTTTTAATGGAAATATAGAAATGGATAGCTCTTGTTTTCATCTAACAATAGTGAAAACTTACTTTTGTAATTTATATTGATTTAGTTAAACACATAGTAGTAACATCATAAAATAGTAATACTAATAATTGATTATATTAATAATTATGCAAATGCAAATGCATCATTCAGAGACAATATATATTGTATATAAATTTATCTATTAAAATAACAATAACTTAAAAAACAAAATTAAATAAAATGGGTTTTTTCATTGTGGGTAACCAGATTTTTATGGCGGGCAACCAAAATTTCAATCAAGAATATGAATTCTAAAACTTAAAATGAGAGCATACAAAAAGTGTGCTAAGATTTTCACACATTTTTCATCATAATAAGTACTTAATTAGAAAAAAAGACAATTTGTCAAATGAAGAGTATCATATCTGTTAAGTCATATATGTAAGATCTATTTACTTTGAAAACAGATTTTATACGCTCTTAACACATTTAGTTTGAAATACTGTTTTCATACTTGGGCGAGTGCAAAATGAGTTTGGGTGAGTGGAAGTTATGTAATCACTTGCCTGAAGGGTGACTGCCTTTATACAAATTTTTCGAACCCTGCATTAACCAGAGGCCACAAAGAGCATTAATCGCTCACCTGGACATTTTAACGTCAGTTTTAGATGTTGTATTATAATTGCATGTGCATTCCAAATTTTTTGTTGATCTGTAAAATGACAGCTATGGCAACAATTTGCCACACGGTAAGAAATCCGTAGGAAGTTAAACACGACTAAGTGATTTCACACACAATGCAACTTAGAGTTAATCTTCAAAATCAATTATATAACAGTAAATTTACATCAATAAATTCAGGTTAGGGATAAAATCATGGGATGTGAAGGAGAACTTTTTTGAGGATTGACAATGTAAATAAAAATACATCAAAACTTTATGCTTCATTGAAAATAGGAAGAAAACTTACATCTTCCCACTTTGAATCCACTTCGATTAGCGGTGTATGCTGTTTTAACATGTTCCTAAAAGAACTCTCTAATTTTCGTAGCTGAAACGTAAGAAAGTTTATATTCTTTAAGTTATTGTCATTATTCATTCAGATATTCCAGTTAAAAACAGCCAAAGGCATCATTTCATGGATGTTCAGGATATTCAAAATTTTCATGAATGCAAATTAGGCCAGATAAGACATACATACATCAGAGTTGATCAAATTCATTATTACAACAGGGTGGACAGATGGATGTATAGACGGAAGCCTGGCATGGATATGTCCTCTGTTCGTGTTGCCAATAAAAAATGTGTTGGTATTATGTTACTTTTCACAATTGGCGAGTGGGTCAAGACAAACAAATATAGATAAGTCTGTTGTTTGATGTAATCTGACTGAACTTCAAAATACATTTTAGTAATTTTCCTTTCTCCCTTAATTACCAATACGTTTTTTCCTGATTTGCCCCCTAAAACAATTAGGGAAAATTAGATAAAAAAGAATCTAAAAATGTAGGTAGGAGCATATCAGATAATAAATAGTCTGCAACATATGCTTACCTTCCTAGCTTCTTCCTTCAACCTTTCTTTTTCTCTTGCCTCTGCTTTCTCTATCAACTGTTAATGATAAAATAAATAAAGCATGAAGATTTTGAATCATAACATTAAAATTAAAGTATAATTTAAAACGACAAAGACATGGCAAATTTAATGGTAATTTGGTCACATGTTAGTCTTGTACATGTACATAATCAGTACACACAAACAATACAATTGATATTAAATATGGTAATTCACAGCCTAAACATAACTCAATATCAAATTCCTTTTTGTAAATAAACAATCCAATATTTGTGTTCATTATGAACTATCGTAGTAGCACCATTTATTATACATAAACAATTATTTATGCGACTACCAATCCCTGTTTTCATCTCTGCCGACATCAACCTATCAAAACGGAGCATCAGATATCTGCATAGTTCGGTCAGTTGCAAAATTTTCTTCAGACAAATAGACTATGGAAATAAATGGATTTTACTTTATATCAAATGATATCATCTAGGTCACAAGGTCATAGGTCACGATAACATTTGAAAGGGCTGATCATAAGGATAGTACATGTAAAATATTCAAGCCCTACTGCTCATATTTCAAACGATCTAGCTCAGGACCCATTGCACAATAAGTTGTTAAATTTAAAATGAAGTTAACCAATTTTATCCCTTTCAATACTGCAACATCATAGTTGCATAGTGACATAATACACTGTAGAAGTTGACATTTTCTGCAGTCTGCTCACTGTAGCATATTTTCATCATAATGTTGTTTTGCTGTGCAGTCTGATTTTTAATTTATGGGTGTGGAATGAATAAATTTGAGAGAAATTTTAAGAATATCATCTTATTTTAATAATCAGCGCTCTACAATGCGACCAAATCACTCGCAAATGCGACCATTTTTTAGATTTTGGCGAGTGTTTAACCTCATTCAGTCGCCACATTGCGACCAGTTTTTTCCTCGAACCGGAAATCAAAAGTTTGTCCGTTTTCACTGTGAAATTACATTATAGAAATCATGGTCTGTTATGCGCTTAACAACAACCAATTTGGTTATTCAGTTTCGATAAGATAGAGCGTCTAACGCACGTGGATTACGTAAAAAAACACGTTGTATTGCTCTCATGTTTTCGACTTGAAATTTTCCTAACAGCACAGGATGACATTTTTTTCTCGGTCAAATTCAACAGAAGTATCATTAGACACTTTTGAGTTTAAACGATCTTGGTTAAAGGAATACTGGAACAGTGTTATGGCTAGTGTTCGACTAGGCCGAACTTTCTGCCCCAATTTCGATTTTAATGTAAGCGATTTTTAAGTGGTAAAATTGGCGCAGAAAGTTCGGCCTAGTGTTCGACGAGGAGGACAAGCAGACCACAGCCTAATTCCTTTGGGGATTCTATCGTGGCCGATTTATCAAACACAATAAAACGGCCGCGACAGAATCTCCAATGGGATTAACCACAGTCGGAACTGGAAATTTTATCTGGAAATTAAAATCGAGAGTCAAACACCCGATTGTTGGACAAACACCTATAAATTAAAGAACTGTATAGGTGTTTGTCTGACAATCTGGTCACGGGTGTTGGACTCTAGATTTTAACTTGCAGACAAAATTTACAAATCTTGTGGGCAGTCTCTGTTTTGTAAATTCTGTCGAAAAGAAACTGGCGTTAAAAATTTTAAAACAAGTTTAAGGTTGCCTCAATATTAGAACTACAAATATGAAAAATATAGGCATATAAACACTCCTGAATTGATAAAAAATGCACAAAAAGGTCAACATGCAGTTAATAACCCTTGTTTTAAATGGATTGAAACAATAAAATGTTACATAAACTTAGAACATTAATATTTTATTTCATTTCTATATTTTCATCCAGTGGATTTTTTAAGAACATGCACACACACACACACACACACACACACACACACACACACACACACACACACACACACACACACACACACACACACACACACACACACACACACACACATATATATATATATTGGCGAGTAAAAGTTCCTGGCTGGCTAGTAAAATTTCTGGTTCACTGGCCAAATGAAGAGTGAATTTTTTTAGTGTTGTAGAGCCCTGATAATGTACAAATAAAACTTCTGAATGAAAAACCTGAATAAATCAATACATCTTAAATACATGTATAGTTTATTGTATACACAATCTTTCCTCTGTGTTTCACATAAAAAACTGCATATTCACATGTTCTCTGACAAATGTTATGTATAAACTCATCATGAAAAAAGAGATGAAAATATGCTAACTCACTTGATAAAAATTCAAAATTTTAAGTCTGACCAACATATTCAGCTGAAAATGTGTTAAATTTAAAGCTTAGATTTAAATTAGTCGACACATATTCCATGAAGGAGGTTTCTGCATTAAAATTGACTGTAAAATCATCGTCACCGCTAACATCTTATTTGGAATCGATATCTATCTATGATTCTATTTCCATAGAAATAGGGTTTACAGTTTGATCACATGCAGAATCATCATTCAAAACAGATACTAAAAAGTCATTTTTAGAGTTGGAATCAGAGTTGAAAATGTCGAAGACATCTTGGGGAAATCTTGGATGCATAAGCGGCAGCCATTTTTCAACAACTTTCATCCGCCAATTCAAAATAATAGCATTTTTATATTCATCCATTACTTGTACACGTGATAATATAGACTACAGTCTCATCTAAACTCTCTTTATCGTGATTTCTGATCATAAACTGAAACTTTGAAAAACCCATTGAATGTGAAAGAGAAACACGGCAGTTTTGGATGCTCTTGTAATCAGTGATTGTACTTCTACCGGTCGAATGTGGATGTTATTGTGAGTAGTGAACAATGAATTTAGTGAGCATTTTTCAACACTTTTATAATGAAAGGGTAAAACCAATGGGCTAACTGTAGGTTAAATTGGACAATGTGTTGTGCAACTGGGTCCAGGTTTATGTCCAAGGCTCATGCTGATAATGCCAGGGGTACAACATTATTTCTCTGTATATTTTGTCCTAACAAGCCACAAAGAAATGCTCCGACCACTAAGCTAAGAAGGCCCCTGACAGGGTCAAAATCTGCATTGTAATGCTTGTAGGGTACATTTTTGCTTGCATCAAATTTTCCAACAACATTACTAATTGCCTTTCATCTAAATATTATTTCAAATAATTTAATGAAACAGAAGTTGAAATACTCTGAGATTAGAAATATAATCCAACAATACACAAGACTTAGGAAATATTGCTGTTTCTCTTCTACTTACACTATTATAGGTCAGTTTAATGTTGCCCGAGTCCAGACCTATAGCTCGTTTATCAATTGCTATTTGAGAAGCAAAGTCTTCAAAGGAAGTGCTGACCTCTACAAGAAAACCTTTTTCCTGTAAAAGAAATGACATATCAGACATCAGTGTCAACAGAATTATAAAAGTGGGGCAGAATTCTGGTGACAACAGTAATATCTAACTAAAACAGGGTTTCAGTAAACACTGGGCCAACCGTTATTATTAAATATAAAAGTTAACTGAAGACCTTTATCTGCACTTTAATTGACGTACACTTAACTTAGGGCTATTCCAGAAATAAGTGTCCCTGAGGGTCAGAATGCCATTGACATATATTGTCTTGGGGTGTAATATATACAAAGTAAATACATATTTAAATTTATAGATGTGTTTGTAAATTTCTGCATTCTGCCCCTAGGAGACACTTTTTTCTGGAATTGCCCTAAGTATACATATAATATATTTACTCAAATGTAAATTGGTCAGCTACTGTAAGTACTGAAAGCAGTAAAACAGTCAAGATTTACAATAACAAATGCCTTGTTCATACATTTTATCTCCAGTTAATGTTAGATTACCTTTAGAATTTCTTTAACAACTCTCTTCTCATCGTGGAATCTGGCTTTCAAATCTTCTACGTAAAACTTGAACAAGTCCAGAGGTGTTGAACCTGTAAAGTGCAAGGAGAACAGCTTTAACCCTTTCAACCCTACAAACCATAATAGACTGATTTTAAACATTACAAAAGTATATACTACTCAGATACTCAGGGGTGGAAGGGTTAATTAAGCTATGGTATAAATCATTTATTGTTATATATTTGTTAAATGATTTCAACTGAATACAAACTAGAGACTGATATCATTTTCTATAGTTTTGAAGATTTTTTCTTCTTTTTTGAAGACTGTTGTACATCAATGAAACAAGGACAAGCATTCCAGGAGTATTGATGATCAACATATGTTCCTTGTAAGATTCTATTAATCTTGAGTATACTGTTAAGTATTTTTATGCTGAGTGATATAGCTTCCACTTTGCAAGAATGTTAGGAGTTCAAATCATGGCTGAGCCAGATCAAAGACTCACATAGGTAATGACAAAAAAGACTGGAGTCCTGCATCACTGCAGGTGTGACATGTTTAGAAACTCACACTGCTTTGACACACATACATAGCACAGGTCATTATTTGTAACACCTCTGTAACAGAATCACCTCATGGATCATTTTTTGAGTCTGATCAGTTTTGTTGGAATAATTTGTACTCGGATCATGTGCCTTCAAATGAAAGTCGTCAAGATCCTTTCTGGTTATGTAATATTTATATTGACAACATTCAGTGATATCTTGTTTCAGTTCAACCGTGAGGAAATGAGTTTAGACAAAAGTTCTTGTAAAGCTGACAAGTATCATCACTTCCCTGTAGACTGGTTTTCAAAACTGACACCTAGCACTGCATTTGATCTATATTCCAGGTCATATATATGGTAATTTGCTTAACCAGAAGTTTTGCTTTGAAACTGCACATTATTACGATGAACTGTGACGGAACAGAATAACTTGAAAAAGGTCTATTAGACTACATTTCAGTCAAACATGTGTACATGAATTCATCTATTTTAATACACAAAGATTGTTTAAGTTATCGAAAAACAATATATACTACAACACTCTACCTGGTTGCCCCAGCATATTGGTAAATCGTACATCCTGGCTGATGATGGGATAAAGGTCCATCCACAATGACATTGAGTTTAATTTACTTTGTTCATGTAATTCATCAAGCAACACCTGTGAAAATAAAAATGATAAAGTGCAATACTGGCTCAAACCTATTTAAATAAAAAGTCTGTCAAAAATATAAAGCTTTTACATGGTATTCATTGTTAATTTAAACTTCAAAATGTCAAACATCTGGAAACAAGAACACACACAAAAATTTTCTCATATTGCATTACAGCTTCCTGGATGAATTTGCATGGCAAAATACTTGGATCCTTTTGTGTTACATTTTGAGAATATAATTATTAACCAATTTATCCCTGAAGACATATTTGGACTGGTCTAAGTCATTGATTTACAGAAGAGTTCATTGTTTTTCACTTGAACCTTCAGCCCAGCTGAGCTAAAATGAAAAAGGGAATTCCAATGACATAATTTGTGGGATCATTTAACATACAAACTTACAAGGAAACCCTCTCGGTTTTTCCTCTGTTGTCTCTTTCCTCTACGTCTCTCTCGTTCTTTTTCATCATCATATTCCTGTTCCAGCATCCTGATATGTTCCTCAAAGCAAACTAATGCATCCTCTTTGTCCATATCTAAACACATAGGAAAAAAGTATACAGAAAGATGTTGAAAAACATGCACTATTAAAACTATGGTCTTACTTGAAAATTTCAAGATTTACTTATTACTTTTTACGATTTTTGGCAAAATCTGTAACTTGATATGTAAAATTCTTATTGGTCTTTCTCTACCCAGTCTTATTCTATAACAGTAAATCATTGATAGTCAAATCATGATAGTCAAACCTCAAGAATGTTTAGTTCTAATACAGTACAACCTTAGAAGAAAAACATCTTTGGAAGCATTGTAGGTCTTGTTCAATTGTAATACAACTTTGAGAGTGAAAGAAATTTTGTCATGTTGAAAAACGTTTGTGCTCCAATATCTCTTAAACCTGACACTCAGATCGATACCCAAACATCACCTAACATTTTATCTAATCCAGTGAAATGTAAATATTCTGATAACCATTTGTCACTGTCTGTATAGTGGTATAGGTAAAATATTGTTTATATATCCACATAATTTGTCATGCACATACATAACGATTTATCAAAGGCCAGGTCTGCCAGGTCTGCCAGCTACCCAATGATGTTAATGTATTATACAATGCCAGAACGTGGTCTCAAAAGACTGATTATTTTCATGAAGGTGGTCTTTTAAGAAAGGTTCCACTGTACAAAATTCCCTAGAGGGAAGTCATCTGAACTAGTTAAGTGATAACAAAGAAGAATTTTGTATATGTGTGTGACTCCTGAAAGACAATTCACGAACATACTGTGTAAGTCTGGATCCTCTGTAAATCTAGAGTTATCAAGGAGCATCTGTGAGGCCTCGGACCATGTAGTACAGTAGGTTAGGTTTGGCATGCTATCCAAGATTTCTGCAAATACTTTCGTATTTCTTTTTCTCAGTGATTTGGATTCCTCCTACAATTATGAAATTATATCCAGACGAAAGACTGGCTCATCAAACAACATAAATGTACATGCTAATTGTTGGATTGGGAAAATTGAGAGGCCAGTTACACTGCATAAAACTAAAAGCACCACTTTAGGTTTCCAATACAAAATTCCTATCTTTTTTGTAGTCTTAAAATGCATCAGTACATCTATGTCCTATTTTGACACAAAAGTATTGAAAATCAATTAATAGGCAAGAAATATCCACTGATTACTTAATAATCCTCTATGTAGCCATTTCTGTTTTCTAAAGTTATTACTACTATAAAGGTAGGACATGAAAAGAGATTGTCAAGACTTCCGCCATTCATATAAAAACTTATGTACTAGTATACAGTAGACTCTCGTTATCCCAAAATCAGATAATTCACAATTCAATGAATTCAAGATTCAACTGTATACTTTTTACATAATTTGGTTTGTGTCAAGTATTGGACTGGAACATCGACAGTGTAGGTCAGATAATTAACTCATTCACCGCTAAAGACACATTTGGACTGGTTTAAGTCATTGATTTACAGAAGAGTCCATTGTTTTTCAGGGGCTGATGAGTTAAAAACACAATTTCCTTGAATATTTTATTTATCTGGAATATGACTGTATATTCAAGTCATTATTATCATATTTCCGTTGTTATATTTGCTGTAAATTCTATTAATATTTATGTGATTAAATGTTTTTAAAAAAGTTTTTCGATGTTTACAAACATTTCTCTGAAACTAGTAGCACGTACCGTTAACAGAATAGAATACACACAACTGATTAATTATGAATGTAAACAACAAT
This sequence comes from Atrina japonica, assembly GCA_030159075.1. NCBI lineage: Eukaryota > Metazoa > Mollusca > Bivalvia > Pterioida > Pinnidae > Atrina > Atrina japonica. The sequence goes on from BROG01000994.1 coordinate 62,433, forward strand.
AAATCACTTTTGATTTATTTTCAAATCTTGCATGGTAAAAAGAACATTAATAGACAACAATTATATAAATTATACACTGATTTCCACATCCAGAGATAGGCGACTCTAAACCAGGCTAATTTTTGTAATTTTTTTATAGCTATTGTGCATCCCTCACAGATTTTTTATCTGAAATGAAGATCACAAGCTGTAGATGAAATGACATAACTTTTGGACAGAGTTATGGACGGATACAGTGAGTCTGTTGACATGTTATGCGACAAAGCACCTGCATTTTATGTAACACCTGCAAGAACTGTGACATTTACGTCTTATTCCTAGAGCTTGATGATGGAACAAATATGTCCTGATTGAAGTGTCTCAGGCCGGACTTGAATTCTACTTGGAACTCTCGCCACTTGCAATAACAAAGCTATCCTCCAGGTGTGGTCTTATAAACTGCTGATGTCAAATTTCTTATCAACTGACTGACATCATTCAATTAGAAAAGAGATTGAAATATCTGTGGAGAATTTGAATAAAAAAACTTTTTCTTTTTTCATAATAATTAACAACCCACTTTTTCCCTTTTAGCCAGCATGTGAACAACATCATCAAAGAGTTCTCGACGGTCCCGGTCATGAACATTTCTCCAAACGTCTTCACTTCCAAACATGTCGTCTGCTTTCCTGTTGAGTGAATAATTAAACAAAATTGTACTTGATATTTTCTGCAGAAAGTATCTATCAATAGTCATTGATATACTGATAAAATCAAACTGATAATATATTATTAGATACAAGCACAGCCTCCCCAGAAACACTTTTTTTATCAACAGCATGGAAAGCGTATATATTCCACAGGAGGAATATAAGCCTTAGGTGAAGTCACAATTTAGATACAAAGTGTCAGGGATTAGTTATGTCAGTATTGTGCGATTCATTGAAAAAAAATAAATAATGTGCCCAGACGTATGTATATAGACAACACGTAAAACAGTAATATCAGAGCCTGTGATATACTCAGTATAATAAATTTAATTTACAGGAAAATTGTCATACCGGAAATGATGTTTAATGTTTCAACTTTCATAAGGTCGTAACAATATTAGGTTTTGGGACATATTCCATGATTCCTGTAAATATATCTTGAAATCCAACACTGTATTGATCTCATGAATGTTGAAAAAATAACAAAAAAATAATCTTTAAATTTACATTGTTTAAACTGTTAGCACAAACAATGCATTGATTTTACTTAAAGAGAAACAATAAAAAAGAAACTACTTTGTGCAGGCCAATTGGTTTATGCAAACATAAAAGTTATTTTCGTCAACATGTTTAAGCTTGCAGAATGTAAATTTTTGGTTTTTAACGAGAAAACTTTTGTAGGTCTTAAAGTGAAATGACACTGATTTTAATTTTCTATTGTGGAACGAACAAAGCTGTTATTTGAATGGTCTGAATTAGTGGTTATATCGAGTAGTATCCAAAGTTTACACAAATGTCATACCAGTATTTGATGTTGGAATTCATTTTCTCGCTGTGTAACAAAAATTTTTCCAAGTCCTCTTTAGCCTGCTTAGCTCTGAGTCTCTGTTCTTCCTAAAACAACAAAAAATAAATATGGTAGATAAAATCTAAGACATTTCTACAGCCATGTTTTGTTTTGTTTGTATCATTGGTGTTTTCAGGGATTTTTGTACCTCCAAATTTATGATTCTATGGTTTGAAAAACTGGGAAAAACATTATATTTTTACTGAAATAGAAATGCTTAATTTGAGATATTTGTTTGAAAATACTTTTTTTTTTTTTTTGAATTTCAAAACTGGAAAATTTTTGCATAATTTTGGGAAAATACAAGCCATTTTTGCATTGAGATTGGTCATGTAACCAGACCCAAAATTAGCCTAAGAAATTCCCTGACTTTACGTCAGATTCAACAGTTTTTTTTCGGTTATTTGGTGGCCACAGTTTTTAATGGTGAAGGAGATAATCTGGTTACAATGTACTCAGGAAGAGACCACCTTCCAGAAGTAAACTGGCAAACCTTCCAACAAAATCAGCTTGCTTTCCAGCACGATTTGAACCCGCGCTGACTAGAGTTGAGATACTTCAGGGTTTAAAGTGTGATGCTCTAACCCCTCAGTCACAGAGGTCCCAACACTAACTACAGGTGAGACACTTCATGGTTTAAAGTGTGATGCTCTAACCACTGTGCCACAGAGGCCCCAACACTAACTACAGGTGAGACACTTCATGGTATAAAGTGTGATGCTCTAACCACTGTGCCACAGAGGCCCCAACACTAACTACAGGTGAGACACTTCATGGTATAAAGTGTGATGCTCTAACCACTGTGCCACAGAGGCCCCAACACTAACTACAGGTGAGACACTTCATGGTTTAAAGTGTGATGCTCTAACCACTGTGCCACAGAGGCCCAAACACTGACTACAGGTGAGAGACTTCATGGTTCAAAGTGTGATGCTCTAACCACTCAGCCACAGAGGCCCAAACACTGACTAGAGGTGAGAGACTTCATGGTTCAAAGTGTGATGCTCTAACCACTGGGCCACAGAGGCACCAACACTGACTACAGGTGAGACACTTCATGGTTTAAAGTGTGATGCTCTAACCACTCAGCCACAGAGGCCCAAACACTGACTACAGGTGAGAGACTTCATGGTTCAAAGTGTGATGCTCTAACCACTGGGCCACAGAGGCACCAACACTGACTACAGGTGAGAGACTTCATGGTATAAAGTGTGATGCTCTAACCACTGTGCCACAGAGGCCCCAACACTTACATGGTTTAAAGTGTGATGCTCTAACCACTGTGCCACAGAGGCCCAAACACGACTACAGGTGAGAGACTTCATGGTTCAAAGTGTGATGCTCTAACCACACTCAGCCACAGAGGCCCAAACACTGACTAGAGGTGAGAGTGAGAGACTCTAACCACTGGGACACAGAGGCACCAACACTGACTACAGGTTACACGTTTAAAGTGTGATGCTCTAACCACTCAGTCAGAGGCCCAAACACTGACTACAGGTGTGAGAGACTTCATGGTTCAAAGTGTGATGCTCTAACCACTCAGTCAGAGGCCCCACTGACACTGACTCAGTTTAAAGTGTGATGCTCTAACCACTGGGCCACAGAGGCACTTCAGTGTGTTCTAACCAAGGTGAGAGACTTGTGTGATGCTCTAACCACTCAGTCATAGGCCCCAACACTGACTAGAGGTGAGAGACTTCATGGTTTAACGTGTGATGCTCTAACCACTCAGTCACAGAGGCCCCAACACTGACTACAGGTGAGAGACTTCATGGTTTAAAGTGTGATGCTGTAACCACTCAGTCACAGAGGCCCCAGCACTGACTAGAGGTGAGAGACTTCATGGAGTAACTCAGTCAGAGGCCCCAGCACTGTTTGAGAGACTTCATGGTGTGATGCTCTAACCACTCAGTCAGAGGCCCCAGCACTGACTATAGGTGAGAGACTTCATGGTTTAAAGTGTGATACTCTAACCACTCAGCCACAGAGGCCCCAACACTGACTAGAGGTGAGAGACTTCATGGTTTAAAGTGTGATACTCTAACCACTCAGCCACAGAGGCCCCAGCACTGACTAGAGGTGAGAGACTTCATGGTTTAAAGTGTGATGCTCTAACCACTCAGCCACAGAGGCCCTAACACTGACTAGAGGTGAGAGACTTCATGGTTTAAAGTGTGATGCGCTAACCACTCAGTCACAGAGGCATCACAGTGCTTTAAAATTGTCAAATTATTATATTGTTCAAATTCACACTTGCGCCAAACCTTAACCACATTTATACTTTTACTACCTATAGTTACCTCCACCGAATTAACTTGCACCACTTGCATTGACCTCACCACCTACAGTGACCTCAACCAATTTCACATCTGCACCACCTACAGTGACCTCAACCAAAATCAGATGGCCATCATCTACATTGACCTCAACCAAATTCACATTGCCATCATCTACAGCAACCTCACATTGCTCCACCTACAGTGACCTCAACCAAAATCAGATGGCCATCATCCACATTGACCTCAACCAGATTCACATTGCCATCATCTACAGCAACCTCACATTGCTCCACCTACAGTGACCTCAACCAAAATCAGATGGCCATCATCTACATTGACCTCAACCAGATTCACATTGCCATCATCTACAGCAACCTCACATTGCACCACCTACAGTGACCTCAACCAATTTCACATCTGCACCACCTACAGTGACCTCAACCAAATTCACATTGCCAACACCTTAGTGACCTCAACCAAATTCACATTGCCATCATCTACAGCAACCTCACATTGCTTCATCTACAGTGACCCCATACATCACAGGTTTATGCAATTTACTGTCACTAGTTCTTTTAAAAAAGAGTACATGAAATTATGAGTCCCTTTATGAAAAAGTCAAAACAACACTGATATACACTTACCTTCTCCTCTTTCGCTCTTTTAGTTTTGTATTCATTAAAAGCCTGTTTTCTCTCATTCAGCTGTTTTAAGGCGCCATATCTTGGATCGTTAACAATGACTTTCAGAGCTTGCTCCCATGTAGAGGATGAAGAAACATTCTGAAAATAAAAAATTCTCTTTAAATTCATTGACATTTGACTTCAATTGGGAAATTATGACTGCAAATTGGGAAAAAATGAATTGTATTTGCATTGGAAATGGGCCCTTATTTCGGCCCTGAATGCTAGGGCTGCTAGCTATATAATTTGTCCTTGTTTAAATATACAGATAATCTCATAATTGATTAAAAAGCCCGATATTAGGTGTAAACTCAATGTCTAATACATACCTTCTCTTTCAGAAGAGTTTTAAATGCATCCATTGCCTCTCGCTTGTTCTTGAAGACTAGAGGAGGGTGTACTTCTTTCTTCTTTGGTTTCTCTTCTTCACTTTCATCACTATTTTAAATATAAATATTTGACCAGTCATATCTTAAAGAGATACATTAACTAATTCACCCCTAAAGACCCATTGGGATTGGCGTCAGTCATTTATGGAAGAGTCTATTATTTTTCAGGGGTTAATGAGTTAAGAACAAAGTCAAGTTATAAATTTCTACACCAATTTTAACCAATCTACAGCACTTTTTGAATAGATACATGTGTGACATACAGTACATTTTTGGTAGTTTAATTTCAGTACTTTCTTAAAAATAGGAATTAACATTTCCCCCAAGATCAAAGTAAATTATTATGTCCTCTCTTTGTACAACATGCAGGATTACTCCAGCATCTGAAGCAAAACACGTGCAAAGAACCACAAAATGTATATGTCATGCAAATTTAGTTTATATATGAACAATAGAAGCAAGTAAACATAATCTCAACCAATCACCAGATGCCATCGCTGTAGCGTCATCATAGAGATGAACTAAAAACAGCTGCCACTGTTCTGTGGCATAAAACACAGGTTAAACAGGTTTAACTTTAAACTAACTTTAATATTTTTTGTCTCACCTGCTTTCTTTCTTCTCTTTCTCTGGAGGTGGGACTACTGTAGTTTTTGCTCCTGCGCTAGGTGGTGGTAATTCAATTGAGGCCAATGTTGCCTGCATTGCCGCTTGGATTGCTGAAGATGGTTTGGCTGGCTGTTGAGGCAATGTGATGCTGCCAGAGGTTGGGGCTACAGTTGTTGGTAAAGCTGGCAGAGATGTAGTCTTGGCTGGTTCCGGATCTGTACTCCTGTTGCAAATCAGAAAGAAATGATCAATTCTTACCCCTAATAAATACAAAATTTGAGGAGATTCATATTAGGCAAAATGTGTGCATCACATTTACTTACATGAAGTACATCTAGAAGAGTTCAAGAGATTTACAATAGCTCTTCTACAGTGGAACCTGTCTTGAAAGACAATGTCTTCTTAGACCACACTCTGAAAACCATGTGGTAAATAATCTCTTCAATAATACCTCTTATGAGACCACCTGTTTTATATCACCACATTTTAGTGGCAGATGGGGTGGTCTCCCAAGACTGCCTGGTTCCACTGTATCAATTTCAGCATGATTTATCAAATTTTTCCATTAAATAGTCCAAAATAGATACTTGTTGGACATGTTAACCATTGATGCAAATGGCGATAATCTGCAATACTGAAATGCATATGTCAATGTTCATATCTTATTCCACATCTGACTATGTTATCAATACTTTCCATATTTGCAGCATACAGTGTTCTTTCTTATTACCATTCTGACCAGTTAGACTCTATGATATACACTTTCTGTCAGTTGGGATTGGCAAAAATAATTTTTTTTGGTCCCATGCAAACCAAAATGACAATCATCCACATGACACAGACCCATAAGACACAGACCCATAAGACATACATCCATATGACAAACACCCACATAACATACACCCACATGACATACACCCACACGACATACACCAACATAACATACACAAAAAGATATACACCCACATGACAAATGCAAGTATGACATACATCCACACGACATACACCCACAAGACATACACAATATGGCATACACCCACATAACACACAATAAAGACATACACCAACATGACAAACGCATGTATGACATACATCCACACGACATACATCCACAAGACATACAAAATATGGCATATATCCACATGGCATACACAATATGACATACACCCACATGACATTCACAAAAAGACATACACCCACATGACATACAAATATGACATACACCCACATGACATACACAAATATGACATCCACATGACATACACAATATGACATCCACATGACATATACAATATGACATACATCCACACAGCATACACCAATATGACAAACATCCACATGATATACACCAATATGACATTCACCCATATGACATACACCAATATGACATACATCAATATGACAAACACCCACATGACAAACACCAATATGACATATATCCGCATTACACACCCACATGACATACACCCACATGACAAACACCAATATGACAAACACCCACATGACATACACTAATATGACATACACCCACATGACATTCATCCACATAGCATACACCAATATGACATACATCCACATGACATACACTAATATGACATACACCCACATGACATACACCAATATAACGTGACATAATTAACTGCAGGAATAATCTACTTACCCCTCTTGATTTCGCTTCGTTGCTAAATCTGAAAAAAATTAAATTCAGAGTATGTTTATAATTCTGTTCAAAGATTTACACTTCAGTTATATAATATAATTATACAATTAATATATATCAATCATCACTGTATTAATAGTCACCAAAACAGGCATAATGCCAAAATATATAAATTGACAAAATCAATTCATCTACCCAAGAAGTATATCTGCACCTGGTATAGTGAGCCTATGACAAATATATTTGGTACATGTAATAACAAGATGTTGGAATCATTAAAGCAAATAATTATAAGTAAGAGGGCAAAAACTCCCTAAAAAGTTGAGCAGTATTTTCCTCCCTTTATGCACATCTACATGTTGTGGTTTTCCATTGTGCCAAATTTAATCAAAATTCTTTCATGTATCTAAGAGGAGTTGCGTTGACAAAATGTTGACAAAAAGTTGAATCTTGTTAAGATAAAATCAGTTGAGTGGAAATTCTGGATATGTCAAAGATGAATGACCAGTCCCAATTTTTATAGACAGAAAAAATATGTTAAGTAAAAAATATGGTTATCTCAAATTCCAGACATCTTGAAGTAATTAGAGAGTCCAATGAATCTTGAGATAACATGATACCTCTATATGTCATAAACTGTACCTTCAAGTTCTTCTAGCTCCTTAGGTTTTGTCCACCGGGACTCCTTTGTCTGTGAGTTATGATAGTAAACTTTCCCCGAGTCTGATTTATATTCTTTCCATGGACAGTTGGATAGCATCAGCTGGAAGAGTAAAAGTAATGGAAAATGTCAAGAACTTCTTGGGCAAAAAAAAAAAAAGAAAGAGTTGAATACAGGTGTTTTATATGCTTTGAGTGAATACAGGTGTTTTATATGCTTTGAGTGAATACAGGTGTTTTATATGCTTTGAGTGAATACAGGTGTTTTATATGCTTTGAGTGAATACAGGTGTTTTATATGCTTTGAGTCTCATAATACAGGCATTTTATAAGCTTTGAGTGAATACAGGCATTTTATATGCTTTGAGTGAATACAGGTGTTTTATATGCTTTGAGTGAATACAGGTGTTTTATATGCTTTGAGTGAATACAGGTGTTTTATATGCTTTGAGTGAATACAGGTGTTTTATATGCTTTGAGTCTCATAATACAGGCATTTTATAAGCTTTGAGTGAATACAGGCATTTTATATGCTTTGAGTAAATACAGGTGTTTTATATGCTTTGAGTGAATACAGGTGTTTTATATGCTTTGAGTGAATACAGGTGTTTTATATGCTTTGAGTGATTTTTAGTGAATGAATACAGGTGTTTTATATGCTTTGAGTGAATACAGGTGTTTTATATGCTTTGAGTGAATACAGGTGTTTTATATGCTTTGAGTGAATACAGGTGTTTTATATGCTTTGAGTGAATACAGGTGTTTTATATGCTTTGAGTGAATACAGGTGTTTTATATGCTTTGAGTGAATACAGGTGTTTTATATGCTTTGAGTCTCATTAAAGGTACACTTTTACACATTGTCATAGCATTTAAGTCAAGATTTTATTTCCCCATAACCTTGTTTTTGGTTATCATTTTTTAATTAACTCATACTCTTATGATAAACACACTGACACAAATACACTTGAATCATCCCCCCCTAGGTAAGTTATCATGTGACATAAAACTGGAGAAAATAAATTGCCAAGTAATCTTGTGTTAAATCAATCTGTTATAAGTGATGACAAAAAAGAAATAAAAGCATTGTACTTTGAAACTCACATGAGAGCTAAACGCAACAACTTAAACCAAACTGCTGACACAGACAGACAGAAAGAGAAGACAGACAATTTAAATTCATAGTCTGTTATTTGATCTGCAATCTAACCATCAACAAAATTATGTGATTAGATTTACAACAGTACCTCAGCCTGTGTTTTGAGGTCATTAGGCTTCTCCCAGCTGGATTGTTTTGTAATGTTGTTGTAGTAGTAAGTTCGGCCATCAGGGGCTTTATGCTCTGTCCAAATTTTCTGTAAAAATAGAAATATCAACATTCTATAAATAATATTTAATTGTTAAAATATACTGTTTAATCATTTGGGCACTTCAGGTGATTAGTCATAATGTTGTGTTAAATTGTTTGGACATTTCATGTGATTAGTCATAATGGTCTACTTAATTGTTTGGACACTTCAGGTGATTAGTCATAATGTTCTGTTTAATTTTTGGGGCACATCAGGTGATTACTCATAATTTTCTGTTTAATTTTTTGGGCACTTCAGGAGATTAGTCATCATGTTCTGTTTAATTGTTTGGGCACTTCAGGTGATTAGTCATAATGTTCTGTTTAATTTTTTGGGCACTTCAGGAGATTAGTCATCATGTTCTGTTTAATTGTTTGGGCACTTCAGGTGATTAGTCATAATGTTCTGTTTAATTGTTTGGACTCTGCAGGTGATTAGTCATAATGTTCTGTTTAATTGTTTGGGCACTTCAGGTGATTAGTCATAATGTTCTATTTAATTGTTTTGGACTCTGCAGTTGATTAGTCATAATGTTCTGTTTAATTGTTTGGGCACATCAGGTGATTATTCATAATGTTCTGTTTAATTATTTGGGCTTTTCTAGTGATAAAATTATGTTCAATATGATTAATTTCCCATTGCAAATTTTTAATTTACATGCAAACATCACCATTGGGAACAGTCAAACTTGTATATAAAGACAGCTATGGGGGAATTATAAAGACAGTCTTTATAGACAGGTGGTCTTTATATAAAGGATCAAACGTACATGAGATATTATGAAATCCAAATCTTAGGAGATGACTTTCATTATTTCCAACTATATATTTCTTCCCTGGTTAGATATTCCATTTAATAAATGTGCATTGTAATATTAAAGGAATTTTCCTACCTCCAAAATTCTGGGTCAAGGATCTGGAAAATTGGGAAAATATACATTTTTATTTTTAAATTCCAAATTGGGAATTTTTGCATATTTTTTTAGAAAATACAAGCCATTTTTGAAATGGAAAAGGTACTGTAATCGGAGACAAAATAGGCATAGGAAAAATCCCTGTACTAATACATGTACAACATATAAATAATGAGAATAAGAAATAATTCAATGTTTTTATTTATTTTAATTAATTTATGACAAAATTGTATTATTTACATCGCGGATAAGCCATGATATGGCACATTATTAAAACTGAGACAAGTCTCGTAAAAAAAACTGTTAAAAGTTGGTAATCTGTGTTAAGTCACACAGATGTGTAAGAATAGACAGAAAGTTTTCATTTTACTATTTCATTTTACTAGACATAATCCAGATTTTACTCTGGATTGAGATGTTGACTTGCTTATCAAGTGATGTTCCATAAGTTAAGATGTAAGATAATCACCCCATTGCATTCCTGAATACGAGAAAACAAAACATCAATCCTTCATCCATGATATTCAAATGCTCCTATTTGTAAAGACACCTCGTCACAAAACGTGTCCTTTTTTATTTTTTAGTCTTAGACTTTCACTGATTAATTAATCATCTTAGGTCTACGATCGACGATCGAAAACAAACCATCAATCAGTCAGCGGTGATTTTTAGGTACTGGTTGTAAAAACACCCAGTCAAAAAGCATGTATGAATACCTAATTACCACCCGGGGTGTTAATTGACACCACTAGGTGTGTTGTGACTGTGTATTGCGCCAGGTTGTTGGTTAGTTCTCACAATAAACCGTGAGAATTATCTTCCAAGTTATCTCCCTTCCACCAGTAAACAGTCACTATACACAAGTAAGATAACTACTGGCAGGTGAAATACAGCGGTCACCGGTCGCGTAAACTTGCTATCAGAATTTTCAGCCTATAATGTGCATCTGTGTATAATGTGCAACTAAATTTAGTGCACCATAATTTTGAAAATAAACTTGTAATATAGCATGTTTATTGCACATCTAACTTTGGGTCAGACACACTGCAAAACAAATTCCCAATTTTTACATTAAAATCATTAACAAATATCCACTTTCATAACATTTAATGCACTCTTTGTTTAAAATCACAATAAAATGTCATTATTTTCATCATAAAATGGAATGTTCATTTACAATAACAGTTTAAAAACAATTGAAAAATTCAATGTATGATTAGTCGTTTACCTACCCGACACTGATTGGTAAAAAACAATGGAAAGTTTATCATACTTTAGGCAGGGTTAGAAAAATCCACTCGCTCGCTCGCATTGGCGAGTAAAAATTCATTTCGGGCGAGTAAATATATATAATGAACTCACCCATGTGGCGAGTGCTGACGCTCTACTGAAAATCTGATTTCCCTTTTAAATTTCAAAACTGATTTATTTCCTTCTATTTTAAGTTCAAAATACATTACAATAAACAATCAGAAACTTAAATAATTATTTTATTGACAATTAAACATGTTAGTCTTTACCTCATGGCCAAAAATGTCACAGAACACATCGTGTGTTGACAGCTGATACTTGCAGTTTATTGAGGAAGTGGAAGTTGGATGTGTGTAAATAAAATAACCAATACCGAACGGACCTGAATTTCAGGATTTGGTAAAATAATCATAACACTATAACTTGTATAGAAGTTGTAAAATCTGAATTAAATGTAAGTGAATGATAATGTAAAAATAGTCACTCAATACTGTAAATAAAAGTTTTAATGAAAATATAGAAATGGATAGCTCTTGTTTTCATCTAACAATAGTGAAAACTTACTTTTGTAATTTATATTGATTTAGTTAAACACATAGTAGTACTATCATAAAATAGTAATAATAATAATTGATTATAGTAATAATAATGATGCATATACAGTTAATTTAGATGCAAATGCATCATTCAGAGACAATATATATTGTGTATAAATTTATCTATTAAAATAACAATAACTTAAAAAAACAAAATTAAATAAAATATTTTTTTCTTTGTGGGCAACCAGATTTTTATGGCGGGCAACCAAAATTTCAGTCAAGAATTTGAATTCGAAAAACTTAAAATGAGAGCATACAAAAGTTGTGGTAAGATTTTCACACATTTTCCATCATAATAAGTACTTAATTAGAAAAAAAAGACAATTTGTCAAATGAAGAGTATCATATCTGTTAAGTCATATAAGATCTATTTACTTTGAAAAAAGATTTTATACGCTCTTAACACATTTACTTTGAAATACTGCGTTTTCATACTTGGGCTAGTGCAAAATGAGTTCGGGCGAGTGGAAGTTATGTAATCACTCTCCCTTTGGGCGAGTGCTTTTATACAAATTTTTCGAACCCTGCTTTAGGTGTGTAGTATCACATGTGAAAAGTAGGGTATCATTATAATGCTGATGACCTTTTACTTTTACTTCTATTTGATGGAGAAACAGTCACCACCTCTGATGGAAATTTAATTTTTGACAAACACCTAGATTCGTACCTAATTTTCATTAAAAGAAATCCAAGATTTCGCTACAAGTATTTTTTCTCTACAAGTTGCTCCAATTCATTTTGTACTTACTTCCTGGGCACTTAAAAGACTGAGAAATTCTTCTAATGTCTTACTATATCTAGATATTAACTCTCAGTTTCCTTGTTTTGTCTGTTGTTGTTGTTGTTTTTTTTTAAATTCTCATACACAAAATGTTTACCTTTTCTTGTTTTCCATCAGAAGATACTGGTGAATTGGAGTTGGAGCTGCTTTGAGCCACATTTTGTACTTGTGGGTTTGCTGTAAAAATATTAAAGAATAAGTCATGAAGTATGATCATAACAAGAGACCACAGTCTTTTTAAGGGAAACTCAAATGACCTAAAAAATATAAAAAGATTCTGTGATTTGTGTAGCAAGTCAAATAATTTTGACAGCTAGTTGGGTGGGGAAAGAGCAGCCAAATGAAACATCATGAATCACAATGTGAGAGACTCTTTATCCCTACAGTCAGAGCATTACCCTTTAAACCTAAAATGAAACACAACGTAACAACTCTTTTTCTCACAGTAGTAAGAGCATTACCCTGTTAAATATCTCACCTCAAGTCAGAAAGGTTTTGAACCTCATTGATACCTGAGTTGGCTATGTGGGAAAACTAACATACAGAAGGTCGGCATTTTATCCCAAATGTAAACATCTGTCAACCCTAGGAATCCATAAAGAGGACTAAATTATTGAATTTTGTTTTTTTTTAAATTGAAAATGTCAACTAATGTCCAAAATTTCCCAAATGATACTTCAAGTCTACAGAGGGCATGGTTGATTTAACTGGTTCATTTGGAAATACTTCGTTCATGAGGTCACTCAAGACAGATTTCATTATATTAAAACACAAACTGAATTATTATGTGATAAAGGTATATTGTCTCTTGTCACTTAGTATATATCCATCTTCATGTCTATGGTATATCTTATGATTTATGTAACCTAAGCCATAATTGAAAAAGATATGTTTGATATGCCCTAGCCAGTAGTACGGACAAATTAGATCAGGAAGAGTGCCAGACCTTATGTCTAGATAGATGATAAATTGTCTAGGATGTGCAGTTTAATAACCCTTGTCAGATTGTACAAGTGAAGTGGCAATTAAAAAGCCATTGCAAATACAAACCACTCAAGCAAGGACAAAAACACACACTAAACATCTCTCTCCCTGCCTCACAGGGAGTGGCAAGAACTTTAGTTACACCGCTCGTTAAGTCAAGCCAAAGCAAGCCAGCAAACCATTAGCTTTAGAGGTGGAATGGCCAATGGCCAATTTTTCTTAATTTTCATTTTCATTTTAATAGGTCAATTAGAAATTTTTTTCAGAGTTTTGATAAGAAAAAAACTGCCTTAAAAATTTGTTTTTTTTTTTGGTTTGTTTTTTTCCTTTTTTACGAGGGGGTTAGAGTCATCTCCAACAAGTCTTTTGTTTTTACTTTAAGCTTCAGTACAAAATACAATACAAAGTTAAATGTAATACAAGCAGTCTTTTTAAAAATGCCCTGTTCACTCTTATTTAGTTTCTAACATTGGATATCTACACACTGACGGTTAATAAATACCATAACCAATATCTACAAAAATAACCTTATAAACACACCTGGAGTTGGAGGGAAAGCAGGTGGCATTCCCATAGGTGGCATTCCAGCAGGTGGTGGGAAACCTGGAGGTGGAATCCCACCTGGTGGTGGCTGAAACCCTGAAATTCAAAACATAATTTCTGAAAGTTACAAAATATATGAAAGTTACAAAAATGAAAATACAAAAGTAAACCAAAGTAGAATGATGAAAAATTTGTGATGTCTAACATTGATGTTTGACATGGTACACATAGCCTCAGCTGATTTTTGTAAAATACTTGAATATGGTACACATTGCCTCAGCTGATTTTTGTAAAATACTAGAATATGGTACACATTGCCTCAGCTGATTTTTGATAATACTAATCCATTTGACTTAAGTTTATTATCTTGATTTTCTGAGGACATACAAAAAAGTTTAAATTGGTTGCCCAGGGGGGGTCAATTTTTAATATAAAGGTTTAAAAAAATCAGGACATAATGTTAATCAACTCAATATAGTGTCAATAGATTTAATAGACCCTGATTGTAATTCAGATGGAAAATAGTGTCCAGATTATAAAATTAAGTGCACAATACTAAGAATAGTGGATTATAAAGCAAAACTATCACTTAAGATAAGATATTTTTATAGTTGTATTTTAAATATGAATATATCAAAATTAAAATCTGCTGTTTGGCTTTTTTTTTAATATAACCAGAAAATTCTCTCATTTAAATTCCAGGATGACTAACTCGCTAAGTTAAAACATATATCATCACATGGACATACCTCCTGGTGGTACTGGTCCCATCATAGGAGGCGGCTTCATATCTGGGCCTCCCATAGGTGGGGGCATGAATCCTGGACCTCCTGGGGGCATCTGAATAAAGCAATACAAAAGTACTTTATATATATATATATATATATATATATATATATATATATATATATATATATATATATATATATATATATATATATATATATATATATACATATCATGATATCATGTATCCCTTATCATTGGATATGGTTATTCATGATGCACAGTTTGCAGGGATTTTCCTAGGCCATTTTTGGGCCAAATTACAGGACCCACCCCAATGCAAAAATGGCTTGTAATTTCCCACCAAAATACAAAAATTCCCAACTTGCAATAAATAAAGAATATAATATTTTCAAACAAATTTGTCAAATTAAGTTTTTATATTTCTGTTAAAATGTATTGTTCCCATTTTTTGGACCCTGGACACAGAATCCAGGAGGTAAGAAAATCCCTGGTTAGGCATATCCAATTCTTGGTTTGGTTAGTCTTTTACTTCTTAAGCTAAGTGCTTGGAAAAGGAACAGCGACTCCCCTTTTTTGAAGGAACTCATATTCATATTAAGTATGATCTAAGAGTATTTTTACATTAAGTCCAAGAATATTCTTAACATGACCTGCTTAGCCAATCACATTTCAGCATTAGCTGAACTTGAGTAAAATTCTTAGACAAGAGTTTATGCAGTCAATTGGGTCCTGGTGTCAGGAAAAGAACCTAGGACTAATACACTTTTGTTTTAGTTAAAACTTACAAGTCTGGCATATTTAGATCCTGAATAACAACAATTAATTTTATACAATACAAAATGATAATTTCAAGTATTTTCAACTGGTATTTTTATGTTAAGGAATTTTCTATTTACCGGAAGTTAAAATGATAGATTTTTCTTTTCTATCACTTGAGGCAATTCAAGAATTTTATATGGCAACTGATCATACTTAAATGCACTTTAAGAGATCTGAATCTTTCCATTTGTAATATCTGTTGAAATGTGACATCACATGTCATCTTAATGTAGAATCATTGGTAACAAAGGAAACAAATGACATGCTTAATTCAAAAAAATAATTTTCTTACCCCATAAGGTGCATGCCTTATCATTGGATTTGGCGGCCCTGGTGGAGCATTGTTCTGAAAGAAGAAATGTTATTATGTCAGACATGCTTTGTATATTGTAATTTGCATTAGAAAAAAAGCATTTAGTGTAGGAGAACAAAGAGGGTTTTCCTACTGATTGATCTTTGTTTCCACTAAAATGTTCAGGAATCAGACCTAGACTAACTAACAGTTCAAACATGACACATATTTTTACAGAAAAGTCTGTTTTCCCTAATAATATCATCTTGGATCCAGCTTGCAATGTGTCTTGTATTGGTTCCAAGACCAATTGTAAACTGTGGAGAAAATAATGACCATTATCATGCAGTGATAACTGTGATTTTGCATATGTGATAATATCTGAAATGGTTCATAGGTATTTGCTCGGTTACCATATTTTATTGCCTGGAAGCAGAAAAGCCATATTGCTCCGGGCTGATATCGGTTATGAGCCCTAATATTGATTTTTACCCTGACATAATCATGAGCTTGCGCGTCACTTCCTGTCAGACAATGACTTCAATGTTAGTTCTGTATTATTGTATACTGTTTACAAACAGCATGGAATAAATAATCAAGTGTTGGCATAATGTAATTGTTCCTTATTTTTACAAAACTATTTTTGTGAAAAAACTGCTTAAATTAACTTTAAAAAGGTGATAAAAAGATTATAACATGTGTTTTTCCATATCATCCTGGTATTATTCCAAGATCTCCATATCAGCCTATGGGCCTAATTATTTTGAGTCAAATGAGAGACATGTCTTATCTGACATATACCTCATTCATTCTAACGTCTATGTATGTAATTTTGTAAGTTGAACCTGTTTCTATTTTAGCATATAAACCCTGAATCAGAGATACCGGGATGATGCGATAAATGGTGAAGCCATAATACCTGATAGTGTAACATGCCTTTTTCTTTCAATTTTGGGGAAATGCCATTGGTAACACAATTGGAAATTTAATGTGAATATATGTCAAATCAGGAAAAATAGTTTGAAACTTAAATAAGATTAAAACACTTTTTGAAATGCATTTATCTTATATTACCTTATTTCTTTATGGTCGTGGCCTCAACATCAAAATGGAAATTCTTTACATTAAATTGGGAATAAACATGCATTTTGCATTGGGAATGGGGCAGAATTTCAGCCCCGTTGAAACTACAGAAAAAGGCCCGAGTAATCTTCCTTTGTGCTCTTTTCATTTAGCTTTAGAAATTTTAAAATAAATAACAAAGTCAACTGAACTGAGTAATATGCCTCCTTGGACAAAACCAAGATTGAACACTACAACTGGGACACGGATAAATGACATTCTGGGACAAATATCGCAAATTTCTGGGACACTTTTGAGTTCACATTTCAGGTGTTAGATAAATACAAAATGTTTTCAATTCTTTATTTTACATGTTGCAAGCTTTTTTGCAGTTCCTGAAATGTTAAATTCACATGACATTATGCCATGGATCATATCATTGTTGAGTCTTCCGAGCCAGTCTTTTAGTACTAAGGCATACATGTGACAAAAACTGCACGTTTTAAATTTTTAGCTAGAGATTTTTAAAAAAAGTTTTTATAACATCTGAATGTTTTCCTTGTTTTGTTTAATTACTTAGCCTACTGCATGCCTTTTTAATATATATTGTATTAATTTTGCAAGTTTATACACATACCAGTTGAATAATATAATTCAACTTGGTTTATGAATAATAAAAAAAAAGTTTCCATAATTTAAATAACAGTCCGCTCAGGTTCTGCTAATACTACTTCTGGAAGTACCTCTAGATCTGCCATTACATGTGCTTTGTGACAATTCAGACCTTGAGGTAAATGCCTTGCATATTTGCTTATAAATAAATTAATTAATTTTTAGTTACTATTTTTTTTTTTTTGAGACAGTAAGATGTTGTAATAACTATTTCTGATGCCGTGATGGCTGGTATCATGGTTCTAATCATCAATGATCCTAGCGTATGTCACCTAACATACACGCACTCTCTTTGACTTAGACAAGTCTTATCAAAAATTAACTGCCAATCAGTAGACGGGACAATGTAGGTGTCAGCACATTAAAGAACCATGCTAAAATGCAATGGCCATAAGTGCCGAGCATAGGCCAAAATCTGAAGCCCTTCAATGGCTTCATTTGCATTTGGCGACGTCTCCATATAAGTGAAAGATTTCCGAGTGGGACATTAAACGACAATACAACAACATACATCATTACATGGCTTACTTATATAAAGGGAGTTTTATGATTTTATATAATAACAACAATTTGTTTACTATAGTAATACAAGACTTAAATTACAAACGATTATGGCTATACTGGCTGTAATCGTTTCTAATTTTATAATTTAAGTCTTCGTTTGTGTTTTCTATGTCACAATTCCTATGTCGTTGTTGTATTTGTGCCTAAATCACAGACACAAATAATTATTAGTTAAGTTATAAATGAGTAGGCCTATGGCTATGAGTATGATAAGTCAACGCTTTTCAGATGAAAAGCAGAAAGCCTAAGTTCAACTTCTAACGCCGGCTGATTAGAATGACTGAGGCGGCTCGATGAGACTTTTGTAATCAACATGAAACAATTTACCAAGATCTAGTCGTAAATGTTTCACATTAACATTACTTGGGGGTACCTGGTTTTGATGATTGATTGAATTTTTCGTCGAATTTAAACGTGTTTCAAACGAAAGCATGTACACTTACCGACATCTTGAAAAATAACAATGTCATGTACAAAACCAAACCGGATTCTTCACAAACACGCTCATACATCCGGAAATGCATTGTTACTTGGGACACAGAAATCTGAAATTCTGTACGTATATACAAATCATTTAAATAGCTTGCTTTCCGTTGTTTACCTCGCCATTATAGAGGGCAAGCTATGTAAATGATTTGTATATCAATATACGGACAGAACTTCAGGTTCCCGTGCTTGGTACGACTTTTTTATCGTACTTGTGAGACAAGGACCCATATAATTTATTATGGGGTACCGTAATTTCAAATTAATTATTTAACTAAAACAACGACGAAAAAAATCGGATACAACGGTACCATATGCTTCATATCTTGATCATTTTCAGAATAACTTTGAAAAAAGCTAAGTACTGGACACGATCACTTCATTTTAAAAATCAAATTCTTTGGATTTCATCATTTAAGTTATTTAAACATGAACTGAGCCCGGAGCGACACTAGGCTGAAGCTGATAGCAGGCACATAGAACCAAAAGGTCTCCCCATGCGATTACTGCGACCAGTGGTACCATTACCATCTCCGTCTATGAACGATGCAACTCGCAAACACCTCCGTTTCATGGTACTGCACAAACAGCAAATAAAATTTTTAAATCAAAGATGTCCCGGATCATCCTTTCACCATTCCTCTCCGTCTTACGTTGGATGTAAAGGTCGGGCGTTAATTCTTTACCGATTTCAAAGGGGCATTAGCTGAAAATCGACTTTTTTCTTCTACTTTTCAAGGTGTACTTTTACTTGATGTAAGCTACAGTAACTGATAAGAGTTAAACACAAGCATACAATCTTATATTCCTACATATTTTGTGAAAATAAGGTCAGGTCCAGTGTTGTATGCATATACAAACAGTGAGGTTGAATTAATCAATATACCATTTCCGAGTTGTTCCATTCTGTTCAGTTTGTTGGAATAGTCTGTACTCAGATCATGAGACTTGAACCGAAAGTTGGATAATGTCCCTTCCGGTTTCGTAACTTTATCAACTTTGACAACATGCGTTACGTGAAACCTTGTTGCACTTCATCTGCGATCTTATAAGAATGACAAATGTCATCACTTTCCCGTATGCTGCTTTTCAAATCTGTTACTGAGCACTAGCTGCCATAATATCTAAATTTCAGGTCATATATACTATAAACTGCTTGATCAGAAGTGACACTGCCCACATTTTCCACTAAAGTTGCATAATATTATGACGGAACGGAACAACTTTAAAAAGGCCTTTTGCGAGCGAAAATTGCCAAATTGGGTTTCTCAAGCAATTTTCAGAAACTACACAGGAACTTATTATTTTTATGCCTGTGCATATATCTTTTTGTTATTGTATATCAATCTAAGTGTTAAAAAGGAAAAGAAATTTTAAAATACACAGCTAATACATTTAGCATGATTTTACCAACAAAAAAGAAGCAATTTAAAATCGGTACAGAATTTCGACTCATGTAAAGGCATGCGCTTTGAGATGAACCAAATGCACAACATTTATCATTATAAACAGTATGATATGTGGTCGCATGTTGGTTGAAATTTATATGAAATATGTGTTTTAATAATAATTGAAAAATTCACCCGACGAGTAAACTTTTACAAATATCATGTTCTCACTTTTTACTTTACCAGGGGTTTTACCAAAAAGTGAGAACAAATATTTCCGATTGAAAATCGGTGAATCGGACCAACCAGGCATCACAGGAACGTAGGTACAGGAACGTGGAACAACAAGGACACGCCCGAGGTCGTCTGAAAAATTACCCAGACAAGTTCTACAAAGTGCATCGGGATGATAGACACAGACATCTATTGGGGAGTACTGATAGCACTAACTTTAAATGAGGCCCATAACAGTGAGACTGGAACTACATGTACTAGGAATAAGGTTCACCTTCCAAATAAATGTTCACTGCTAGTGTCGTCATTTTATAAACCAATAAATTCAGATGACAAATACATCTTGGATATCAAGGAGTTGCACGAACACAAGAACGCAATTTTTAACATAGAAAGAGATTAAACCTTACGGTCATACCCACATAAACACAGTGAGGACATAGTCAGTGGAAGAGAAGACCTTGATCTTGTTCAAATGGTTCAGTGTTAAATAAGAAGTACATGTTTGCCTTACATTTCATGACACACAAACAATTAAACCATTACCGCCACTAGGGAGGACTCTGTAAAACCTACAAGATATAAGAACCCATGTAGGTAAGTGTTCCTGTGGAAGAATACAACGGTCGACGCAATCAAGGAAGAACTACAGAAATTCGGAGCCTATTTCAACACACAGATCAGAGACAATGACGTTAACAACACTTGGACAAAATTCGGGTCAAAACAAGAACAACTTTTGAAGATACACATACCATCCAAACTGATAGCCACCGTACTGTTTGCCCATAGATCAACATAAACCTAAACAGACTAGCCAGACACAAAAGACGAGCCTACGAAAAAGCAAGATCTTCTAACAAACACTAAAAGAGACTGAAAACATTAACGACACCTCAAGTCTAATGTCCAAAATGGAAATACAACAACAATATCAACAGGGTACCATGAGTGGAGATATGAAGAAAGCTAAAAACAAATCTGGGCCTCTATAAACACGAGAAGCAAGATTTCAATGGAGTATGCCCCTAAGAAGAAGGATGGACTACTTTATCGCAACATTGGCATACAGATTGAAATTTTCAACAGATAATGCCACTATGTCTACACAAACGAGGGCATGATGAACATACCGGGAATAGACAAAGCACAATGCCAACATTCAACTATCGTCTTAGAGCATTTCTTTGGCCTTTTTGTAAAACTATAACTTTGGTATTGTTAATGATATTAAAAAGGATTAAACTCGAACAAGGCCATTGGACCATATGCAGTACCAACAAGATTCCTGCGGGAATATGTTGATGAATTAGAACCACTCCTGACAACAATCTTCCAGACACCCTTAAGCAGTAGCAAAATACTCGATGACCGCGAGGAAAAGTGAAAATACTGCCGATATTTAATGGGATAGACGCAAGGCAGCTAATTTGAGGCCAGTCTTTTTAACATCCGTCTTGTAAGTTGCTGGATCACATTGTTCATAGTCAGATTATGGCCCAGTGCGACAAACAACATAGATTCAGGCCAAGAAGATGACATGCGAGTTACAGTGAATCAACACCACCGATGCCCTAGCTAAATAACTCGCCAGAGGAGAGCAGATTGACACGATTTTACTATACACCTATTTCATAAAGCCTTTTGACATATTTACCCACCAAGCTAGATTAATATGGGTTGAGAGGAAACAATGAGTGAGATATTTCCTGGCCAAGAAGACACAGAAAGTCAACCTTGATCGATGTACCTCCCATGCAGACATCATATTTAGTGGTCCCTAGCAAACGGTGATGATAACCCTCCTTTTCCTTATGTTTACCAACAGACGCATTCACAGCGAACAGGATGCAATATTCTCTCACTTGTCACCGATTTAGATTTGAAGAAATAAACATCAATATGAAAACAAGGATACCGCAAAGGCTGTACAAAATGGGCCATAACTCCATATATGTAAGCGAAAATTTTTAGTTATCAAACTTGTCCGAGCTTTTATGGCAGTAAAACTTCTCATAAAGTTTCAAATTAATCTGTTGAAAATTACTCAGTTATTGGAAACTTGCAAATTTTCAAGGGGCCATATCTCCGTAAATATATGGCGAAAAATTTTGGTTATCAAAATTGTGCGAGCTTCTATGGCAATAAACCTTCTCATAAAGTTTCAAATTAATCCATTGAAAATTAATCGAGTTAATGAGCGGAAACTGATATGTGCCAACCCACCCATACTACAAATGTACCAATCTTTGATGGGTGTATAATATAATTAAGATATATTGAAAATGAGGTCCTGAAGTTTTTCATGACCAGGAAATATGATTGTGACCATAACTTTGAACTATAAAAGACAAACGTGGTACATTTTCTTTATTAAAAGGAAACTTCTGTATAAAATCTGCCTCGTGTAAATACATTAGGAAGCAGAGCACAACTAAACATTTTGTTTGGTTGGTCAGACGTACATAACGTTATAAATGTGTATATATATATATTTATGCCATGTTTTTGGTTTAGTTGTTCAAATAAAATCCACATATCAGTGTACAAGTAATAATATTGTAGCGTTCAGAAAAGTTAAATTATTCTGAACAACTAAAGGTGTGGCCCTTCTGTTATCAATACTAGTACCTTTGTGTTACTTTTATGTATTTTCCTTTTTTTGAAAAGGTAAAACTATTTGATTAAATAAGCCAGAGTCTATGATGCTATTGCAAGGCCAATAGTTTATATGCCCAGACAGGTCCGTGGATGTATCAAATACTGTGTTTATCAAGTCCAATTTAATTGTTGAAAATTTTTAAAATTTTGTTTAATCATTTGAAAAATGACAAAAAGTTGCCACATCAGCCATAGAGCTAAATCTGTTTTATATATGTAGCCGGGGACACACATTTAAATAAAATGTCCATAGTATCTACCATAAAATAGAAATTTGTTGGGCTTGATGTGATTTCTCAATTTGTTCATTAAATGTCAAGACTATCTTTTCTGTTACACCTGTGTTAATTCCTTAATTATCTGACCTCAAAAGCATGTCTTCATCATTGACCCCTAATCATGTTTCAAAGGCTGTGTAGCTAGACTATCACATATCAAATAATCCTGTTCACATCTTGATCATGAGGATTCAAATCTAGCTGACCTCCAAAAATTCTACCAGTTTCATTGCAGCAAGTTGGCAGACTTTCCTACTACTTTAGTTGATTTCCCTGTCCATCATCACACTGCGAAAAAATTGAGAAGTGTATACAGGTTTCCTTTAGATAGTCCACAGTAGGATAAGTTTCCAGATGAGGTAGTACCAATTTGACAGATAGACTGACCAAGATAATGCAGCTGAAACACATTCAGGGACAAAGCATGACCTTTCAACCTGTCTGACCAAGATAATGTAGCTGAAACACATTCAAGGACAAAGCATGACCTTTCAACCTGTCATTTACCAATGAATAATTTTACTTTACCTAAATAAAAACAATCAGCCAAATTTTTTTTTTTTACAATTTATTTTTTTTAATTTACATTTTAGAAACGCAGCTTCTGGAAAAACCATCTATTTTTTCCTGTCTTGTATCTGAAAAAAAAAAGAATGAAAGAAATTAAAACTGAAGTATTTTACAAGCTATTACACCACTTCTTTTATCAAAGGCACCACATTACCCTAAAAATTACTATATGATAAACCAATTATGGTAAGGTAATTCTGACACTTATGAGGCTTGTCTGTGAAGCAAATACCGACCTATGAAACGTGTATGTCTGTCCCTCTGTCTGCATCAAAAACTATGTTACGCTTGAAGTCACATTCTCGTATGAAATGTTCAGAAATAAACTTTCGTCATATTTTTAAGGGTATACAGCGCTCTACAATGCGACCAAATCACTCACAAATGCGACCATTTTTATTAGAAAAATTAAATTTATATAGGTGTTTCATAAATTGTTTATCTTAGTAAAACATGTATCATACAGGATTTTTGGTTTCCTATTTTTATAAATAGTATTTGTAGAGAAAATACATGTGTCATTCTGGGATATAGCAGTAGCTTAGGCCGAACTTTATGTCCTGATTTAAAGCGATTTTTTGAGTGAGTAAAATCTGAATAAATCCCTTTGGAGATTTTGTCGTGTTGCCCCGCCAGACACAATCTCCAAAAGGATTAGGGTAAAATACTGATTTATCCCCACCCCCCTAAAAAAAAAAAAAAAACACGCTTAAAATTGGGACAAAAGGCCGTACATGTATTATGAATTTGCAGTTCCTTGATAGGCCCCTAGTGTCATGTTACGTACCTTCTGCCCATTATTTTACACTACTTGGATAAAATACTGTTAATATACCATGTTTCATTAAATAAATAATAGGGCTAATAGCACCACGATCAAAATATATACATATATATTCTCAGAGATCAAGATGAAGTAATACTAATACTATATAAAGTTGTGATGGTGATTGAATGTTCCATAAATATCATCAATAAAAAAATATTTTTTTTAAAACGGCAATACAATTTTCCGAGTCGCGGTGATTTCTGTGGGTAGGTCAGTAAACAGCAAACAAACTTAATTTTATTTTAGGCCTAATGACATTTTCTTTTCGGTGTTGATTTCAACAGAAGCATCTACCTCTTCATTGGACACTTGCAAATTTAAACGTAATTAGTGTTACAGGAATACTGGAACCGAGTTATTGCTAGTGTTCAAAGAGGAGGGCGGACATAGCCAAAATTCAAAATTTTATCTGTCAATTAAACACTAGAGTCAAACATCTGATTTTCAGAAAGAAACCTTATAAAATTTTTTATAGATATTTGTCTGTGATCGGGTGTTGGACTCTCGATTTTAACTTACAGATAAAGTTTTAAATTCTTGTGGGCAGAAACTGTTTTGTAAATTATGTCGAAAACAAACCAGTGTTATAAATTTAAAAACGGAGTTTAAGTGTGCCTCAATATTAGAGCAAGAAATATGAAAAATATAGGCTTATAAAAACTCCTGGATTTATTTAAAAATGCACAAAATGGTAAAAAATTAATAACATTTTTTTAAATAAATTGAAACAATAAAAAGTCATGTCAACTTAAGAAAATCAATGTTTTATTTCATTTAATCCAGCACAATTGTTTTAACAAGAACACACACATTATATATATATATATATATATATATATATATATATATATATATATATATATATATATATATGTGTGTGTGTGTGTATATATATATATTGACGAGTGAAAGTTTCTGGCTGGCTAGTAAAATTTCTGGTTCACTGGGCAAATGAAGAGTGATATTTTTAGTGTTGTAGAGCCCTGGTATACACTAATTAATTAGTTAGCTAATCACAGGAAACACCCAGCAAGCAGATCTAATAATAACCTCTTAAAATAGTATGAAAATGAGGAAATATAGAAAATGAGGCATGGAAACCTGTCCATGATAAATAGTCTATGCTGGTATCAGTACAACAGGTACAGACCTACATAAATCTAACATTAGTCTATGTTGCTTCCATTAAACCTTGTTGAACAGGACATGCATCTGGCTGAAATTCTGTCTCAAATTGAAGTTATTTTGTTTGGTAAAATCTGTCGGCTTCATACTCATAGCAAGATGGGCCATGTGGTGACATATTTTCACAGCAACATATTGATCTGTTTAACTAAATATTTCTCATTGCAGCCATTGGAAATTTGGTTAGTTGCTTATATGATCTATTATTTTCATTAATCTCTCGCCATAAGGTTGTGCCACAACATAATTGCAACTATTTGAAACAAGGGGTGAATTTGTTCTAGAGAAACTGGTTTTAGTTTTGAACCAGTTTTGTAAACTTACAATTTGTACATAAACCGTTTTTTAACTGGTTCTGAACTAAAACCTGTTTTTCATTTGTTTTATCCTAAATCCAAACTAGTTCAACCATTCAAACTGTGTCCTGGGGTGGTATAATAGGTTTATGCAAGTTTGTTGCTACAACATGGCGACGAAAACATGAGGGCATTTTATGTACTGGGGCAGTTCATAACGACAGATGTTTTACAATATTAAAATGATGAATTCAGACTCCAAATTGATCAGTTATCAACTGTCATTTTGTTTGCTTTCATGTTTTTATTTAACATGGAAATTACCAGTGCTATTTTTGCTTTTTAGCATATTAACCCCCAGCAATTAAAAAAGTGGAGACATCATAATAACAAAAAGCTTTGTGTTTAATACTTTTTTTCTTGGTGTGTTATTGGTATTATTTGTTCCCTTTATTTTTACATCTCATATAAAGAAGAATGTTTACTTCTTTCTGTAAACCTACCCCATTTCGGTAGTTTAAACCATTTATTTGTTTAGCCATAGGAAACCAGTGTCAGTTTCATGTCTGGTTTGCAAACAAGTTGGAAATAATAAACCAAAACTGAAACTAGTTTATTTGCAATGAATTCCAAGTACCGGAACTCACTTTCGTGTACATATTGTCCCAACTCCATTAGTATTCCTCAAGTATTCTTGCTGATTGGCTGACGGTAAATCATTTGATATACCATATAAGGAAAATGTCTACTGCTCATTAGATTGTCAGCCAATCATATCTGAAGTGTAGAAAGGATTCCTCTTATGGAATATCACATCTTTCACTGAAGTAAATTTAGAGATTTCGGATGGAATTCTGTAAATACAACAATTGTTTAATTTTTTTTTTTTATTTCCTTCTGTTAGGAGTGGTTTTCTAAAGAAAATGTCAAATGTTAACAATAACTCCACCAACATGTGATTTTAATCCCTAGAATTTGACTTTAATGGCTGTGACTGTCAAAATACAATGTTTCACTATTCAGCCATACTGCCTTTGGCAAAGTCTGGACAATTTTTAAGATGAGAAAGGGTTTTATAATGATGTAATATTTCAATGTCACTTTATCCATTGTTGATATCATTTACAATAAGTTCCATCTTTTTCTTGACATCAGATATTCTCTTACATTTATCTCATGGGGCACGGTGTTACTGATTTATTTGTTGTATCTAATATTGGGTTTATAGTGTTGAATTATAGCAACATGGCATGGTGTGGTGCCATGTCGTGCCCTTTTGAGGCTTTTCCTGTATTGTAGTATATTGCAAATCTATTGCTCTGGCAGTGTAATCTTTTTGCTTTTCCTTCTGTTT
This sequence comes from Atrina japonica, assembly GCA_030159075.1. NCBI lineage: Eukaryota > Metazoa > Mollusca > Bivalvia > Pterioida > Pinnidae > Atrina > Atrina japonica. The sequence continues at coordinate 90,112 of BROG01000994.1, forward strand.
TCTTTCATCATTTAAAGAAAGGTTTTCAAAATTAATAAGTGGAGGATAAGCATATCTAATAGTACAAGTGCCCCCAAATTGAAGCCTTGAAAGTGTCCTTTTGCACTTTGAAATTCAGTGCCCTTTTCAGATCCTAGATTCACCACAAGGTTTAGCAGTGTAGTAAGGTTGAGGACATACCTTTCTTCAAGTTTAGCTTTAACATCACGTCTTGCTTTGCGTTTCAAAGCTGGATCTCGGAAGGCATCCTTGTTTACTGAAGTTTTATCCAAATTTACATCAACAGAGTATCTGAAATAATAAAAATGTTGATAAGATATTGTTAATTGAAGGCAACTTTCAGGTAGGATGTCTGGACCATTCAACTAAGATATGGGCACTCTAGGTTAAAAAACTACAATTGCCAATTAGGGTGTCAATTTTGTTTTAATTGACGATGTATTTTACATCATGCTTATGTGAAGACAGAGCGTTCTCAGAAGTATTTGTTTGTGAGTAAAACAAGTGTGAAAATAATGAACAACTTTCAGTGGGGCCCCACCAGAAGTAAGATGATTTTGCATAATATTAATGTTGATCTCATTCAAATAGTTCATAGACATGACATAGTCATTTGTTTTCATCAGAGCAGATTAGAATAAAATAAATTAAATCTATATGATATATCAATTTTATCTCTTTGAAAGACCCATAAAATAAGGCCAAAAATCATTAGTTTCTCTGGCACTTGTTTGAAAAATCTGATTAGGCAGGCACAGATTTTGTTTTGAAAGATCACAATTTTCACATGCTTTCAAAGCAATGTATAAAACAACATACTTTTCATTCATCCCATAAGCAGACACTACATCATCTATTCTTAGTGATTTCATAACTTTCTCAGTACATTCAGCTTTAATTCTCCAACAAAAGTTACAACAAATGACCTGTTATGTGCTGGATATTATCACAGAAACTGGAATTTTATGTTGGTAAAAATTGAGAGTCATAATCCGATCGTCGGACACACACCCATCTTTTTTATGAGTGTTTGTCAGATGAATGGACGTTTGACTCTTAATTTTAACTTACAGTTAGGCCTACAAATAAAACTTTCAATTCCTGTGGCTGTGGTATGACCAATTCCCAAGATCTACATTTCCTTTTCTAATGCACGTAAAAAGTTTGTTTACTGTGCAGCTTTCACTTTATCCTCCTAAAATACTCAATGGAAGAATAACATGTGTCACACTGACAATCTGAGCCGTTAACAAACTCATTTTAACCACCGTTAAGTATGCAGCACATGGTAACAATACCACAGCACTGATATACGTCTTAGTCATTTGAATGTTTTTGTTTACAAAACCAAAAAGGGTATGACAAAAGCTAGAATTTAAAATTCCCAAGAAAAAATTTGAAAAACGATAAAAATATTGAATGCTTGGACAACTGATACTCATGTTTAACTTTTGAGTTTAAGTTCATAGGTTACAGTTTGTCTTGGGTATGAGTTGTCCTGATACTATTTTTGTATCCTCTTAGACATTTCTGAAGATGATCAGAAGGTAATTATATGTCATATTTTCTTTTAATTTCCATGTAAGCACCAAAAATATTGATGATTATTGGATTAAATGTTCTGAGCCAGTAGCATAACAAAATCTACAAGCCCCATTAAACTTCTGCTTTTGCACAAAAAAACCTGCAGCCCTTTTCACAAAAAAATCTTAAGATTATTCTTAAGATAAAATCTTACGAGTATCGTAAGATAAATCTTAAGTCATTTTCATAAAAGCTATCGTAAGATTTAATTAATCGTAAGATAAAATCTTAAGTTTTACGATTAAAGTAAGCATAGCAACGACGTTTCACTTTCGATTCGCATACGCATACAATTTTTCCGGTAAGGCGTCACATGTATTTTAGTTGATGTATTTGCACTGAATATAATCCAGAAAAAAAAATATTTTTGGTGTAAATGAAATTCAATCAAGTTTGAAGAATGATTAAATAGAGTTTCACAAAGCTCTACTTATTTTTTACTCCAGCCTTTTGAAATTACACAATACTAGCGTATTTGTTTGTGAAATACATGTATTATGTTATCTAGATCTATACGGCATCAATAAATTATATGTTTATAGGCTATGTTTTTGTGTATTAACATTTTAAATTCTATTTCGTAATTTAAATGTGTGTGTTGAGTAGACTTCTCGTTTGCGTTTTAGATATTCATACTGCCAGGTGTTCACTTTTAAATTCATAAATTTTAAATTTATCATTGAACTTTACCCAATTTAAAATTGTTTACAATATAAACACTACTTCATTCGTGAAATACCTAGTAGTAAATTATTTATACGATATCGTGTGTTTATATTTTTAGATCTAATTGTATTTCATAAAAATTTGGTTTTTTACATTTTATTTTACATATCCATTTAGATACACGATTATACTAAATTGTTATAGAGAATACAATCCTTAGTGAGGATGTTTTAGGTTTAAATTTTTTGAATAAATTGTGAAGCAATATTTCATTTGAGACTATGGGTCACGCACCTTTGAAAAAAATAAAGCTGGAAATTCGTAAAGCTCCAGACTCGATCTAACGACAAGTTCGGTGTCCCATTGTTAATCTCAAAGGGATTATTTTCACAGCAAACGGTCCTATAGGGTATCCTTCCTGGAGATGGTGTAGTTTTACAAGTTTTGAAGTTTTTAGACACTAAATTATGACCTGTTTGTCCTTCAAAGTATCACATCGCATTAGCGGATATAGAAAATTTGTAAAAGTGGTGCCGATGGTGACATGGGATTATTACTTTTTAAAAAATGTCGTGTACAACTTTTATATCATGTATATCTCACCAGAGCTAAACCGAGAATTTAAAGGGGGACATAAGTCTTGATATTGTTGCTGAACGGAGCGAGTCGGGAAAATTCTGTGTTTTTTTAGGAATCTAGAGAAATTGAAGGTTTTACACCTATTTTGTCAACTATAGGGATCGCATTTCGTAAGGGGATCGGGGTTTACGCTTCCAGAAAAAAAAAGAAATTTAAAGTCCATAGACGCCTTTTTCTACATTCAGACGCGACAATATGGCCTTTGCCTGATAATCCGCTAATAAATCAAATTGATTATCGTTCTCAAAAGAAGATAACTGATTCAGCAAAAAAGTGCAATGTTAAATGTATATTAAAATCGGAGCAGAAATTCGACCAAGTAGTCTCAAGGAATTTTTTTTATTTTTAACTAAGCTTTGAGAGCCCTACCGTCCCTCTAAATCCGCCGATGCAATTTAAATATTTCCTGGTAATGATGATGATAGATCTAGTAAACTCGACTTCATTTGAAACACCCCTTATCAGCTTGGATCGAACTGTTACATGACGTCAGAGTGCGTGACTTTAAGAACGCTCGGATTTGGTACAGATGTAAACAATAGTGGCAGGGCTAGCAAATTTTAATTTTCTTGACTAAATCTATCATTGTAGATCTATTAAAGGATTACAAAAGGTATGCATATGTTATCATATCATGACAACGATATAGGCCTAGATTTTTCTGATTCACGGATTATGTGACGAGGACAGTACAATATGGTAGCCTAGATCTTTTGTAGTTTCAACACAAAGTAATCGATCTAGTCCTAGATTTATTAACCTACTAAATACAAAATGCCCTCAGGATATGGGGAGGAATTTCATGATATTTTCTGTGTGCCTTTCAATTAAATCTCTTGTTGTGTCTGCTAAGTTCACGATGCAGTGCCTCGGAAAAACCTAACGGCTGGTCAATATTTAGTGACTCGTCGATCTATCTATACTCACATTTTATTGTCAAAAATACGTTCTCTGCGAATAGCTATTCTGTTAATCATATCAAACAACATATCAGATCATCTTTTTTTTTCTATGGAGACACTTACGATTATATTGATAAAATCTTAAGAGTAAAAATTTCTCTTTAAGTGTGGGTGATAGCTCTCTTAAAGTTACGACAAATTTTTATCTTAAGATTCACTTAAGATTTTTCATGCAAACCATAACAATCTTAATTTTACTCTTAAGAGTAAAAGTTATCTTAAGATTTTTTGTGAAAAGGGCTGCTGAAAGAATAATATTATGATATATTTCATAGATAAAGGATAACAAACTATCACACACGAGGACAAGACAGGATATTTTCAGTCTGTATTAAAGATGAGATTGATTATTTTCATAAGATTTACATATGTGCAACGTTGTTGTAGTATTGTTGTTTAACGTCCCACTCAAGAATCTTTCACTCATATGGAGGCGAAGGGCTTCAAATTTTGGCATATGCTCAGCACTTATGGCCATTGTGCAGTAAGGGTTTGGGTTCTTTAACGTGTCCACACCTACTGTGACACGGGACTTTGGTTTTTACTGTCTCATCCAAAGGACAGAAAAGGTCAGCTGACTCTATCGAGACTCTAACCTGCTACCCTCCAGTTACGAGCACTCTACTGCAAAGCCATATGTGTAACAGTTGTTGAAAAGAACACTTACACTATATCTTTATTTCTTTTATTGGACAATGGTGCCAGTGCAGATGAGAATTCTACTGGCCTGTCCTATTATTTACAGGCCGCGTGCCAGTGATAATTTTGAGCCCTGTCATGACTTGAATAATGAGGCTTTAAGTGCAGTCTTTGTAGATATTGACTTAACAATAATGTAAACTATATATGAAAAAAAAAACTGAACATTGACTCACAAGAAGAAGATTTTTTTTTTTTAAGATGTACCAAGATTGACAGCTTTTTGGAGCCCCTATGGGTACTAGCCCCCTTTCATCAAAAACTGCCAAATATGGTTTGAATCTGTCCAGTGGTTCTTGAAAGCTGAAGGGTGGATAATAGATATTGGGCCATACAAATAGCTCACTAGGTCCTTTGGGCTAGTGATCTTAAAATCCCCTAACTGTGAAGCCATTATTATTTGAATGAAGAATTACAAAACTAATAAACATCAGACTGACTGACAGATGCAAACAGAACCCATAACCACCCCAACTCCCTGTGAAAGTGACATATGAATTTCTACACAAGATTATCCTCCAGCAACAGAATTTGGTATATTACCTTGTTGACATTCATAGAAGGCAGTAAATGAATACTAAAGAAAGTTCTGGCTTAAGTACCTTGTTGGCATCAGATGGTTGTAGTTACACACTCTCATGAATGCTTTTAGCTTTGACCTGTCCTTGGTCTTCTTTTTCCCCATCTTTCTTGTCACTTTACGGGGGTAACGATCGATGCCAGCTACAAGTGCATGACCATATGGTTTATCTTGTGTGCCTTCATCATAGTTCTGAGGAAGAAGAATTCAAGGTCATCATTAAAATGTTATTATTTGTTTGGCAAGTCAAGATTTACAAGTGTGTCAGTTTGTAGTCAATCCACCCTTTTTCTTTTTAATTTTGACAAGTAAATGGGACCCAATTTCAGATCTTTTATAAGAAAAATAAATGTCTGCAACACTACCTAAAAAATGATTTGGTCATGGATTTTTAGGTGGGTCTGTTGAGGAGTCACATACATCATTCAATACACACAGGATTTGATTGTTTTTATTTTTCCTTAAGGAAGTTCACTTATATATATATATATATATTATATCTGTTAGAGAGTGTTTGGAGCAGTAGACAATTCATGTAAAGTAGCCAGCAAAGAAAGTTTAACATTGTACATGTATGATGACAAAAGTCAATTTTTTTCTGAATACAAGAGAAAGGAAAGGTTTTTTGTCAAAAATAGCTGAAAGAATTTGTCGGCTTCTACTGAAAAAATCTGTTAGAAGATGCCTTCAACCACAGTAAATGACCTGCAATATATTTCAACATATGATTAATTCCCAATGCAATGAGGGTATGTTAACATGCCATGTCTGCCATTAAAAAGTTTTCATTTTTATGTAAGAGAGTAGTGACATTTCTAATGACCAAATAATAATAAATTAGGGTTGGTGTAAGAACTGTCACTCCCCCTTTTCTCTGAAGTTTTAGATATGACCAGGAAATGAACCTGGAACATTTCATTTGTGAATCAAACTTTCTACCATTAGAAATATGAAGAAATCAGAATGAGCTGTGCTTGTTTAACACAAAAATTTGTCAAGTGAGCATGGTTAAATTCTTATACAGTTGACTCTCAATATCTCAAATTCCACGGGACCACCGAAAAACTTCCGAGGTTTCAAGAGTTCAAGGTTTTGAGAGTTTCGGAAATTGACCGATGTAGGTTCTTAATACTACACAAAACAAGGTGGAGTTGTGTTTTCGTAATTTGCATGAATTTTGAATTTTTTATAAACAATTACCGTACATAATTTTCAAACATAAAATCGTGTAAACACTTTATATTTATCACGTATTCGACTAGTATATAAACAGTTGTTGACATATAGAAGTCCTGAAATGTTGCTGTAGCCTACAGTATTGCTTGATCTAAAAGTTAAAATACCGTTTGACTGTGACACTTATACTCAAAATCGTACTCTATGATGCATCTTTATACAGTAAAGTTTTTTGTTTTGATTGACCTTAATTAATTAACAACCCTGCCAATAATAACTCGATTAGATCAAGACCTTCTTGATACCCGGTTATCAAATCACCTTTTGTTTAATCTTCCAGGTAAGGATCCCGGTGTTGGTCTGTCTCGGCGTTTTATAAATTCACCAATAAATACTCGAACTTCAAGTTTTCGAGAGTGAAATATAAAGGAATATACAAATCGGCACTTTGAATTGACTTTGAGGTTTCAAGAACTTTGAGGTTTGAGAGATCAAGAGTTAATTTACTTGATTAATAATGGAAAAAAATCAGGACCAGTACAAAACTTCAAGATTTCGAGAACTTTGAGGTTTCGACGTTTGAGTCATTGAGAGTCACCTGTATATGATTTCATTTTTGGGTGATACTAGTAGGAGACAAATCTTTTATTGAGTACATGTACTCCAATTTGTGACTTGATGACTTACCTTCACAATCACAGCCTTTCGACCAGCAAAGCGGCCACTGAGTAGCAACACCACCTTTCCTGGTTTCATAAACTTCCCCATGGCTGTAATACAAACAAGAAATCATGTATGAGAAGCATTCTATCTCAACTTAGCTAAGCACTATGGAGAATTTTTGGAAAGTACTTGATCTGCTGATTGTCTTACAGTAATGTGATCAAAGGACATGACATTACATATAAGGAAATCTTAGTACAATTTAGATTATCAATAAAAAGAACCGGGATCATTGAAATCAGATATGAGTCATATTTAAGTGGAAAAAAAAATCATCTTGCAAGAAATAAAGTATATGACTCTTTGCCTATTATCAATGATCGGGTGTCTTTTTATTAACAATCAAAATCGTAAGATTTCCTTTGATGTAATGTCACATCCTTTGACTGCATTACCGTAAGCCCATCAGCGAGCATTTCCAGTTTTCGTATGAGTTCAAAATGGACAAGACACGTGAATACAAAAAATGATATGTCGCTAGAATAAATGTCTCATAGATGTGGAATAATTTCATGTCACACCTCAGTGATGATCTAAAAGATACAATCAAATATCAGATTCAGATTTCAGCGATAAGAAATAGATTGTTAAGACAGTTAATAAATTGTAGTGAAAATGCCACACTCACAGCATCTTGCTATGAAGAAAGTATATGGGAGGACTTCTGGCCCTGACTTTACCAAAAAAAAAAAAAAATCACTTAAAATCAGGGCAGAAGCATACCATTTCCACTTTCTATTCTTCATACTCATAACAAAGACACTAGAGCTAAGCCAATGACTTGTTTCTGTGTTAAATGATTATCATTTATTGAAAACTCTTTTGGTGTTACAAGAACATGATACTTTTGAAATGAATTTTAGTCCAAAATAATTTTATTACTATAACACCCCCCCCCCCCCATGATCAAAACTTTTACGGGTTTCGGGAGAATGCTAAATTCTGACCATTCATTGGGTTCAAGTACAATAAGAAATTACCCACTAGCCCAATTGCATACTTCAAAGAAACTCAAGATATTTAAGGCTATTGTCGAGTATTGAACCTTCTTTCGACCCCCCCCCCTCCCCACTTCTTGAACTTCAAGGGTCTCGCCATCTCTTTTTATATAAATAATATGCCTATGTTCTCATAAATTTATTACAAATAAGACTACAACCGATATGATACTCTCGAATTAACAAAACTTTAATACAAAACGTATTTTCACTTGTTTTCATTCTTGATGATTATGTATCGTAGTCATTCGGAGCGATATCGCATCAAATAATCAGTTTTTAATAAGATGAAGAGACAACCAATACAAAATTATCTCCAATATAAATTATCTGAATTTAAGGCTTTCATTTAATGATAGAAAGTAGTATTTTATTGATAGATGGTTTCGATATTTAGTCGATTGATGTTCACATGTCTTGTAATCTACCTCTCTTGAATGGCCGACGGGATTACAGAGACCAAATCTCGTTTTCTGCGGAGCTAGGAGGAAGAAATAAACTGGCTACCTGTTCTTTTTATGTCAGAGAATGGGCAGGTAACTCGCATGAGTTTCGTGGAAAACACATGGCGGGATTACACAATGCACGATGTCAGTATTATATTATCAGTGGCAAATTCAATGGGACGTAAAGGGTGTACGTCCCAGGGGCGGATCCAGGATGTTTTGAAAGGGGAAAGGGGGAGAGATTGCTTGAGAATTTTTATCATTAAGAAATGCGTGCGCTGAAGGTGCGTGCCTTCAGAGACGATGGGTCTGCCGTTTTGAATTTTTCAAAGGGGAAGGTTGCAACCCCTTAAATCCGCCAATGTGTCCCCCTGTTTGTATGCTAAAGTAAAGGTTTATATATAGAGAATAATTCTCTATACGAACTTCGTTCTATTGTTGTCAGTTATACACAATAAATTATTATCGGGGTGTACTGCACGGACATGTAAAGAATTTGGGTAAGAGTTGATAATCTTCTTTAATTCCAATTCTTCACTCAGAATAAACCAGAACTCACCATTTTGCGTTTATTATTAAAAAAAAAACACACTTTACACCCACTCTTTGAAATTCATGGATCCGCGCCTGATTAATACAGACCTACTCGCTGGTAATAGCAAATCTAATGACAATGAAGTTTACTATTTTGGTTTTTAAAAAATTAGGTATCCTATATTTTTATGGATAAATAGAATGGGGAACTGATTGCAAACTGGCTCTCTCGGGCTTTTAGCTCTGCTTTTATAGTATCTTGTACATTTGATTTTTTTTCCGTCCGTGGTCTGTGGTCCGTCGTCCGTCCTTAAACAATTCTTGTTATCGTATTTCTCAGAAAGTACTGAAGGGATCTCTATGAAATTTGACATATAGGTTCCCCTTGAGGTTTAGTTATGCAGTGTACATTTTTCAGGTGGATCGGATTACAAAATGGCTATTCTGAATTTTGACAATTAAAGTTTGTTATCGCTATTTCTCAGAAAGTCCTGAAGGGATCCTTATCAAATTTCACATATAGGTTTTCCTTGAGGTCTAGTTGTGCAGTGTACATTTTCAGGTGGATGGGATTACAAAATGGCTGCCAGGCGGCCATCTTGGATTTTTACAATTCAAGTTTGTTATCGCTATTTTTCAGAAAGTACTGAAGGGATCTTTATGAAATTTGACATATAGGTTCTCCTTGAGGTTTAGTTGTGCAGTGCACATTTTCAGGTGGATGGGATTACAAAATTGCTGCCAGGCGGCCATCATGGAATTTTACAATTCAAGTTTGTTATCGCTATTTCTCAGAAAATACTGAAGGGATCTTTATGAAATTTATATATAGGCTCTCCTTCAGGTCTAGTTGTGCAGTGTACATTTTCAGATGGATCGGATCACAGAATGGCTGCCAGGTGGCCATCTTGGATTTGACAATTAAAGTTTTTTTTATCGCTACTTCTCAGAATGTTTTGAAGGGATCTTTATGAAATAAGACTTGTTGAAATATATGCTATTAAAGGTCAGTTCAGCATCCTTTATGAATTTTAAGATATTATAAATTTGTTTTAGAATGTTACTTTTCAATAATTTTTTACCATTATGCTTTTGTGATAGAATTGACATTGAAAGCAATTGACTGACTGTTTATAATTCTTGCGCACGATTCATATGCAAATGAGTTTTGGTCAAGTTTCCATAACTGTGCATTGGTCATGTACTCCTGACCCAGTAGAAACCTCAAAGAGAAAGTCACCTGTATTGGAGTCTGATATGATAAGGGTCTTCAAGGAAGTAGGGTGGCCAAGTGCCAAAGGACAAATAGAACTGTTAAACAACAAGTATCTCCTCAGGTTATCGATGTTGGTGTACAAACATTGACCAGTGTTAGGCTTGTCTATGCTGAGGTTCAGACAGAACCCGTACATACAATTTCAGATACGATCATAATTGACAAAAGTATCCAAGTAGATTTGTTCAAGATCAAAACAGTAAAACCTACTACATATGAAATTGAAGGCGTCAACACCACCATCTGTGAAATAAAACAATCTGTTGTTTTCGAGTAGAATGTAGCTTCATACACATGATATGATTGTTCATTTCTACATAATGGCTTTAGCTTTGTTTATAATGCGGGACGCACTGTGATTAGAGGCGTGGGTAATATGACGGTTTCATAATATAAAAAACTTCAGATACCAAAGTATAAATCAACAGAATGTCCAGGACATAGATACAAATCCAGTAAAAATGGACAAACACGGACCTCTAGAAACCAAGAGGTGGGATCAGGTGCCATGGAGGAGTAAGCATCCCATGTCGACCGGTCACACCCGCCGTGAGTACACAGTCACGTCCAATGAAACACGTGAGGTGTGTATCCTCGTCACAATTGGTACAGACGCCTCAACAACCGCCAACGAAAAGGCAACTCAACATTTCACTTAGTGAAACAGAGTAGTCGCAATCAAGACTATTATACCGACCGTAAAATTTGCTGAACGTTGACATTAAACGCGGTTTTTTATATCACTGTGTCAATAATTTGTCAGTGAGTAGTTTACCTCTGTATATGAAATCTTCATATGTTTTACACGTTTTGTATGAATAAAGGAACAGGTCGGCCAATAAAGGAGCACAATTGGTTCCCATAGGAATGCCGACAGTTTGTTGAAAGACAACGTCTCCGAACATTACAAATATATTGTCTATTATTAAATGATGTATCTATTTTTGTGTTAAGTTTTATAAGGAAAACTTCCAAAACTCTTGAATTAATTAAAGTATACTTATTTTAGTTCATAGTTACGTTTCATTTCATGTCCGCACAAAAAGGCACGCATATTTTATCTTTACCGTGGTACAGATAGGCCAGTTAGCATGTAATCGTATTGTATCTAATTTTGTGCAAAAGTAGGATTGAAATCTGCAAAGCAGCAGCCAATGAAATTCAAGAATTATTGACCAATCAGTGTTAATCTCCATTTATATAAATAAAGCTACCAATATTCTTCGAGGTCAGTTTGTAAGTTGCAAGTTGAACTAACAACATTAGCAAAAGCTGATAATTGAACGGGACAGTAGTAATCTGTTTATCACAGATAAAGAGTGACTATTGTCTTCTAATTTGGGGATAGTTTTGTATAAGGTTGAGACACAGTCACAGAGTGGTGTTTGAACCGTAGGTCTCAGACTCTAGTGCTGAAAACACACACTAGCAGGCAGTGTAGCCTAAACACATATACGAGTTCGGAGACCCACTGTAATTCAATCTCTGTAATTAAACTGATTTATTGTGATTCCCTGAAACTCTTATAACAGTTACTATAGTTAAATGTCAATTCTTGTTGCATTAGTTTATAGTTGTCGTTGTATTTTATCGTTAAATCACAAGTAGTGTTTTTAGTCTTTTTTAAGGTAAAAACATTTTTTTTCTGTAACTGGACATGTTTTGACATACAGTTGTAAATAATGATCAAAATTATTGCTCATTTGAAGAAAACTTCAGAAATATTTAAAAATTGTTTCCGTACGTATTCAAATTTTGAGAACCGTACTCAACGTATTTGATAATTTTTATTGGACAATCATACGACAAAAAATGTGAATGAGGTTGAGTATTGGGTAAGTATGGTGACCTTGGGGTCTGGTATTAAGCGATATGCCCGTGAATTACCAGTTCAGATAGATAGATAGATAGATAGATAGATAGATAGATAGATATACTGTGCGTATATAGTAATAATTACGTGTGTGTGTTTGTGTATGTGTGACCGATGTATGCAGTGTTAAGACGGCATACCGATCATTCCAATCACACATAATTAAGCGCACGTCAGCTAGTACACATGATCATCAGCACTACAAAACAACAACATCAGTTTACACGTTATCATTACTATTGATGTTAGCAAGTTCAGCACTACGTATCTTGTCGTGTAATACTGGGTCCATCCAAGTATGGCAAATGGTCAAATATACTGGTATATTTATTGTCCAAATATTTAGAACTTTACCTCATATAAACAGAAATATGAAAATAATTTCGAACTTTTGAATATAAAAAATATATAGGCCTACAGTATGTGTATACAGTGCACTATTGTATATACATTTTGACTTTCCAGATTACACTTCCTCATTCCCGTTATTTACCAAGGTCAGAATTACAGGTTGTTTTGCCACATAATAACTGGTATTATTATTGGTATTTAAGTTTGTTGTTTACACAAATCGACAACCAAGATTATCTATTTGTATTATGTTAAATGAATACTTCGGTTTACTTGTTTCTAGATCCCTACGCCATTGTATAGTAATTTGTAACTATCAATACTATTCAGCAAATAAAGTTCAAACTAATACGTTATAACGCGAAAAAAAAGATAAAAAACAACAACAACAACAACAAAAACCCCCAAAATTGCACCAGTAGAAATGCGAAATAAAAGAAAAAAATCCTGATTTTTTTTTATTATTTTAACAATCTGCTCATTTTCTTCAATATTTCTTTTTGTGTACTCTAAATTCACGTCCTATTATTCTCAGTCAACTTTTGTTTTTCTGCATCAATATTTACTTTGGTTTTCCGACTTATCTTCTCTATTCTATCTTTTTCCTTATCTTCGTTCTCAATCTGTAGCCTTTGTAGATAAAGTTGGTGTGTATTTTCCAGCTTGAAGAAGAACTTTTGAAAGGTACATTCGACGATCGTCCCTAGACTCTATAACATGAGTCTTTGATACTTCTTGAATCATTTAATGAAATCTCTGAGAGAAGCGTTCTTTCACTTGTCACACTTCTGATGTTTTCACTCATGCTTTTTTCCATCTCAGGATTGCAATGTACAAGACAATGTAAAAACATCAAATACCAAAGTATAAATCTATAGGATATCCAGGATATAGGTACAAATCTGGTAAAAAAATGAACAAACACTAACCTTCTGGAAATAAAGAGTGGGATCAGGTGCCATGGAGGAGTAGGCATCTCCTGACGACCGGTCACACCAGCCGTGAGTCAAATAAAAATGAAATACACGAGGAACGAATACTCGTCACAATTGGTACAGACGCCTCAACAACCGCCATCGAACAGGTAACTCAATAGTTTACCTACAGAGTGAAACAGAGTAATCGCAAACAAGACTATTATACCGACCGTAAAATTTGCGGAACATTGATATCAAGCGCGGTTTTCGATATCCTTGTGTCAATAATTGTCAGTGAGTAGTTAATCTCTATATATGAAATGTTCATATGTTGAACACGCCCTGGCATGTCGGATCATTTGTGAAATATAAACTCCATATGCGGGTGATTGTGGGAAATTACTACTTAAATGTGAAAAATTTACGATGGGAAAGCCGAAATCGTCGCGTTTGTCGTATAGCTTAGTTGTTAATTTCCCGTCTGTGTCTATAGTAAGTAAGATGTCTAAGTATGAAGCGTGTGTGCTGGATTTTATTGTATCTTTAATTTCTAGTTCGCTGGGATATATCGCATTGACACATGTATGAAAATTGTCATTATTAATTGACAAAACGTCGTCGATATATCTAAATGTCAAATTTAAGGAGACCGCTAACTTTTTCTTCTTTTGAATCAACAGTTTCTAAATGAAGTCTACTTCTTTATATCAACGAAAGTGTATATGTGTGTAGAATCAGAGTGGTAATGGACAAAATAAGTATCATGGTGACCAATCACTAGATATTTAAATTTTCGGGTACCACCTTTAGTGAAATAACAGTTGTCTATGATGATAAAAAAGTCTCTCTGTTAATTCTTTATGTGGAATTGTTGTGTAAATAGTATAGTAATCGTATGTTTTGATACTGTGAATCCGAGAAAAATTGTGTGCCTTCAAATTTTTTAGAAGGTCTTTAGAATTTTTAAGTACCCATATCCGATTTACACCGCTTCTATAATAAGCAACTTTACAGTATTTCTGAAGTTTCTGCTTAACGCCTGTTAGTATCTTGGTAAAGAGGAAATATAAAGGCTTGGTATTACATTTGCTGGACCCTGCTATATACCTCTGCTTATTTGGGGTTTAGTGAAGTTAAGGTATCTAATATAAATGTGGTAGCTCAAAGTCAGTGTCGGTTATAGGTACATCAAAACGACGTTATACGGACACGTGATTTTAAAGGATCTCGTCCTTTGAAAGTGGGCTACGTGTGTATGTAGGATTACTAGAATTCGTATTAAACCCAAGTTCTTCTAATAAACAATTATAGTTATGCCATGCAAATAAAATTTATTTTATTTGAGGCTTTGTCTGCTGGGACCAGTACATATTGGTCATGTAATCCAGCTCGGTTACCATTTCAGGGTCACTAAATACAGAGGGAAAACATGTTTTCATAGTTCCTTTAAGTTTGCGAATACGAGATTGGGTTTACTAAGTTTTTAGAAGTGTTTTGTACTGATGTGAACCAGTCGCAACTTTCATTTAATCACTAACCCCTGAAAACAATAGACTTGTCTGTATATCAATGACTGAATCAGTCCAAATGTATCTTTAGGGGGTGAATAAGTTACAGAACCTGGTTCCAATAATATTCAATTCTATGGTAAGTTATTTGTCGAATTTCATCTGCTTCCTACTTAATCCAATCATTAGATACATTCTGGTTCATAAATATTTTCCACCCATCAGTTACTGATGCTATCCCTTCAGGTCCTACAACTTGTGTCATCTTCTGGCCAGTTCTCCCAATATAATTCACACTGTTCTCTATTTTATTTTGTGCAGAAGGTTGCAGATATACCAGATGTGTAAGAAACTCAATTTCAAATTGGATTTTTTTCTGCAAGTAGGAAAAAACTGTCTCCAATAATTTTCTCATATAGATCTGCCTTTGCCTCTGTTTTACTACGGGAAATTCCTTGTCAATGAGTGAATTCCTGGATGATTCATATATTTCCACATCTTTATCTGGAAGATGATTATTCTATTTAATTATATCAACTTTCACCAAATAAGGATGTTTTGTATTCAAAACAATTATGAACTGGGGTTTCATTTCAGGATCTTTGAGTTTTCTGCAGATTCTTATAAAATGCTCATTTTTAAAAATCTGTTTTCGAAAATTGAGTTTTTTGTAAGCCAATCAGAAAAAAACGTAACCGAACACTTCAGTTTCTAATTAGCCTTTGTAATGCTGAAATTACTGTCAATCACCTACACTGAATATGGCAAATAGGCATCTCTTCTCTAAAACCGTATCTCCTCTTGACACTTTGTAACAGTCTTCATATATACAACGGAAATGTTTGAAGTAGACTATGTATTCATTCATTTCCTCTGCTTGCGCTCTATGCTATACACTGAGGTGCCTACTCTGAATGCATTATAAAATACATGTACTTGTATGTTGCATGACATAGAAGATAATAATCTTTTGAAGCCAAGATCTTTGATACTTCGTTTATGTTATTTCAGATGGTTTTATTTACATGTGGCCCATCAGATCCAATATTGAGCAATTTTGATACTGGTATTTGAAAAAAAGAATAATTTGCCCATTGTCATTGTCTAGGGCATGTCTAAACATCAGGGCTTTTCAAATTGACTGTTCACTATCTCAGAAGAAAATTGCACTGCTATCGGTTCTATGCAGTTCCACTTTTTATCAAACTGCAAAACATAAGATGGAGAATTTTCAACCAGAATCCTTCCGAAAATATGGCTCAATCATTCTGACACTAACTACGATGTGTTTTCTAGTCATTATAAATATTTACTTGTCTTACATGGAAACAATCGTCGGACTTTAGTTTCAGAAGGTTACATATATTATTAATTCGAGCTCAACGGTGAAGTCTTATTGACAGAAATAATAAAACTGATCATTTGGTTTTTTTTTTTTTTTTTTTTTTTATTATTTCATTACTTTTTTTGGCAAAACTATAACTTAGATATTGTGTTTATAATGTCTACAAAATTTCAGCTGATGCCTCTATTGCACGTTTATCTAAGATCTACGGAAGCATATTAGGCTCACCTACTAAAATATTTTTCTTGAGAGTGAAAATATTTTATCTGGCAGCAGGCACTTAATTATCTGGCGGCCGCCACTTATTTATCTGGCGGCCGCCACTTAATTAAAGCTTGAGGCTGAGATCGCTTTATGATCTCGGGCCCTGGACTGACTTAAAAGTCCATTTTAGTCTAAACTTGAAACTTTAATAACGAAATAATCATTGTAAATATACCAAACCTTACAATATACATTGTAACATGACTTATCCTTCTAACACCAATCACTTACTTTAAATCCTTGTTTGTAATTATGTTGTAGTCAAGTTTTATTAATTTCGTTTGTCCGTGTGAATTGTGATTCAAATATAACCTGATGGGGTTTCCTATCAAAACAGCGAATTAATTAGAATATAATGCACTAAAATCGATGCCAAAAGAATATACTAGTACACACTTCTCTGTAATTTCTTTGGTCAAATATAAGTGGAAAATAATATACGCATTGATTATTGTCTTGTTCATGTGGGATTGTGATTCAAATATAACCTGATGACTTTTCTTCTCAATCGTAAATGTACATCAATTAAAATATACCGCACTAAAATGCCTGCTAAAAATGATATAAAGAATTTGTCTGAATTTCATTGGTTAAATATAAGTGAAAGATAGTAAAAAATTAATATTAACTTGTATTAACCCAATAACCCCTAAAGACACATTTAGACCGGTCCAAGTCATTGATTTACAGAATTGTCAATATATAAAAATCTCAGATACCAAAGTATAAATCAATAGGATGTCCAGGACATAGATACAAATCCGGTAAAAATGGACAAACACGGACCTCTGGAAACCAAGAGGTGGGATCAGGTGCCATGGAGGAGTAAGCATCCCCTGTCGACCGGTCACACCCGCTGTGAGTCCACAGTCAAGTCCAATGAAACACGTGAGGAGTGTATCCTCGTCACAATTGGTACAGACGTCTCAACAACCGCCAACGAAAAGGCAACTCAACATTTCACTTAGTGAAACAGAGTAGTCGCAAACAAGACTATTATACCGACCATAAAATTTGCGGAACGTTGACATTAAACGCGGTTTTCGATATCCCTGTGTCAATAATTTGTCAGTGAGTAGTTTACCTCTGTATATGAAATCTTCATATGTTGTGCACGCCCTGGCATATCGGATCATTTGTGAAATATAAACTCCATATGCAGGTGACTGAGGGATATTACTACTTAAATGTGGAAAAATTTACGATGGGAAAGCCGAAATCGTCGCGTTTATCGTATAGCTTGGTTGCTAATTTCCCGTCTGTGTTGATATTAAGTAAAATGTCTAAGTATGAAGCGTGTGTACTTGATTCTGTTGTATCTTTAATTTCTAGTTCGCTGGGATATATCGCATTGACATATGTATGAAAATTGTCATTATTAATTGACAAAACGTCGTCGATATATCTAAATGTCAAATTAAAGGACACCGCTAACTTTTTCTTCTTTTGATTCAGCAGTTTCTGAATGAAGTCTGCTTCGTATGAATAAAGGAACAGGTCGGCCAATAAAGGAGCACAATTGGTTCCCATAGGAATGCCGACAGTTTGTTGAAAGACCACGTCTCCGAACATTACAAATATATTGTCTATTAGAAATTCCAGCATGCTTTTTTATATCAACTTCAGTATACTTATGTGTAGAATCAGAGTGGTGTTTGACGAAATAAGTATCCTGATAGCCAATCACTAGATATTTAAATTTTCGGGTACCACCTTTAGTGAAAAAGCAGTTGTCTATGATGCTAAAAAGCCTTTCTTTTAATTTTTTATGTGGAATAGTAGTGTAAAGAGTTGAGAAATCATAAGTTTTGATACTGTGAATTCGAGAAAAATTATGTGCCTTCAAATTTTCTAAAAGCTGTTTAGAATTTTTAAGTATCCACATCTGATTTACACCGCTTCTGGAATAAGCAACTGTACATAATTGTTGAAGTTTCTCCTTAACAGCTGTCAATATCTTGGTAAGGAGTAAAGATAAAGGTTTGGTAGAACATTTGCTGGATCCTGCTATGTATCTTTGCTTATATGGGTTTTTTATGAAGTTTAGGTATCCAGTATAAATGTGGTAGCTCGAAATCGGTCTCCGTTGTAGGTATATCAAATGAGTGTAATACGGACACGTGATTTTGAAGGATCTCGTCCTTTGAAAGTGAGCTACGTGTGTATGTAGGATTTCCAGAATTCGTATTAAACCCAAGTTCTTCTAATAAACAATTATAGTAATGTGCCTTACAAATAAAAACTATAATATTTAAGGCTTTGTCTGCTGGTACCAGTACATATTGGTCATGTTACCTATCCAGTTCAGTTACTACTTCTGGATCATTAAATACAGAGGGATAACGTGTTTTCATAGTCCCTTTAAGTTTTCGAATACGAGATTTTATCAACCATCGTATGGCTTTCAGCCATTCAGACAAAGTGTCTGGTTCTACGTCTTCATGTTTGGCCCATCGTCTGGCATAATCTTCGACAGAATCCATAACTAAACTGAAATTCTGACGCCAATTAAAGGAAACGGGGCTTCCCGGTATTTAGGGCCCCTTAAAATAAGATTTTTGAGGCTTTCATTTTCAACAATAGAAACGTCGCCGGTAATGACATGCCCGATAGTATTGTATTGGAAAGGAGATGAAGCACATGAACATGTGACAGTGTTGTGTAGAAGATGGTTGATGTCTAGGCACTGCAAAACCTGTTTGTAATTGAATAGCTTGTATGCGATGCTAGGTGTATAGCTATATGAAATGCAAGGCGTGCTCTTCAGTTTAAAATATGGTGGAATACAGGACTGAACTTTTTTGTGATTTAGAACATTGCCAATGTTTAAAGCGTCTATGCCTTTATTTGTAAATTTAAGTTTAAGGAAAAGACGTTTCTGTTTAGAACAGTCATCGTTTGTAACGCGTGCAGGCTTAAACAGCCTGTGATAAGCGATGTCCATTATAATGGAGTTCAGTATGTATTCTGGGGGTTGAAGAATCCGTGTAGGGGTTCATTCTTGCTTCTTGAAAAAGTTTATTGAGATTTGTAAAAGGAACAGAATAGAGTTTGCTGCGGATGTGATGAAGACCCAATTTTTTGTTAACGTAAGGTAAAAGAGATGAAAAAGCGACATCATGTATGTAGGGTCGGTTGTATGAACGATGTCCGTGACTTCGTTTACGTCTTACGTTTGAATTAAAAAGTTCCATCACATTAACACCATTACACAGTGGGCTTGATAGATTGCCTACACTTTGGATATTATCGTTACATCCATAGGGATATGCAGTGCCAAGTTGTTTAATCCAAAATCTTCACGTTGTCTACGGAAGGGGGTACTCAAGGTGGGATTGTTGTCCAGTGGTATATTTTTTCAATTATACGCACTCTCATAGACAAGATGGAATGATCAGGAGAGTTGAAATGTCGATAGAGTATCTGGTTACCCCCATTATTAATTTCGAATCGATGGCCAGATACTCTTTTATTTAAGGGCCCCTTAGTTTCGCCAACATAAATCAAACCACACAAGGTACACTCAATGCCGTAAACAACGTTGGATGATTTGCAGTCTAGATGATCCCAGCTTCTGGTGTTGTAATGCTTATTTGTCAGATTGCTAGTGAACACTTGATCAGTTATTAATATATGACATGTTTTACAATTTTTGACAGAACATTTAGAAAATTGTTGGTATATTATTTGAAAATGAACTATCAAAAATGTCGTCAAGTGGAATCTGACAATTTTTTATTGGAACATAAGCGTTATCATGTTTATACCATAACTGGTCATCTTTGGACTGCACAAATGTTAAATTTTTAATGTCCCGAAGGACAACCCGAGGAGCACCAAACAATCTCTGCGAGTCTGTGCTCCCGATAGACTTCACAATTGTTTTCCAGGATTTGGTGAGATACATTTCCACTCATCAGTAACTGAAGCTATGTCTTCAGGTTCTATAACTTGTGTCATCTTCTTGGCAATTCTTCTAATACAATTCACCCTGTTCTCTACCTTTTGTGCAGAAGGATGCACGGGTAGGAAAGAGCATGGCGATTCCGGACCGTGGTTTTACGATTGTTTGTTTGTTTGTTTATTGTTGTTTAACGTCCCACTCAAGAATATTTCACTCATATGGAGACGTCACCAAATGCCGGTGAAAGGCTTCAAATTTTGGCCTATGCTCGGCACATACGGCCATTGAGCAGTGAGGGATCTTTAACGTGCCGACACCTACTACGACACGGGACCTCCAGTTTTTACTGTCTCATCCGAAAGACAGGAAACCAACCTGTCGCCGGCGGGACTCGAACTCACGACCTCACGATCCAGAGTCGAGCGCTCTACCGACTGAGCCAGGCTGGCTCTGGTTTTACGACGATGACAATGCAAAAATCAAAGTTTTTGAATCTGAATTGAAAAAAAAAATCGAAGGTCAACTGTGTCAATTCAAAGTAGCGATTCCGGACCGTGGTTTTATGACGATGTTTCAATGTATACCATCTCTGATCTATAGGCATGCTGTCTAAAAATCAATAATTAAGTACATATACTTAAGTTTCAATTATTAGATCTATATGAAACAAAGTTATTTTAAGGCATGAACACTTATCATTTACAAAACATGGCATGTATCAATCTCTTTTATTACAAAATGAAACAAAAGGTTAAATATTAATGAAGGTTTTCAAATTTTCGTTAATTTTCGTGATTTTTACCCCAAATTACTGAATGTCACAACGGCCAGAGCGCTAACATGACTCTTTCTGTTGCCTTTTTAAAACTTCCAGAAAATATACCCGAAAAATTTCTTCCTGGGGAACACACACGTTATCAATCAGGAGACTAGATTTTAGATTTGATTTTGGATTAATAGGTCTTTTGATTTATTTAGTTTTATGTGATATGATATAAATCAGTTTTGATAGATAACTACAAGATTTCGTTTGTTTTTATTGTTTTGCTGTTGTTGTTGTTTTGGTTTTTGCAATAGCAATTGAAGAGGACGTGTCAAGACGCTCGTTCATCCTAAGTAACAGTATGTAAGGCCTTCTCTGCAGTACAGTATTGCGACAAAGGAAATGTGTTACCTTTTGTATTTTGATTACATGCTGACAGTCAGTCAGTCATTCCCACGAGTATTATTAATAATTTTTCGCTCCGGACTTTTGACCAAGCGATATCATTTTAATCACAAAAATACACATACCTAAACACCCGCGCGCAAACATACCAATCTATTTATCTCTCTAAACTCGGATAAAGCAAACGTGGACAACGCGAATATGTTTATTCCCGGCAAATGCAAGGTACATATTTTAAAAAACATATAAAACAACGAACATATATAACGTATTTACCTTCGTAACGTGGTATATTTCAATCCCATATCATCAATCATATATAATCGTATTAAATACACTGTTGTACGGCGAGTATTTTTATGAAAAATAGAATTGTATACTGGACATCCTTAGAGTTGATGCTTTGGTATCTCTGATTTTTATATGCATAATGAACCGTATGGATTTTGAAATAGATGCTCCAGACTGAAATGGATGGGTATGAGAGTATATGAGGTATAAAAAATAAAAACAAAACAAGCCAGTAATACATTTATCTGATTAAACCCACATTAACTAATAATATATTTCTAGTCATTAAAGGGAAAATAGCACAAGGAGCAAACGGCACATAAAAAGTACCTTACGATACACACAACAAGACAAATATACGGATACAAACTGTAAAATTTGACTTAAATAGTACAAAACTGGGGATGTTTTAGATCTTGCATATTTCTACATCTTTTAGTACATTCATTAAAAATGAAAGACATTTCTGAATCAACTAAAACTACAATTTTTGTACAAACATAACTGAAAATAAGGGGAAAAACATTTGAAACATTCCATTTGAAAATACCATATGCAGGTGAAAATGGAGCAAATAGCATATAACAAATAGCCTTAAGAGACTCAACAAATCAAATTTTGGGGTAAATCAAAATTTGAATTAAACAAGATATGTTTGTGAAACACAAATACCCCAGTCCCTACAAATTTCTGTGCTGGCAAATAAAATGACTCCATCCCAACCCCCGGAGAATTTGATGTTACGAAGTGCACCCGCAGGGGCATGTAAGGTCAGTGAAGTGTAAGTAACCATTAAATGAACTTACAGTCCAAGTCTGGTTACTGTATCACAATCCAAATTTTAAATATTACAAAGTCCTACATTTTGACCCGACCCCAGGCGCATATGATGTCAGTGAAGTGTGAACAACCCTGATATGAACAGTCCCAGTTTGGTTACTGTAACACAATCCAAGCGGGACATAATTATGGGCAGACAAACAAACAAATAAACAAACAGACGGACGATCCAAACGCTAGATGCCCCCGGCGGACCTTTCACACTTCTGCGCTTTGGGTCGTAAAGTAACGTAGCACTGTGGGCCGTAAGTAGATAGAGGTGGTCCAGCAAAATAGAACTCCAGGAAGAACACTGTATAAGTTAATCCGTATTTATTGTCAAGCCGCAGCGATGAACACTAAATCATAATTTTATAACAATCAAAAGTAAATAGTCCAAAATAGTGAATAATAATGATTCAGTCCTGAATGAAAAAGGTAACGAGACGGTGTTATCAGTAGTGCGTCTGATTTAAGAATTGAATAGTTGAAATTTTACATCGGTATATTAAGAGAAATTAGACAATTGTTTGAGGATAAGATAAACGGTTGATATGTGTTGACAGGTGTTAGATTAATTACACAGAAAATACAAAATGAATCTAATGTAGACATAAAGACATAATCTTAAATAGTTATCGAAATAATAAAACAAACACAAGAAAAGTTAAAAAGACTAAAATCTAATACCCTAATGAGTACTGGAAAATTATAAATTCGGATCAGACAACAGAAACAAATTGCACTGTCCCTATGGAAATATCATACAATTCTTCAAATTTTAATAATGTACCAGATCTAAAGTATGTATTTTAACATATAATAACTTAGACTTTTGTCAAATCTAATTGTAATGATATCATAAATCGCCCAACATCCCATGATGAAATTAGAAATCGTATAAAGTACCTGAAAAAAAATAAAGCTTGTAGGTCTGATGATATGTAAGGTCTACAATTAATATGTAAAAAGTTCTTGTGACATTATGCTCTCTGTTTATCGTAAGCTTTTGAACAAAATATTTGATATTGGTTGTTTCCCATCTGAATGTGGTGAAATTATACCGATTTATAAGAATAAGAGACGGAACTGACCCAAAGATTTATCGCCCAATAACTCTTCTTAGTTGTGTTAGAAATTATTTGCATCTATAATAAATGAAAGACTAAATAACTACTCCGCTGAAGTAAATCTTATATTAGAAAACCAAGCTGAATTTCGAAAAAATACGCTATTACTGATCACATATTTAAACTTTATACTATTACTGGAATATTCAAAATTATCCAAAAGAATCTTTTCTGTGCATTTGTCGACTTAGAGAGAGAGAGAGAGAGAGAGAGAGAGAGAGAGAGAGAGAGAGAGACAGAGAGAGAGACAGAGAGAGAGAGAGAGCAATCGATTCTGTTTGGAGAATAGGCCTCTGGAATAAAGTATTTATGGATAGTAATATTGATGGTAAATGCTTTAAATTAAAAAAAAACATGTATAATGGCATAAAGGCAAAAATAAAACTAAATGGGTTACGTTCAAATCCCTTCCCTTGCCAAATGGGAGTAAGACAGGGTGAAAATTGACACCTTTTCTTTTTTCGATCTATTTAAATGATTTAGAATCTTTTCTCTCTGTGAATAATGTTAATGGTTTACAACATGTCTCTGAAATATCTGAACGGGAATTAGGTCAATATATCAAATTATGTGTCTTGCTTTATGCAGATGATACTAAAACCCTTGATGATTTTTTCATGTTGTAAATTTTGAATTTACTGGGTGGGTGTAAATATATAATTTACAACATGACAACTATGTTGTAAATTTTGTATTTACACCCACCCAGTGTATTCAAAATTTACAACATGACAATTAAGGAGTTTACAAAATATTCTGAACTGGATTCACCGTTATTGTAATATAAAATCACAATTTCGGGAATGGTTAGAAAAAACTGACAAAAAGAATTAAAGCTCATGTATAGTGGTTCACATATAGAAAGAGTAGATAATTTTAAATATCTTGGTACATGCATATTCTTAACTCAATCAGGTTCCTTTCAACATACTATTTAGGAACAATACCATACAGCTGTTAAAGCAATGTATGGAGTTATAGCAAAATGTAAACGACATAATCTTCCTTTAGACTGTCAACTACATACAATACTATCGGGCATGTCGTTACCGGCGACGTTTCAAAGCCTCAAAAATCTTATTTTAAGGGGCCCTCAATACCGGGAAGCCCGTTCCTTTAATTGGCGTCAGAATTTCAGTTTAGTTATGGATTCTGTCGAAGATTATGCCAGACGATGGGCCAAACATGAAGACGTAGAACCAGACACTTTGTCTGAATGGCTGAAAGCCATACGATGGTTGATCGTAATCGTAAACTTAAAGGGACTATGAAAACACGTTATCCATCTGTATTTATTGATCCAGAAGTAGTAACTGAACGGGATAGGTTACATGACCAATATGTACTAGTACCAGCAGACAAAGCCTCAAATAATATAGTTTTTATTTGTAAGGCACATTACTATAATTGTTTATTAGAAGAACTTGGGTTTAATACGAATTCTGGAAATTCTACATACACACGTAGCTCACTTTCAAAGGACGAGATCCTTCAAAATCACGTGTCCGTATTACGCTCATTTGATATACCTACAACGGATACCGATTTCGAGCTACCACATTTATACTGGATACCTAAACTTCATAAAAACCCATATAAGCAAAGATACATAGCAGGATCCAGCAAATGTTCTACCAAATCTTTATCTTTACTCCTTACCAAGATATTGGCAGCCATTAAGGAGAAACTTCAACAATTATGTACAGTTGCTTATTCCAGAAGCGGTGTAAATCAGATGTGGATACTTAAAAATTCTAAACAGCTTTTAGAAAATTTGAAGGCACACAATTTTTCTGGAATTCACAGTATCAAAACTTATGACATCTCTACTCTTTACACTACTATTCCACATAAAAAATTAAAAGAAAGACTTTTCAGCATCATAGACAACTGCTTTTTCACTAAAGGTGGTACTCGAAAATTTAAATATCTAGTGATTGGCTATCAGGATACTTATTTCGTCAAACACCACTCTGATTCTACACATAAATATACTGAAGTTGATATAAAAAGCATGCTGGAATTTCTAATAGACAATATATTTGTAATGTTCGGAGACGTGGTCTTTCAACAAACTGTCGGCATTCCTATGGGAACCAATTGTGCTCCTTTATTGGCCGACCTGTTCCTTTATTCATATGAAGCAGACTTCATTCAGAAACTGCTGAATCAAAAGAAGAAAAGGTTAGCGGTGTCCTTTAATTTAACATTTAGATATATCGACGACGTTTTGTCAATTAATAATGACAATTTTCATACATATGTCAATGCGATATATCCCAGCGAATTAGAAATTAAAGATACAACAGAATCAAGCACACACGCTTCATACTTAATCATTTTACTTAATATAAACACAGACGGGAAATTAGCAACTAAGCTATACGATAAACGCGACGATTTCGGCTTTCCCATCGTAAATGTTCCACATTTAAGTATTAATATCCCTCAGTCACCCGCATATGGAGTTTATATTTCACAAATGATCCGATATGCCAGGGCGTGCACAAACATATGAAGATTTCATATACAGAGGTAAACTACTCACTGACAAATTATTGACACAGGGATATCGAAAACCGCGTTTAATGTCAACGTTCCGCAAATTTTACGGTCGGTATAATAGTGTTGTTTGCGACTACTCTGTTTCACTAAGTGAAATGTTGAGTTGCTTTTTCGTTGGCGGTTGTTGAGACGTCTGTACCAATTGTGACCGGTCGACAGGGGATGCTTACTCCTCCATGGCACCTGATCCCACCTCTTGGTTTCCAGAGGTCCGTGTTTGTCCATTTTTACCGGATTTGTATCTATGTCCTGGACATTCTATTGATTTATACTTTGGTATATGAAATTTTTATATGTTTGACAGAATCATTTATTTTACCTATTTTAATATACGGATGTAAAATATGGGATTGTACCAAAATTAAATTAATTGAAAAACTTCATTTAAAGTATTGTGAATATATACTACATAAGACGACTACTAATATTATTGTATACGATGAACTAAGCAGATTCCCATTATCAATTAATACTAAATAAGAATTATTATATTTTGGGCCAAATTTCATTTCCTCCCTACAACAAATAAATTAGCTCACAAGATATATCATTTAGCACACCTTGGATTAAATATCTGAACCAATAGCTGTCTATATTATACAAAAAGGAACATAGGATAAATACAAGTTCACCCCTGTTTAGGAAAATACAGTTACTCCAGTACGACACCATCTTCTGTTTTATATTAATTAATAGGGGGTGTCTCCCTAATTCTCCATAAACCATGTAATTTGGAGTTTTATTATTAATATTTAAGATATAGTTGCAAAATTTTAAATGTATTTTTCCTATCAGTGATATCTTTGAGAATCCCCATACTTCACAACTATACAGTACATAGGCGTCGGAAGCAAATTGAAAGTGGGGGGGGGGCTAAACCAACTTAAAACACACACGCCAGAAGTGGGAGGGCTAAACCAACTTAAAACAAACACACGCCAGAAACGTCTTGGGGGCTAAGCCCCAATTTTCAACACCTATGCCTATCTTTGCAAAAAAAGTGGGGGGCTAAGCCCCCCCCCCCCTAGCCCCCCGGCTCCGACGCCTATGCAGTAAAACAGATTAAACTATTTTATCAAAAAGGTCTAGTTGAAGATCTATTGAAAGATTATGCTGTTTACATTTTCTTATAACATTATACATGGCTCTGGTGGGTTTATTATATTGATGTCATATGTTGTAATTGAATGAACCATTTTTGGTAAGATAAACACCCAAATAATTAAAATGTTCGACTATGTCAATAATTTGATTTTGATTGATAAACACATGTTTACATTGTTTTCTTTGACGTTTTCCAAAAATCATTATTTTCGTCTTTTCAACATTATCCTTGTTTCTTCACTTAGAGCAATAACCATGGATAATGTTCAGTTGGTGCTGTAAATGTTTAATTTGTGCTGTTAATGTCCAGTTAATGCTGTAAATCTTTAGATTGTGCTGTAAATGTTCAGTTGGTGCTGTAAATCTTTAGTTGGTGCTGTAAATGTTCAGTTGGTGCTGTAAATATTCAGTTGGTGCTGTTAATGTTCAATTGGTGCTGTTAATGTTCAATTGGTGCTGTAAATGTCCAGTTAATGCTGTCAATGTCCAGTTAATGCTGTAAATGTTTAGTTGATGCTATAAATGTTCAGTTGGTGGTAAATCTTTAGCTGATTCAGATACCAGAAAAGTGCATCTGCATAAAGTAAAACAAAAAGATTTTAAGTATATATTAGTTTCATTCTGTATTTTCTGCACTGCACTGATTCTTGCTTTGATACCTTCATACATGTTTATAATAATATGAAAACATTTACCAGTTAAGTACCTTGTAAAACATAATTGTAAGAATCAAAATAAAATGACTTTGTAGCCCAGAAATAAATGTCTGAATGTAGCATTGTACATATATATATGTGTGTGTGTGTGTGTGTGTGTGTGTGTGTGTGTGTGTGTGTGTGTGTGTGTGTCGAATTTACTAATTTACGATAACTTCAAATTTAAGAATTTTAGTAAAATGGCCTAATTGTCCGAATAGCCTCTCCATCACGGAGCAATATAAAACTACAAATACAAAGGTATTCATCTTCAGGATGCCTAGGAGGATAATATACAAATCTGGTGAACATTGGACAAACACGGACCTCTTGAAATCCTGAGGTGTCCTGGAGGAGAAAGCATTCCCTGTCGCCCGGTCACAACCCACTGCGAGCCCAATCAAATTCAAATAAAATAAGTACCGTCTAAATTGGTACATATGACTCAACAATCGCAATCGAACCGGTAACTCAACATTTGTTTGTTTATTATTGTTTAACGTCCCACTCAATTCATTTCATGTAAAAGAGTACTGATTGCAAAGAAGGTCATTATGCCTATACGATTACCGACCGTCAGATTTGCGGAACGTTGGCGTCAAATTCTCGATATCCCTGTGACGATAACTTATCAGTAAATAGTTTGTCTCTGTGTATGAAATGTTCATATGTTGAACAAGTCCTAGAATATCGGATCATTTTCGAATAAACACCATATGCAGGTGATTGTAAGCATATCACTACTTAAATGTGGAAAAATTAACGAAATGCCGAAATCGTCGCGTTTGTTGTATAACATGGTTGTTAGTACAACTCCGTCTGTTAATCTTAATAATATAGGAATTCTATAGTTTTCTGTATTGAAAACTGAAATTTTGTATTCAGTCTGAGATTGTTTCATTATCCCAGACTCGGGTAAAAGCTAGGAATATGTGACATTGTTGTATACAGATCCCTTTTTTCATTGGATATCCTACCTTTCTTCTAATCAATTGTTGTAACACCGCGAAAATATGAACGTTACCTTACTGTTTTATACATTGTTTGTATCGATTAAAGAATCTTTAACATATGTGTTATATAGATCTGTGTCTTTGTTTAATATCAGTAAGTATAGAGGCATTCCAAAAATTTCCTCTGTTAAGCGTCCGCTGATAGACAGAAAAAAACCACAAACCTTTGGGGGAAATTTAAATATATAACACTAAAATGAACAGAAACAATTCTTTTCATCATCATGAAAACTAACATTCCATACGCTATTTATAAGTATGTGCCAAAGTTATGGATTTTATAAGTTTAATTTGTTTTTCGTTTCATTTTAGATTTTTTTTCATATTAGGAAAATACTTAAATTTGCATGGAATTGCATTTGTTCTCATAAAAATGTCTTAGTTATGTTTGTTCTTTGGTTTTGTTTTGTTTTGTTTTTGTTTTAAGATTTCCAGAATTTTATTTACTATAACTGCAAACTGTGTATCATCATACAATATGGCTATCAAAAATAACGCGTTTGACTCATGTTTGCTGTGTTTTAGCTTTTATATGATACACTTAAGATGGAAAAACAGTTGCTTTGTTTACAACATGGGAGGGTAAAATGAGCCCAGCGATCTGATTGGTCATTAAATGAAAAAATTAGTTTTGCCACTAATAAGTGAAATAAAGGTGATAAAAAAGATACATGAATATTGGTAGTACTTTGGAAATTATAGGGTTGACGGTTGAAAATTTAGAGGGAGGGGGTCATATGAGAATAGATATTTTCCTTTGGTGCGGAATACTACGAGTTGTAAACAAGTGAAAATTTGAAGTAAAAATGCAACGGCAACCTATACTTTTGATAGCATATTCTGTTATCAAAAATATTGATCTTTCAGCACAGGGTATTGATTTGACCCAGATTTAATAAACATGGGAGTGACAGTGACCTGAAGTTTTGTAAATTAGCATTGATGCCTATGGAAAAATATTTGGTGGTGTCTGTGCTGGGCCTGGCACCATAAAACTTAAGAATTACTTAAGTCTAAACATTTTACTCAACTTTGGCTAATCGTGTAATCTGATTGGCTGAGCAGGCAAAGTTGAGAAAATTCTCAAACTTGAGTAAATTCTCAAATTTTATGGTGCCGGGCCCAGATATCCAAAGTATGCAATTTCTTTTCACAGTCCGTATTATATAAAAACTAACATACCGTGCCCGATCTATAGACCATGCGAACGATCTTTAACCCTTTAACCACGTAGCCACAGCCTGGCCAGCCCAGATGGATAAATAGTATGGTCCACCAAAACTCGGGGGGTGAACATGTCAAAATTACATTTTATATCTATACAAAATTAAACGTCTAGATCATGCAATCCCGAATTCTGACGATGGCCCTAACCATTCCTTGACATGGGCGAGCCCAATTTAGGCGACCACATGGGTCATTGAGTCAGCCAGTATAAAAACTATCATTACATATATTTTGGACGGACAATGCATACTGTGGACGTCCCAAGTGTTAACAATTGTGTTAGCATTGTCGACAGGACTTGGTGATGTGTGGTTCAACCACTATTGTGTAACTTAAGTATTATTTTTAGAATGTCTTAAACATCGTTTAACTGACAACTTTATACAGACCAGAGATGACTTTTTTTTATTCTTCATCTAAATGTATTTTGTATAAGCATCTTATTGATAATGTTGGTGTTCGGTTTTATTTGACAAACTGTATTCCAGATAATTATATTTGTCTTTTAACAAAATTCAGATTGTCTGCTAATCAGCTTAGAATAGTACAAGGTAGATACAACGGAACAGCTAGACCTGTGAATTCTGTTAAATGAACGAGATAGAGGACGAATACCATTTCATTTTAATTTGTCAATTGTATATATATATATATATATTCGATATGCTTGTATCAAAAACTGATATTACTGGAATCATGCTTCTATGTTTAAACTAGTACAACTGATGTCACTTCAAAACAGAAAACGTTTGTGTAATCTTGTTTTTTTTTTTTTAAAAGTGCTTTACAGTTACGATCTAGGCAAAATATAGTCTTAAATTTATTTTTGTAGATTTAAATAATAATTTTCATGTATGTCCATATGGCTTAAAGCGAATAAACAACTAGAACTACAACAAATACATTTATCATCATAAAACATGAATCGATGAAGATCTATAAACATGTCTGACCTCGAAATTGTATAGATGAACTACATGTATAAAATAAAGCATTTATATAAACCTTATACAATAATATATGTACCATACAACATACCCAATTGCATTATACATAAATATTCATGTAGTATGTGAGGATGGATTGATAGATAATAAATCTATGCATTATGTTATATGATGGAACTTAAAAGCTCCATTAATAAATTAACTAAAGTAAACTATGTCTCTTTTAGTAGAATTAAATAATTGTATAAACTTGAACACATTTGATCTTTTAGTTAAGTATTTCCTAATGTATTTTTCTAAGCTCAACAAACATTTTACATTCTATTGTAAAGTGATATTAATCTTCAATCACAATTTTGTCACACACACACATACACACACACACACACACTATATATATATATATATATTATATATATATATATATATATATATATATATATATATATATATATATATATATATATATGCATATAATTTCTTTCTAATCTTTCTCTTGCATATCTACCAGTTTCTACTCTCAAAGAATGTGCAGATGTCTTGAGTTTTCTTAAGCAAATTCTCATCTGTCTACTACTACTAAAAGATAAACACTAAAGCCAGTTATAACTCATTATATAATAAAAATTTACTACTGTTTTGTATTGAAGAATACCATTTCTGTATAAAATTATCTTTGACTCTTTGTTTAAAGCTTTCCAAAAATGAAAAATTGTTCCTTATTAAATTGGCTGACTTCAAGCATATATTAAACCATATTCATACAAAATGAATTTAAAATTACTTGTTCAATTGTCTTACCATTTACATAATCTTCTGAAGTTCGCTGATACACAATTTTTTTTTTATAATATTATCTGAACAATGAAGTTTTAACCAATACTTGATCATATTTACAAATCTAATGACGTATAAGGGAAATATCTCTAGCTCACCGTACATAACATCATTACAAGCACTCATTTTTTATCGAAGACCTATTTTTATACCTAAGATTACTTTTACAAAATTTTAAGTGGACGCACTCAAACTGTTTAGATTGTGTACAACCCCAGCTTGCGATCCATAATTTAGAATTGACTGAACAAAAGCATCAACAAATTGTAGACTAATACCCGGACTGAAATCGTCTGGTATAAGATAGAAAACCATTCATCGCTTTGAGTGACTTACCATATACAAAGTATCTAATAGAAAGATATCTTTTTGATTTTAGTGTGAATGCTATACATAAAAAATAACTTGGAATGACCTATAGAGGTAAAGACAAGAAACCGTTAATTGTGTTTGAACATAATTGTTTTATTATTTTCTGGGGCATATCCCGGATTCCGACCGGAAAATCTGTGATTAGTTTTTGCAAGATCGCCTCTGCGGTTGTCCAAATCTGAAAATTCCAAAAATGTACCAAGAGAATATATTCCCAAATACCAACCCCGGCATTCAGCCTCTGTCTGATTTAATTTAATTTGGAGAGTTATTCAATACGTTTTGTATATCAATTACGTCGAAATTCTTACCTGATTTTTGTAAATAATAATAATAATAATAATAATAATAATAATAATAATAATAATAATAATAATACCAAAACACCATTAAATTCGGGACAGAATTTCAGCCTGTTTATCAATGTGATAATTTCGAAATTATTAAAGTTCCTAATTTTTCGCATGACAACTTCAAAGTTAGCTCTCAGGACTTGAAAAATTGTGAGATTTCTAAAAGCTGGATAATATTATACCTCTTTGGGTTATCAAATTTCAGGGGGAAATGAAAACGGTGTGAGTGTTTCCTATCTCTTAAACGGATTATGTACAGTAAGGCATATTTGCTATGAACATTTAGATAGTAAAATCACCACCTTTCAAATTCTGGTCCGCCACTGAACTTTGTACACAAGAATTTGTTTCAACATCCAGATCTGAAAACGGCAGCCGGATTTGACTCTAACATTTAATTTCTCCCCACGCTTCACATCCGTTTAATATTGTCAACCTCACAAATGGCTTCCATAATCCAAACCGTCTACTCCACATTTTGGAGCGAGTGGTTTTGGCTCCCAGAGGGTACAACATGGAACGACTTACGAAATGTAAAGGAGGGAGAATATTATCCTCAAGTCTCGGACTTAATCATCCCCATGTATTTGGCTTTAGTAATATTTGTAGTAAGGAAGGCATTCGAAAGGTGAGTCAAACTTATAGGGTGTGCGCCGACTCGTGTCGGCATCATACGACTCTGAAAGTGGTATACCTTGTTTTGCACTGTTGCATCTATTCATGGTTTATGATGTCCCGGATCAATGTATGGTATATGTTTGGAGTCGTTTTATTGTACGTCAGTTTTATCATTTCATCTTGGAAAGCCGATATTATCCGGATATCGATGGTTTTAACATCACGTGTTTTCGTTTATTGTAATCTGAAATGGGGTCATCGGTGGGACGATGTTTTTCTGTTCTGAATACAATTGTAGATTTTAATGAAAAATTTGGAGGAAACTACCTCTTTTTATCCAAATGTATAAGTGTTATATGCATTTTTAACATAAATTACACTCAACGCGGACAAAAACGGTTTCACTCTAGCCAGTTAAGTGTCCCATTCAATTTCAAATCATAGTCAGTAGTCTAATCTTCTTACTCTCAGTTCAACTGCATGCTTATCGCTTGTGATCATGTTTAATATTGACTAAGAATTTGGCCCTTGACCTGTTCATCACCCAACCCTGTTTTTTCAATCATTAGTTTAAACTACATGTATACTGTGGAGACGGTACTGAATGGTTGAATATATAGAATTTGTAAGACGAAGGGCAGGGGAAATAGATGTATTGATTTAATGATTATATCCTTGATGTATGAATTAATTAAAGATATGTCCTATGTTAATTAATTGATTTTAAGTGTGTATATGTATAATGTACCATATCTATGTAATAAAAAATTATGGACAGATTATACAATTTATAATTAGTAGATCTGGGAGATTATTTCTGCATGCATAATGATACAATGTGTACATGTACATATAGGTATTGTGTACACAATGTGGTGTTCTTCAGTTAAATCATTACAGTCTAAGTCAAATCAAATCATAAATATAAATTAAAATTCTACTTTTGTAACACAACCAATCATCTACATAAACACACTTTTGTACTGATATCAGCGAAAAACTAAAAATATATCCTACATGCATATATCTTTTCATCAGACCTAGATAACATAATTTGTATGACCATTTCAATTTATTAAAATAAGTTTTATATGAGAATCTCTACGTTAGCCTTATGATAGAAATTAATTGAGTCATGTGAGCATTGATTATTCATGCCAATTAAATCATGATGATGAAGGGAAACAACTTGTAATACTTCTGGTTTTTTTTTAATATCCTATACACTTCTTTGTACATCAACTACATGTCATTTGATAATACCCAAAATTCTTAGAAAAAGCATCTTTCTGAAGATTACAGACTGGTAAAACAAATGCTTGTATTCTTCCACTTTTGTTTTTGCAAATAAAAAGAAAATAATGGCCACCATGCCAGGCTATGTCATTTCATACCTTCATAGGGAATAAATAATCATGAACATTTCAGGCCAGACATAAAATATTTTCTGTTTGCTGTTTACCGACTCTACCCTTTTACCTGTGGGTAGGTAGGTAGGGAAATTATTTTATTTTATTGGAAATTTTTCTGTCATCGTGCAGTCAGTCATTTTCTGTACAAACTATAATGAAAATAAATGTAAATGAGGACACATTAAATATTTCATAAATGTTTGAGACAGACATGAGAAAAGAGAGGTTCTTTATAAAATATCAATAAGTTTTCATTGTACAACAATTATCTATCGAATCTCAATGGTCATCTCATAGCATTTGTTCACTGGTTGCAAGTTAAACACACTTGCCGATATTACATCAGAGGCTCAATTAGACCTCCCAACTATCGGCAATCAGTGACACGGCGAGGCAGTGTTTATAATAAAGTACATGGTGAGAGTCTTTTAAAATGATAACTTTTCCGGGACATTTCAATATATTTCTAATGTAAATTAGAGAAATACACAGGGTTATGTTAAAGAAAACAGGTGTATAAATTTAATTTATTTCATTTTACTAGATTTGATATCGTTTTTGTAAAATTATTACGTTTTGACAAATATTTTTGAAATAAAAAAATAACAGGAGGTAACTCTTATGTAACTGTCTACACGATTTTATGTTTGCTATAACATTATTCCCTTCAGCTTTCATGAAAGGAGGAAACATCAAACAAATTTACACAGGTGTTTCATAAATTGTTTATCTTAGGAAAACATGTATCACACAGGATTTTTGGTTTACTATTTTTATAAATAGTATTTGTAGAGAAAATACATGTGTCATTCTGGGATATAGTAGTAGCTAAGGCCGATTTTAAGCGATTTTTTGAGTGAGTAAAATCTTAATAAATCCCTTTGGAGATTCTGTCGTGTTGCCCCGCCAGACACAATCTCCAAAGGGATTAGGGTAAAATCCCGATTTACCCCCTAAAAAAACGCTTAAAATCGGGACAGAAAGTTCGGCGAACTCATTTATGTCCTAATACTGTAGATGGATTGGTAATATATCAAAGAGTTACCAGAGGACGTATTATGAATTTGCAGTTCCTTGATAGGCCCTAGTGTCATGTTACATACGTTCTGGCCATTATTTTACATTACTCAGATAAAATACTGTTAATATATACGGTGTTTCATTGAATAAATAATAGCGTCATGGTCAAAATATATACATATATATTCTCAGAGATCGAGACGAAGTGATACTAATGCTATTTAAATTTGTGACGGTAATCAAACGTTCCAGAAAGATAGTCAATAAAAAAATATTTTTTTGGAAACAGCAATAAAATTTTCCGAGTCACAGTGATTCCCGTGGGTTGGTCGGTAAACAACAAACAAACTTAATTTTATTTTAGGCCTCATACTAAAAGTCTGTGCCAAATATTTTTTGTCCGCTGGTTTTGGCTGATTAAAATAAAATGGTTGATACTTATCACTTAAATTTAATGTAGCAGTATCTTATACATACTAAATCAAAAATCCATGTCCATGACTAATAAAAATTAATCCGTTTTGTACTTGATGTTTGCACTCAAATTAATTGCAGGATTTTTACCATATGTAATGGTGGCCATCTTTCGAAATTTGAGAGCAGAAGTAAAAGAAAGGGAAGGTTTATTGGTCATACTGATTTAGCCTGGCTCACTGATCTGTTATTACACAATCACCAATTCCTTACGACAATAATATATATTGGGAGTTATTCCCCTTCATATAACTCTTTTATCAAGAGAGGCGCGAGAATATTAATGATTACTCACATGACCCAATTATTTGACATCGCATGGATAACACAGAGAAAATTAAAACGACCAAACAAAGCAAAAAGTATGTAGAAAAGATATAGAAAAAACTTTTGTCTTTTTTAATTATATTAGTTAAATATTTTTATTTTGACGATTAGTTGCTATACAGATTCATTTTGAAATTCCTGACTCAGACTATTGGGATTAAAATCATCAACATGCAGGTCCATTAAAAGGACCCATTCTCATTGCAAAATCTTCTATTTTTTTCCCAATTTGGAGCAAAAGTTTTCCAAATATGTTCTTCATGTCATTCACTTTCGGTATAAAATGGTAAACAGGAGAATTTAGCTACAGTACATGTATAAACTTCACTTTGAAGTATTCAGATGAAATCTATGTTGTCCAGCAATAAGAGAAGCTATAAAATGAATCACAAGTTTTGTGCTTTATTCTTATAACTTAAATGACCATAGTTACATTTTCCCCAATTTGACCCATTGTGACATAAAATTCCCAATTGGAAGGGAACAGGACCTTGTCCCCAAAATGGGTCTATCAACCCCTGGCCCTGCATACAGAAAATGTTGATTTCATTTATCAGCATGGATAAATTTCACTGCTGTGTTAAATGAGTGTAAATATTTTTGATTTAATTGACAGTAAACTTTAGAATCTAGAAGAATTTTACTTAAAGTAAATTAGATTATAATGTTTTATGTCCATGGCCAGTAAGTGACCATTACCATCTTCTTAGAGGGATAAATATCACTTGGGAATTAGTTTCACTTGCATGCTAATTGCTGATGACATGTGCAAAATGAATTTTGATTAATATGGTAAAGTATTGTATGGTGTGTGATATACAGTACAACATGTATATAATTTTGCTACTCCAGAAATTTTGTAGTTTAATTCAAACATGTACAAAGCGACAGGTAAATGAACTTCTGAACATACATATCTGCACATCTATCTGTTCTCTGTCTCATCAGTGTTGCGTGATCTTATTCATGTGATAATGATTGTAGGTTTGATATGATCATGTGACCTAATCTGAAAGTACATATCGTACATGTGTCTGTATTTTACATGATTAAAATTTTACCTAGTTCCTTACAAGTATTACTCATGTATATCTAAATGTATATTATACTGGGTACTAAATAAATTTGTATTGGGTACATACATGTATGTACATATACATTGTAACACTGTAGGGTATGTACCTGAATAAGTTTTAGCACATTTTGTAAATCAAAGTGTTATCCTAGTATCATTTATAGAACTGTACAATAGAACTCCACAATTTAACCAAGACTTTCTAGAGGTGGAGTACATGGATACCATTGTTTTGGGTTCATACATATATGAAATCTGTTGTGGTTCTGGATTTTTCACACACCGCTTCACCCTTGTATAGGCATAATGGTTTTGGGTCTCTCTGCACTCTAATTAATGAAGAAAATTATTTCTTTAGTTTAACAATAAACATTGGGTAAACTGTCTTTTTCACCCATACAGTTATTTATATTAATTAATACAAGATAGGGAATGTTGTTTGGTTGTTTATTTAGTGTAGGCAGAGTATATGTTCATGTACCTCGGTAATAGCCCTAAATAGGATTGTTTACGTTCGGTATTACAAACCCTAAAACTTATTATATTTACATACCAACTGGAATTCCCTTCATTGCAAGTAAATAGAGCGATGTAACGCATACACAAGTAATTGCAGTCACGTGACCTGAGTGTTAACCGGTTTACTTTTTAGCATAGGAATGCATGAACCAATCAATAAAGAATTAAATATAACATATTTATTTCTTGTTTATTTAATCGTAAAAGCCATACATTACCACAAAACAAAGAAAAATAACAGAAATAAATTGTAAACACAAGACTAAATCTACATCTGCAGCACATTGTACAGCATACAGGAAATGAAATGAAAGTTCACTTAGTAGTTACAAGTGTAACTAGTCTGTTGAACAGTAAAAAGAGAGTTAGGCCTAGTGCAACTTTGTAAAGGTACAGGTAGTCGACGGTCCTTAAAACTTTGTCTTTAATAATATTTCATCAAATATTACATTGTTTACGATAGGTGATATGCATATGCAAGAGAGAGAGAGAGAGAGCGCGATTACATGTGCATTTTGTATATACATAGTACGTTTTGAAATTCAGTGAAAATTTAATTGCTGTTTTCAGTAATAATATATATTATTATATGCAGTGCTTATTAAATAATTGTCTCATATTTATTTTAACATACGGTTAAGGTTGGGAGATCATATATTTATTCTAAAATTAATCTTGTATGTCATCCTTGACGTTTACCCACACTCATTGAATAGCCATGTGTCATTTCATTATAAGTCAAATGATTTCCCAACATCAAGGGGATTAAGATGTAGGTACTGACATCACAACTTATGAAAGTCTTGTTTACGGGGTATTGTACAGCGGATTAGACCTAGCTGTAGACATAGGATGCTGGTATTTCCATATAGAGGTGATAAAAAAGAAATACTAAATACCGGTAGTCACTTATATTCATTCAAACAAGTAATGATGTATACTTCTCTGTTGAATTAATTGATTTGTTGTCAGTGACAAAAAAAAATTACAGAGCACGTTTTCCTGGCTTGTTGGCTATTCAGAAATGGTGTAACCTACAGGTACGTCACGAAAACTGTGCCCTATATCATGAAGCAGGATTTCCCCATAGCAGCTTAGAATTGAAATTTAAGAGTAATTCTATATAAAGACCAAAATTGGTCAGAAATGGTATATCGCAAATTTTGAAAGCAGCTGGTCACAATGATAGCCTTGCATGAGAGTAACAAAACCTTACAATTTTTCCCAGTAAAACTTCCTCGTTACCATAGCAACGGTCATTTATCTATATTGAATATGGTAACCTAATGGAAATAGCCATATTACGTAAATTTCATGAAATTTGATATTTGTCAGTTTTGACAGCAGTTTTTTGTATTAATTATTGATCTTAACATGTTTATATAACAAGGTAGAAAATATCGGGGATCGTAATGCCTCCGATTTTAAAAAAGACCTGTTGATAGTTGGTTTTTTAGGTTAATGTAGGGAAATTCCGTGCAAATTTAAATCAGGCCTCTGTAAAAACGTAGCATAGGAAATCGCTCATTTATCTCTAGTGACTTTAGTAACATTAGTAGAAACGAACAGCAAATATCTCAGTCGGTATTTGGACAACATCAACGTAATTTGTTATCCGTGCCAAAAGATTTTTTTCTCTTTTTCTTAAAGAAAAAATTGGAAATGAACAGCTTATGTGAACTCGGTACTAAATGTGGATACAAGAAATCGTACTTGCAATAAACATAGATCCATAATGCAACCAAATCACTCGTAAATACGACCGATTTTTAGGTTTTGGGTTTTTTTTTACGTCCAAATCGATCGCTACCCGTTTTCTCAAACCGGAATTTGAATGTTTTCCGTTTCCACTCTGTCAATACAGCCGAAATTGTGGTCAGTTATGCGCTTAAAAATAACCACGATACGTTTGCAATAAACTAGAGCGTCTATCTCACGTTGATTTAGGCGGTCACTAAAAGTAGTAGTCGGAGGCGGAGTCGGATTCTAGAATCGGCGGAATCGAACAAATAATTGTCGATTTATTCCTCAATACTTATTCAAAGAACACAATAATTGTAGTATATCTTTATTGCGGTATTTTACATCATTCACAGTAGAAAATTATACAAAATTATTTTGGACTCGATTTACGTGACATTGTCTTACGTTGGCACACTAAATTTAGTAGTCGGATTCGACGGCGGAGTCGAGGTATTGGATCGATTTAAGTGAATTTGTTATACTTAAACTTTAGGCCAAAAAAATATATATACTAGGTTCTCAGGCCCCGCCGCATCCCTAAAAACACTCCCGCGTTGACGATTTTTATTTTCGTCAAAATCCGGAATTTTTTCATATCCGGTCCGATATTGATTTTGTGTTTAGGAATAACTTAACGGAGTCGTCTGTGCGCTTGACGAACATAAAAAAGTTACGTTTCTATTGAGGCTGTTACTTAACATTGACTAGACATCGAGCGAGATGTCTTTAATTTCTTGCCAAATCTCACATACGAGCAAAGTTTTGATGCCATGGTGCATCATATTTAATTTTTCCTCAGAATGTAATTTTTCGGAATTGATTTTGTCCTTAAAAAATGGACAAGTAGGTCCAGATGGATGGACATTTCCAGAGAAATACGACAAATGCTCCGTTTCAGCTAGAATCGGTAAATCCAAAATTGAGACTGATCCAGTGGTCATGTCATGCAATGTGGCGCAGGCAGTTGATGCTTTTGGGAGGTACATTTCATTTAAATTGAGTGATATTGACGAAAAAAATAAACTTGTCATATGAATAGTTTTATTAATAAATTTACAGAAGCTGAACACACGTAGTGACCCATATTAAAATATGCGCTCAAATTTTAGGTCATGAACATTTTGTAGCTGAAACAGGTATATCTAGTACATCAAAACTCATACCAAGAGTTCTTCATCTTGATAATACACATTTGTGCCCTGGAAGGGTAAGCAGATCATGATTGATAAGATATATCTAGACAGCTGAAGCAGTGGATTTGATGAAATTTCTCGAAAAAAAGAAAGACAACTTTCTTCTTCTGAAAAAAAAAAAAAAAAGCCTCCCTCCCTCATCCATATTTTTAAAAAGTGGCCTGAGAACCTAGGCATTTTTTTTGTATGGCCTTAAGTAAAGTATATATCACAATCGTTTATGATAATATCCTTCTAAATATACCATTAAATGACACTAAAATCACCTATTTTTTGTTAGCAATCATAATTTGTAATCGCTTAGTAATACTACAGGGTCGGATCGAAAAGATGCTAATGTCGGATTCCTGATAGTATAGTGTTTTCGGATTCGATTAGCGTCGGATTCGAA
Organism: Atrina japonica; assembly: GCA_030159075.1. Lineage (NCBI taxonomy): Eukaryota > Metazoa > Mollusca > Bivalvia > Pterioida > Pinnidae > Atrina > Atrina japonica. The sequence goes on from BROG01000994.1 coordinate 131,850, forward strand.
ATAAATAATCGTTGATTTCTCACTCAGTTCTAATTCTATTTAAGTAATCTTTTCAATGATAATTAAGGACATCGTTATGAATTATTTTCAGTAAAAAGTTACTCAAATTTTGGTTCGTTTTAGATTTCCTAGATTTTGGCTGATGAAAGCACACTAAAATTAGTAGTGGGATTTCAGTGGCGGAGTTGAGATGTCAGGTCAATTTACACTAATCTGAAGCTTTTTGACTTAAGATAAACTGAATATAATTATTGTATATGATCATAGGTGTCTCTAAATATTATCAAATGACAATCAAATAGCATATTTTGTGTAAAAATCAAGAAATACGAGATGCTATAAAATCGGTTTGAAAAGAGACAATGTCGGAGTCCTGATTTGAACAGACATTAAGGACATCGTTATGAATTATTTTCAGTAAAAAGTTACTCAAATTTTGGTTCGTTTTAGATTTCCTAGATTTTGGCTGATGAAAGCACACTAAAATTAGTAGTGGGATTTCAGTGGCGGAGTTGAGATGTCAGGTCAATTTACACTAATCTGAAGCTTTTTGACTTAAGATAAACTGAATATAATTATTGTATATGATCATAGGTGTCTCTAAATATTATCAAATGACAATCAAATAGCATATTTTGTGTAAAAATCAAGAAATACGAGATGCTATAAAATCGGTTTGAAAAGAGACAATGTCGGAGTCCTGATTTGAACAGACGCGGAAATCTGGGGGTAAGGTATATTTAGGTATATTATATTGCTAATACAGTATATAATGAAATTATATATATTATTTGATCTCGACAGTTGTTATTTACTATATTTGACAGTTAGATTTAAAAATATTATGAAGATTTGAAATGATAGGAGAAATTTAGTTAAACTATATACGTTGAAAATTCTTTAAATAATCAAACTTTGAGTAACTGTTGCTAAGAAACGAAAAAAATACCCGCTCTGATTTTATAATATATTGTTCTATAAGACTTATTCAAACTTTAGGTCAAAGTATCTTAAAATTTCTATGCTGCATTTTGGGGGGGTAAAGTCTTGAAAAATAAAAAAATCATAAAATTCTTCTAATTGGATAATTGCAGAAACCCCCTATCTTTAAGTTGTTAGGCAAAATACATTCTGTACTGATTATCACTTTGGATTTTATTGTTTTGAATGTCTAATCAAAGGTGATTCAAATAAAATATTTACATTATTGATATATCTTGTATGTTAAATAAAAATAAAATGTTGAAACTATGCAAAAATGCCTTTTTCTATATGGGTAAAAGGACAAATCTTGTGAAAAACAACTCTTTGTTACCATGGCAACAATATATACTTTTTTCAATTTTAAAATCAATATCATGTTTAAGTATTCTATAATAAACATATATAGTAAATATGAGTGTATTCTGTGACATACCATTTCTCAGCACTTAAATAATTCTTTGGTCTTTACATAGAATTACTCTTAAAAGTTAATTTCTTGCAAATGCGTGCTCCAATTGAATTTTTTTTTCGGTTTCGGAATCAGGAAGATAATCTCTTTCAAATAAACACAACTTGTGTTTAGGGTGAACCATCCCTTTACCAACAAAGTGGATAAAAAAATAAACAGACAGCAACAACAACAACAAAATAATTGTTTATTGTATAAATGTACAATGTACAAGTAGTTTGCAAGTGATGCGTGAGAGTGCTTAGTACATTGTTGTAGGATTAGGAGTCAGGATGGAACCTTGTCTACTCACAGATTTGCCTGGGCTACATTTCTGCCCTTAAAATTGTCAAAAACTTAATTGTAGTTTCATGTATTGCTTTCTGTATTACTCAGTCTCACTATATTTCAAACTGCCAGGATTTTTTCACAATGAAATTTCTTAATGATACATAATTACATGTATATAGCAGATGAGATAAATACAGTTTTATAAATTATACTTTTTAGCATGACTTTCAATGGTCTTTCTGACTTGCTGATATAATAGTAATTAAAGTAAAATAAGTATTCAGTTCTCTTGTCATGAATCTTTTATTGTACAGTGGTAAACTCAATTGATATATTAAATTGAAAATATGCCTGACAGCTAGATTGTAATCAGTTTCAAGAATTGCATTCCTCCCAAGTATTGCACAACATAGTTGCATTTTATATTTGAATGCTATCTATATGATCTAGTCTGTTCATTTCATACAATGCTATGTATATGATCTGTTCAGTTCATACAATGCTAGTTCATGCAATGCTATGTATATGATCTGTTCAGTTCATACAATGCTATGTATACCGGTATGATCTAGTCTGTTTAGTTCATACAATGCTATGTATATGATCTGTTAAGTTCATGCAATGCTATGTATATGATCTGTTCAGTTCATACATGTACAATGCTATGTATATGATCTAGTCTGTTTAGTTCATAGAATGCTATGTATATGATCTGTTAAGTTCATGCAATGCTATGTACATGATCTAGTCTGTTTAGTTCATACAATGCTACATGTATGTATATGATCTGTTCAGTTCATACATGTACAATGCTATGTATATGATCTATTCAGTTTATGCATTGCTATGTATATAATCTGGTCTGTTTAGTTCATGCAGTGCTATGTATATATTTCATACTTTGTATAATGCAAGTGGTCTTTTTGGATACTTAGTACATGTACTGCTACATAATGTTAGCCTAAATACGTGTAATTCAGACAGTTAGAGTATTTTGGTTATAATGATGCATTGTGATACTTATAGTAATATACAGATGTATTGCTATATTAAGATATTTGGCGAGCTGTTTTTGTAGTTTTGTATTTAAAAAGTTGTTAAAATTTTATGTAAAGAATTTATATGTCATATATGGTACTGGTAAGCTCAAGGTATTACTACATGTACATCTACAGTAGTAGAATTGTATGCATTTTATAAAAAGTATATAGGCATGTTAATCTTGTTTGTTTTGCTGGCACACATGTTGGACAATTAAAGGACAGATGATCGTCCTTGTGAGCAACCATGTGTTACAATATTTTAAACACACAGTTAATGGTCATTTACACTAAAATTTCAACCTTTGAAACACTGAACTGACTACCTACATACCGCATAATGAGGACCCTTGACATTTAACAAACATTCAAGGAATCCCTACAGGATGAGTCATGGCTTTGGGATCCCTAGAAAATAAACATTCAAAAATCCCCAACAGGATGAGTTATGGCTGTGGGATTCTAGAGATTACTTACAATCAACCGTCATCCAAGGGATCACTGACACTTACTGTCTATGAAATCTTCAGAACCATTGGCATTTGACACCAATCCTGATTACTAATAATTCACATTACCCATACAGGGGACCAGTAATATACAAAAACACCAATCTTAGGTATAACAGACACCAGTAACATACATGTATATGTACAACTCCACACATATCCCGGTATTAGGAACATTGACATGGACACCACTAACATACATGTATATGTATATGTACCACTCCACACATATCTCGTTATTAGGAAAATTGACATGGACACCACTAACATACATGTATATGTATATGTACCACTCCACACATATCTCGTTATTAGGAAAATTGACATGGACACCACTAACATACATGTATATGTATATGTATCACTCCACACATATCCCGGTATTAGGAACATTGACATGGACACCACTAACATACATGTATATGTATATGTACCACTCCACACATATCCCGGTATTAGGAACATTGACATGGACACCACTAACATACATGTATATGTATATGTACCACTCCACACATATCTCGTTATTAGGAACACTGACATGGACACCACTAACATACTTGTATATGTATATGTACCACTCCACACATATCCGGTTATTAGGAACACTGACATGGACACCGCTAACATGTACAATACCACCCATCTTTAGGTTAATGGAGTGGAGACCACTAACATACCATACATGTACCACACCACCCATCTTAAGGCTACTGATGAACACTTACATGCATGTATAAATCCACACATATTAGGAGGATACTCGATACCACTAAGTACGATGGCAGTGGTCTTTTAAAACAGGTTCAACTGTACCTTGTGGTAATGAATATTTTTTACCTTTCCTCATACATGTTATTCATCTTAAGATCATTGTGCTTTAAATCGGGCCATTTAGAGGTAAATAGTCATAGAATTTCATCGAATTCTATTTATAGTACAAACTGCCTTGAGAGACAGAGACTGAAAAGTGGTCTCTTAAAAGAGGCTTTATTTACAAGATATGTTGTGATTTCAAAAGACAGGTGGTCTCTCAGGACAGGTTACACAGATATGTTGTGATCTCGAAAGACAGGTGGTCTCTCAGGACTTAGTACAGGTTCCACCATATTATTTTTTCATTAGTATTTATTATTTCTTTTAACTGAAAAATATTATTTATTGCATTATTTTTGGAAATGACATCCCCAGTTAGGGTTTCTCCTAGAAATTTTCATTAAGGGGTTCAATTAACCCTCTTTTAATTGAAAATGAGAGATGAGAGAGAGAGAGAGAGAGAGAGAGAGAGAGAGAGAGAGAGAGAGAGAGAGAGAGAGAGAGAGAGAGAGGGTTTCTCCTAGAGAGAGAGAGAGAGAGAGAGAGAGAGAGAGAGAGAGAGAGAGCCAGACAGAGAGAGAGAGAGAGAGAGAGAGAGAGAGAGAGAGAGAGAGAGAGAGAGAGAGAGAGAGAGAGCAGACAGAGAGAGACAGAGAGAGAGAGACAGAGAGAGAGAGACTGAGAGAGAGAGACTGAGACTGACTGGTATGTATAATATATACATGTACATATTACTGAATCTTTTAAGATCTTAAACTGTACATATACATGGAGTAGGGTAACCAGGCTCTTTTAGTTTTATTTAGTTTTAATTATATTTTACATTCATTTAGTGTTCCTTTCTGTAGGTTTTAACACAATCTGCAAACTTAGAGTGCCTCATATGATGCATTAAGGTCAATGACCAAACACACTATTATATGATAACTACTTTTGGAGAATACTTTTACACTGAACATGGGTATTTGAGTTAAATGGGAAAATCTAACCAGTTTTACTGTCAATACTGTGTGGGGTTAGATTTAGTGTTTACTATATTTTAGTTGATGTGCAGTGAAGTATGTACTCACTGTAAAACAAGTCTACAGAAATAGAATGCTAATAATAATATGCAAAGGTCAATGACTTGTTGTCATATATGTAGAGTAGAATGCATTAAATTGTGTACAGTGTTGATTTCATGAAACATAGCATATGATTCATGAACAATTGAATATTGATTATTAGATGTTTACAATTGTCACAGACATGTTCATGTATCTGTTTCAAATGGAAACTGCATATATAGACCACTTGTAGTAGAGCCTTTGACTCAAAAGCAGAAGGTCCCGGGTTCAGTTCTTGTATCGGGTTATACATGTACCACCCTTTAGGCTTTAAAGATGGTAGTTGCTGTTCCTTTGCCAAGCTCTGGGCATATGAAGTGAAAGTCACAAACAGACAAGAACTACTGTATTTGCCCCATTAAGTGTCCATCTCCATAATGCCCCCCCCCCTTTTTTTCATATGATCAAGAATATTTTCTAGTTGGTTGACAAGGAGATATTAACCTGAAAAAGTAACAGTTTATCTGTAGCCTCCAAGCAACAGAATTATGTTGATAAGTGTCCTTGGTAATAACTACACCAACATTACCACTGTGCCTTATAAAAGATTAACTGTTTAACATCCATTAATTTGGTCCCATTAAGCACCCACACCTTTTCCTGATTTTTGTAGCACCCTGGGCACTTAATGAGTCGAATATGGTATTTCAAAAAGAGAAGATATTGCAGTGGTCCTTTTTTCTAATCTCATCATGACTTTAAAAAGGATTCCTAGATCAAAAAATACAGAGTACACATCTGTTTACACATCTTAAGACTTACTTTTTACAAGACAATTTGCTTACATACTGTTATTTAAAATTTAAGTGTTCAGTGAAAACTTGCTAAATTCTTAACTATCTACACACAAAGTTCACTAATACCTTTATGCTGGCTACTATTACCATGCTTACATAACATTATTGATGATTTTATGATATATTTAAAGTAACATGATTCTACATGGTGGAGTTTATTACTTTGATAAGTACATGTACATTCATGCACATTCTATATCCCTATTGTCACTGAAGGGAGCACTCATATCAAAATGTAAAATGCATATAACTGTTTAGGCTTCATTTAACCTTAACTGTCCTAATCGCTTAACTTGGCAGGGCAGAGTAACTGATGATTCAAGTCACTTTTCAGTGAAGACAAGCTTCACATGAAAATGCATTTTATCCCACCTGCAGGATACTTTTAGGGTTGGCAACAAATCAGAATGATTACTCCCTGATTTTAATGTTATTACAATGTATTACTATTACCTAAAATTTAAACTCGTCCAGGTCAAGTTCATTAAAATTTATATGAATTTCCAAATTATTATACATGTAACCCTTGTACATGTACATGGTACATGTATATATTTACACTTTTTAAATTGAATATTTAATAAATTTTAAATTCTTTCACATTTTCAATCAGTAATATTTAAAATTTTATGTATGATAAAAATAAGTACTATATGTCAGGCATTTCAATATATTGAAGCTGATAGTTGATAAATTCTTACAGCCATATTCAGGAATAACAACACAAGTTTTCACCTACTTTTTATTCCGTTCAGGAAAAAAAAATTGCTAATTTTCATCTACACACTGACACATTGTTCACTTATACCATTATGCTGGCTACATATACTTTACATAACAAAATGTATTGAAACTGAAAGGCCTGTACATGTATTCAATATTATAAAATACAGGCTTAAATCTTTACCCCTGATACAGGAGCCGGCAAGTGACTTAGTGCATTAATCCCCTCTTTATCACACAGCGATTTTCAACACTTTTGTGCTTTTAAAGACTACTGCCCCTTCTCATTTTCTTTCTGTTGACAGTTTTGTGTCAGACTTTCAAAACAGCTTTAAAAAAATTCCTGGATTCCCACATTATATTCACCCAAATACTTTTGACCCGGTCTTAATCTTTTCATGTGTTTTTTATTAAGTAATTTTTTATCAGCAAATTTATGCAAATGTTGACATTTGTAATACAAAACTACCAACCTCTGTTAATGTACATGTACAAAATTCTGTACATTTAAATGTGGTCTTTGAAATGCAAGAAACACTCCCTGACTGAAGTGTTAATTTTAGTTTTCATTTGAAGTAGATTTGCTTAAAAATGAGTGCAATGTATTTGTCATAAAATAAATGTTTTTGAACCATCTTAAATTCTGTTTAATATCAACCCTTTAATAAACTCTTTAGTCTTTACACTTTATTTCTCTTCAGTATCAACATTTTGCCACATGTAATATGAGATGCACACACACACACACATGCCAGTACTTGTTTTTGTACATGTAAGTGGCCTGCAGAAATATGTAAACAGCATTGACTTGAGTCACAATAAGTGTACCGTATGTTATTACCACCATGTTTATCTTAGCACTCTAATTTGGGAGAGAGAGAGAGAGAGAGAGAGAGAGAGAGAGAGAGAGAGAGAGAGAGAGAGAGAGAGAGAGAGAGAGAGAGAGAGAGAGAGAGAGAGAGAGAGAGAGACAGAGAGACAGACAGACAGACAGACAGACAGACAGACAGACAGACAGACAGACAGACAGACAGACAGACAGACAGACAGACAGACAGAGAGAGAAAGGGAGAGAGAGACAGAGAGAGAGAATATTAGTTTGTTTTGCATCAAATGTCTCACTTCAGAAACTGCTTAGAAATTCCTCCTCACAAGCTGTAGTAGTAATGTACAGTTAATTATAGTGATAATTGATTGTAGTTGATGACATGTTGTATGGAAATAATATATGCTGCATGTTGTGATTTTGTTCTTGATCGTTAGGACAATATGATATTGTAAATATAAGTAAGGGTGTGATATCACGAATATAATGTTTTTGTTAGTACAAAATGTACACACACACACACAGATATATATATATATACACACACACACATATGTATATATATACACACACCACACACACATGTACATGTATTGTACTTGTAAATTTTACATTAATTCATTTGAACACAAAGCAATGCTGTTTGAAATTATCTCACTGGCATGTTAGAAAACTTAAAAACTAAAAACTTGTGTACTATTGAATGTAACTATGGCATAGCCATGATCAGTGATTCAATCAATGAGATTTGTATATAAGCATTCCAACCTTAAACTGAAACAGTAGTATAATGTATATAGCATTGTATATTACCCAACTGGCATCACTATCGTGTATGCTTAAAAATGTGAATAAATTAAAACACAATGTATAGGCTAATACTGAGTTTTCTTCAATTAGTATCCTCAGACACTGGTCTAAATAGATCCTCAAATGTCTTTTATTGTAGAGGGTCATGCATGGGCCTTTATTCCTTGGGGGGGGGGGCTATGGTCCCTTGACCTCTTGCATTGACAATTGTATCCGGATTATTTTGTTGAAGCCCCTGAAATTTTTATTTTTGCTCATAACTTAAAAACCATTCACAGCCCCATCCTTCAACCATATATATTATTGATTGTTATGGAAAACATATTCAGTAGTGTATATGGGGGTACTGCCACATTATTTTACTCAATGCAGGTCATGACAAGCATTTTCACTTTTAGATGTTGACAGGTATGGTTAAGCTATCTTGGGTTATAGCAGTTTATATTTGGTATAATTATAATCTTGTGAAAAAGCAATTGATAGATATTTAGGTTGTAGTTCAAATTTATTGTTGAGCCACAAAATAAGAGAAAAGAACAGTCTGTCATAGATCAAATGAAGAACATTCGATGGTGGGTGCCAAGATCCCTCTAGGATCTCTTGTTTATTGTTTTATACTGAATGTGAATGCCATGTAGAACTTACATGTAATTGGGGAATTTTTGCACAAAATTGGAAAAAAATAGTAGATTTAACATTGGGAATGGGTCCTTTTACAGGACCTGCATGTTGATGATATCAATCCCTGTCACATGTCTATTATGGCCACATTTGTCTGTTCTCTTGAGTGGCCTTTATAGACAGTTTTGACTCTATCTCATTTTTGTTGTTGTACATTAGTCTTTGTAGTAAAACAGAAAGAAAACTTTTTTTTTCGAAAAAGCACAACTGTTGCCCCTTTAAGGTAATCTGTCAATTATTGTAACAAACTGGAGTAAAAACTTGCCCCAAATAATGTTGTAGGTATCATTCATTGGTAAATGATTAATGATAAACTTATGTATTTATTTACTTTTTTTTTCAATTTCAGATATATTGCAAGACCGTTAGGATTATATTTTGGAATTAAAGAAACCATTCCCAAGTACGCACCAAAAAATTCTCAACTTGAAAAACAATACAAAATACAAAAGTTTCCAACCAAAGATTCAATAAAGGTAAGTGATTTCTGTAATGTATAACTATAAGTGGGACATCCGTGGCTGAGTGGTTACACCATCACACTTTAAACCATGAAATCTCTCACCTCTACTCAGGAAGAGAAAGATGGTCATTTTACTATCAGAGGGTCGGTGGTCTATTCATATGTTCTTTCCCCAACCCTTCAAAACTGCCTGAAACCATATAAGTTATTTATAACTGAAAAATTATTGAGTATGGGTACAGTTTAAACACCGTTTAGACATAAAATGTAATATATACACTCCATAGATGATCTCTCCCTGTTAGGCTACCTTGTTTACATGTTTTCCCCGCAAGAAATATTTAGGTGTAACCAGTGCCATGTATATACATGTAGTTCACTAGGTCGACTTACTGGAAGCTTTGGAGCTTGATTTCCAGGGAAAATAAAGCAGACAAGTGATTCATACGAACTTGATCTGTTTGTAGAATGTAGTAATTTAGAAAGTGTACATTTCATGAGATGATTGTGTTGAATACATGTAGAGAAAGGCATATACATGTAGGGTTGTGTTTTAAACATAATTTAATTTGATATCTTCCTGTAAAAATGTTCATGCTATAGGTCTATGGAGATAAAGTTGCACATTCAGGATCTGAGAGAAATTAAAAAATACTGTCTAATTTCCAAAATAGGGTAACACTTAAACTGGTAACATTTCACCTGGCTTTAATTCTACTCATCGCTGTAGCTCTTTTTTTTTGTGTCTGTCGCCTTGATTATGCTCTAATTTAGACTCATGTTAAGTTTGTAAACATAGTTAATTTATCATGTGAGACTTATAGCAGATTAGATTTGTCATGGGTGACGCATTTTGCCTAATTTGATTTAGTCCAAGCCATAGTTCATGTAACCTATTGTATGCACTGTAATGTCTGTACCATCCATGTAGTTGCTCAGAAAACTTGCATAGAAGGGAAATGAAATCAATATATACAATACAAATAATGAAATATAAGTACATCTGTGTACTTGTAGATTTCATTTCTAGTGTCTTGGTACTGTTAAAGGTAAACTTCTAAACAGGCTCATATATACATTGTACCTGTATTAATCTTTCTTATTGTATTTATCAAAGTTTGTATTGTAAAAGTGATTATTTTGGACAATGTATAATAGTGTGGTCAAAGTAGTTCATTGTCAATCAATCATTGTAAGGAATTATATGTGTTTTGTTCTGAAGTTTATTATTTTTAAATGCAGGTCTAGTATTGTTGACTTTAAGTTGGAGTGAGTTATCATTTTGGTAGAAAACTAACACTGTCTTGCAACTGAAAGGTACATGTGATAAGTAGGACTGACCTTCATTTGTTAGTTTTCAGTTACCTTGCAGCTGAAACAAAAAAAACACACACTTGAGCTGCAGTTGTTAGAATATAACCCTGCTTTGTTTCTGTTAAAAAACACCCTGCTTTGTATCTGTTAAAAAAACCACCCTGCTTTGTATCCCTTAAAAAAAAACTAACCCTGCTTTGTATCCCATAAAAATAAAAAAACACCCTGCTTTGTATCCCCTAGAAAAAACTAACCCTGCTTTGTATCCCTTAGAAAAAATTAACCCTTTGTATCCCTTAGAAAAACTAACCCTGCTTTGTATCCCCAAAAATAAAAAACACCCTGCTTTGTATCTGTTTAAAAAAACACCCTGCTTTGTATCCCCTAGAAAAAACTAACCCTGCTTTGTATCCCTTAGAAAAAATTAACCCTTTGTATCCCTTAGAAGAACTAACCCTGCTTTGTATCCCAAAAAATAAAAAAACACCCTGCTTTGTATCTGTTTAAAAAAACACCCTGCTTTGTATCCCCTAGAAAAAACTAACCCTGCTTTGTATCCCTTAGAAAAAATTAACCCTGCTTTGTATCCCTTAGAAAAAACTAACACTGCTTTGTATCCCATAAAAATAATAAAAAACACCCTGCTTTGTATCTCATAGAAAAAAACACCCTGCTTTGTATCTGGTAGAAAAAAAAACTAACCCTGCTTTGTATCCCATAAAAATAGAAAAAAACACCCTACTTTATATCTCATAGAAAAGATACCCTGCATTGTAACTCTTAGAAAAACCCACCCTGCTTTGTATCCCATTAGAAAAAAAAAAAAATCCTGCTTTGTATCCCTTAGAAAAAAAATGCTTTGTATCCCTTAGAAAAAAACACCCTGCTTTGTATCTCTTTGGAAAAAAAAACATCCTGTTTTGTATCTCATAGGAACTTAGAACTGACCAATTTTGCCAGGTGAGCGACTTAAGCCTATGCACTCGCGTTAAATATGTATTCTCCTGCCTCACTCGATGTACATGTAATAAACATGTTATTCAAAAACAATTGTCAAATATCCTCTATTTAATGCTCTACTTTTATTTCAAACATCCAACACCGAGCTGATATGGAAAAAACAATACATTTCATTTGCCTGTTGACTTACATATACAATGTATGTATAATCTCCATGCAATGATGTTTTCATTTGTCTGATCTTGGTTGGGATTTTTAACAGTTTTCAATTGTATCAATTTGGCAAACAATATCTTGAACTATTCTCCTTCAGAAGGTACTACAGTCAGTGACACCAAACCAAGATGAGGATGACAACATACCAAGATGAGGGCTTCTCAATTTTGTAGGCTTGATGCCACTTTAGAACTAACACAGTAATACACATGTACAGTAATACTTGTAAACAAAGACCCCCTTAGGGACACAACAACACCAGTCTTTGAAGGGAGGTGATCTTTATATACATGTAGAGGTTGATTTGTACACAAATGGTACTACATGTATTGGGGACAGCAAAAAACAGTCTTTACGACCAGGTGGTCTTTATACACAGGTGGTTGCTAAAGCAGGTTTTACATGTACTGTATATATATCTAGTAAATATCCACTATACAACTGCCTATGTCCACTGGACATACACAGAATGTGACCACTTAGCAAGGATTTCAGTACCAAATGTAAATCATTCAAGCATGTAATTTAAATACCCACCTGAACTTATCAATATTTAACTGGCTCTGTTTGATTGCTCAGGATAGCAGACAATTTTTATACACTGACTTACGACTCAAAATCAACAGAAATTAATGCCAGTGAATTCTATTTCATTTTTGAAGGAAAAACCACGAAAATTTTAACCCTGAAAAAGTTTATTGGTTATTTTTCACAAATACCCCTTATTACTTACTTGTAAATATTTCAATACATTTTGTGCAGTAAGATATATCTATTGTATACATGTTTTGAAAAATTATACACGCTGTACCTACAATTTTGAAAAAAACATAAAACTTAATTTGTATGGAAAACAGCTGATAATTACACGTAAAAATCACAGCACATAGTTTGTCGATTATATATCACTAATAACTTCAGTTTTTTTTCACTAGGGTTAAATTTTAGTGAGTCCCTTAGACTTACAAGATAAAGATTAAGGAGTCCTAAGCAAAATATGTGGGTCCCATTGAGTAACAGAGACTTGACATTTTTCTTACACTGTTACAACAATATATGACTGTAGCATTCCTGAAATAAACAAGTTAGAAACTGCTTTACAATTTATTATAATAGGCCATCATTGAAACATGAAAAAAAATGACACCCTTTTCAGTCTCGGACTCATCATTAATCAAATCAGTTTTACAGAGTTAGAGTGCATCCTGAGGGACTCTGTTATATTCATTTTGTTTCCCAAAATATTTTATGTGCCAGAGATGCAGAAATCATATGTAAGGGAAGCCCTGTAACATTATGATGCATATGTATCAGATATTTATAAAACACACAATACCGGTTTCCATTCATGCATGAAATGCTATAAGTCAAGATATATGTACTATGATGCATCACAAATGTAACTTACATGTACTTACATATATGTATCATTACCATACGTATGTTAACTGACATTAAATGTGTAAGTATGTATTGAGACTGAGTACAGACATTTATTTACACCTGTCTGTTCTGTGCCATCCTGTTTACCTGTAGATTGGCCATAATTATTGACAACATCTTGTGAAGTAACGTACAATTGATTCTCAATATAGACGTATATTTTTGTCTGCGACTAATTATTGATGTTTTATAAATAAGACTCCAAACTTACAGTTGTGATATACATGTAATCCTGTAGTAAAATAAGAATGTATAAATAAAGCTGGTTACGCATGAACGTTACCCAATCAAATTCAGAAAAACTAGATTAGTTTTATAGGTAAGCTGTGGATAGCTGATAATATTATTTCATCATTAACATCAGCTATACCTACCCAGATGTTCAGAGTGCAATTAATCTACATGTGTGTGTTTAATTGCTTGTGTTGTTTATGTAGATTCAATGCCAAAGTCTTCTTGTACATGATACTCTCAGGCTGTTAATGTAGGTCAAGTCAGGTATCATACTTCATTCACATTATGATATGCACATGTAATGAAAATCAGGATACTTGGTTTAAAGTATTCTGTACAGGGGCAAAGGAATTTCTTTCAGCTGTTTGGGTCCAGGACTTTTTCATTAAATATTGCCTGGATCCGGCCCTCTCTTATCCGGGTCCAACTACAATACATGTGTCTTTATTGATAATATAACTGACTTTGCGGGTTCCTTTGGCAATTGCTGTGGAGAAAAAATTACAGAGATTTAACTTAATAAAGCAGATGGAGAAAGTTCTGAAAGAAAAAAAATGACAGAATAGACATTCACTGATTCAGATTTGTTTGGTCCTAGGACTCATACGACCAAAAGTAAAATATGTTGGTCCTCGGACTTTTTAAAGAATTTTCAGCCCCTGCTCAGCCTGCTGCATACATGTATTTGATAATACTTCTACATATACATGATACTCAATCAGTTTTAAGTCTGACATTCTTCATAAATGATAAATCTATGAGGCCTCCATTGGGGAGTGGTTAGAGCATTACGCTTTAAACTATGAAGTCTTTCACCTTGTCAGTCACAGTGTAGATTTGAGCCCAGCTGGAAGCTTAGCTGATATTGTGAGAAAGTTTGCCAGTTTACTTGCGGAAGGCTGATTTTCTTTTCCTGGGTTCATTGTAAATGGTTTCTCTCCTCCACTATTAAAAAATGGTGCCACCATATAACTTGAAAATTGTTGGGTGTGTTATAAAACACTGGTCATTTAAACAAATAAAAGATTGAATAACATGTACATGTTAAAAAATGTACGCTGATACCCTCAGTCTATTACATGTAATTCAAGAAAGGTATTTCATATCGTTATTGATATTGCTACATGCATTGCACATGATACTCTGTTTACTTGAGTTGAAAGCACCTAAGCTTTTCTGATCTAAATTGATACATTGTCAATTAGTGTTGACTCTTTCCTTTAAGATTTTAAGTGCTACAAGTTCCCCTCAGGTGTGGTAGTATTTCATTCTGATTTACTAAAGAATTGAGCTTTTTAGGGGTAAATTGTGTAAAATAGATGCACATCTTTAAAGTGTATACCTGGAAATTTTCACCCATATTTAATTCTTGTCATTTTTTGCCCTTAGATGAAACAACGATTTTAAAATTAAAGTGAAATTTGCAGACTAAATAATTGAAGTAAAGACATATGCTATCCATGAAACCATAGTGTTTGAGGGCAAGTTTAAGATAGGGTGAATGTTTTCTGTCCTAAAAGGGCGAAAATAACCAGGTGCAAATATTTCCAGGTATACATATAAATCTATTTCAGTACCATAAACAAGGTCTATATTCTAAGAGAACTGAAATGTACAAAATCATTTTCCTATTGATGTTGTTTTCATGAAAATTTGGATAAATTCAAAGTTGGACCTGAAAGTTAAAATTCGAAATGTTGTAGAGCTACAAGAAGAAATTACATTTCTGACCTTTCTTTGGAAATGTTTTTCCTTTTAACAAAATAAGAGATGAACTCAAAGAGACAGTCATTAGTCATAAATGGCTTACTTCTTGTGGGTCATTGTATTTCTCAAACACATGTACACCTGGTTCTAATTATAATAATGGAATTTGTTCAGGTGTGATTTCAGCTTGTCCTTCTGTAATAGATACTGTGATTTTTCATTAGTTTCCAGTACTATAAAGATAATTTGATAAACCTTGTTAGCATTCACTTTTAATTCATTACTGTAATTCGTGGTTTCGCTATCTATCCTGGAATCAATGTTAGCTGATCAGTCATTACTTGAAAGCTATATAGCTTTAACTGCAATTAACATCTGATGGTTAGTTGAGCTCATTCAAATATGCAGTATTGTGTCGTACAAGCCATATTAGTGAAAACCATGGTGAATTTCAATGACCCCGCCAAATGTTATTAATCTTAGAGTTATTTAATCAGGAAATAACTTGGTGAAAATTAATTAATTAATGAGCTATAAAAATTTTCATACAAAAATGGTTTTACGGCTGTAGTGATTTTAGAGAGAGTTTATTCAGTTTGTTATAACATTTTATATGTTTTGAATTTTTTTTTATCTTTTTAGACAATATCCAAACAAACTGATATGACTTCACAGCACATAGAAAGATGGTTTCGTATGCGGAGAAATCAAGACAGACCCTCTATCATGACGAGATTTACAGAAGCATCGTAAGTTTTAATTTGGAATCATTAAAATTTAAATTAAAAGCCACCTTTGTATAAAGGGCACCTGCTTATGATGGCCATTTAAGCATACAATTGTAACCTTTGTTAACTTTTTTTATAATGAATAAACCTCTTTATGAAGGCTACCTGTCTATACCAGCAACTTTTACCGGTTCTCTTGAGTGGCCTTTATAGACAAATTTTACTGTATTTGAAATCTTTCTTCATATTATGTCTTTGTGAAGTTCAATTCCCTTGACTGTTGTGTTTTCCCTCATATTTTATTGGCCTGATAATTTTAATGCAAATGTGGCTTATACACATGTAGGATGGCAAATGTTGTTCATCTGTCTTTTCAAGGTTCAGTGATGATGATGATATTATAGTACAGATGATAATATAGCACAGATGATAATATAGTACAGATGATATTATAGCACAGATGATACAATGTATTAGAGTACAGATGATAATATACAATATAGTACAGATAATAATATAGTACAGATGATAATATAGCACATGATATAGTACAGATGATAATATAACACTGATGATAATATAGCACAGATGATATAGTACAGATGATAATATAGCACAGATGATATAGTATAGATGATAATATAACACTGATGATAATATAGCACAGATGATATAGTACAGATGATAATATAGCACAGATGATATTATAGTACAGATGATAATATAACACTGATGATATTATAGTACAGATGATATTATAGTACAGATGATAATATAGTACAGATGATAATATAGTACAGATGATATTATAGTACAGATGATAATATAGTACAGATGATATTATAGTACAGATGATAATATAGTACAGATTATAATATAGTACAGATGATATTATAGTGCAATTGATTATATAGTACAGATGATAATATAGCACTGATGATATTATAGTACAGATTCATCATGAAATTATTTGAATGAATGAAATTCTATAGCACAGCAATAGATGATATTCATAGGTACATGAAAAAGGAGCCGGCCTGGCTAGTCGGTAGATGGATAATATAGCACTGAGGTGATGATTATCCAGTTGGCAGCAGGTTGATTTTATAGCATCAGATAATATAGTACGAGATGATGTCATAGTAGCAGTGTCAGCAAATTAAAGTACAGACTGATATGGTGGTAGGTACAGAATGCCATATTATATAGCCCAGATGATTTTATGACGTACATATGAGTAAATATAGTTGAGTGGGATAAATATCAATACAACAATGATATTATAGTACAGATAGATAATAGAAATAATTCAATGGTCATTTATAGCAATACAGAACAGAAATAAATCATACAGATTTATAAACGACAATAGAGAACAGATGATATTTATAAAAGTGCAATTGAAATAAATCATAGTCATTTATAAAACAGATATAGAGTACAGAAAAAATCATAGCACTTATGATAGCAATATAGTACAGAAATCATCATGAAATTTATTGAATGCAATAGAGAACAGAAAAATTCTATCATTTAGTCAACAGCAATAGAGAACAAAAATAAATCATAGGTCATTTATGAAACAAAAGGAACCGGAAAAAATCATGGGTCAGTCGGTAGCAATATGCTCAACTCTTGATAGATTAGTTCCAAAACCAATAGGCAGCAGGTTGGTTATAAAACAGCTGTCAGGAAAAAATCAGATTTAAGAAAAACAAGCAATAGAGAACAGAAATAAATCATAGGTATTTGTCAGCAGCAATAAAGAACTTCAATAAATCAATGTCATTGGTAAGTGCCGAGAAATAGGCCATAGGTCATTCATAAAAGCCCTTCACTGGAAAAAATTTGGTGACGTATAAAACATATGAGAACAAATAAATTCTTGAGTGGGACGTTAAACATCAATACAACAAACAAACAAATTTATAAAACAGCAATAGAGAACAGAAATAAATCATAGGTCATTTATAAAACAGCAATAGAGAACAGAAATAAATCATAGGTCATTTATAAAACAGCAATAGAGAACAGAAATAAATCATAGGTCATTTATAAAACAGCAAAAGAGAACAGAAATAAATCATAGGTCATTTATAAAGCAGCAATAGAGAACAGAAATAAATCATAGGTCATTTATAAAGCAGCAATAGAGAACAGAAATAAATCATAGGTCATTTATAAAGCAGCAATAGAGAACAGAAATAAATCATAGGTCATTTATAAAACAGCAATAGAGAACAGAAATAAATCATAGGTCATTCATAAAACAGCAAAAGAAAACAGGAAAAAATCATAGGTCATTTATAAAACAGCAATAGAGAACAGAAATCAATCATAGATTATTTATAAAACAGCAATAGAGAACAGGAAAAAATCATAGGTCAATTATAAAACAGCAATAGAGAACAGAAATAAATCATAGGTCATTTATAAAACAGCAATAGAGAACAGAAATCAATCATAGGTCATTTATAAAACCTGTGGCATATAGGGCTCCTAGCCCTCAACAGAAATGAAAAACCCACAAAGGTGACATTTACAAAAACTAAAAAGTATTGCAATAGAGACCAAGAAATAAATACAAGGTCAAGTTTGGCACATGTTTACACAAACTAAAGCAAAAGGGGTGAAGATTTGTTTTCAGGAAAATATTACATGTAGGTCATTTATAAAACAGTTATAATAGAACATAACAGGGGTGACAATCAGCAACACAAAGATTACATTATATTTGTAAACAGTTATAATAGAGTCTAACAGGGGTGAAAAATTCATAGGTCAGCAATTATAAAACAGCAATTGTAGAACAGTAATAATAAAACATAGGGTGACAGATTTGTTTACAAATAACATGTACACATTAGAGAACAGAATGGATCAATAACATAGATTTGTTTTCAGCAAACACAAATATTACATGTAAATTTGTAGCCTAATACATGGTTTAACATAAGGGACTTTGTTTCCCAACACAAATCTTTGTACACATTTGTGCAAAAACCCAGTCTAAATAACAGGGGTGACAGATCAGCAACACAAAAACTAAAAAGTTATTGATCTTTAAACAGGGGTGACAGATTTGTTGCAACCAAATATTACACACAATTACACAGTAATACATGGAGTTAAATAACAGGGGTGGCACATGTTTCCAGCAACACAAATATTACACAACAACATTTTCTAAAATGGAGAATCATAACAGGGGTGACAGATTTGTTTTCAGCAACACAAATATTACATGTACACATTTGTAGCAACAGTTATACATGGAGTCTAACATAACAGGGGTGACAGATTTGTTTTCAGCAACACATGTACACATTTGTAGCAACAGTAATACATGGAGTCACGTTTCACCTGTACATTCCTATACAGTAAAACTTGTATATAACTACCCCCTTGGGGACACAACAAAACTAGTCTTTATAGGGAGGTTGTTTTTATATAGAGGTTGGTTTGTACACAAATGGTACTATCGGGGATAGCAAAAAAAAGATCTTTGTGACCAGGTGGTCTTTATACACAGGTGGTTGTTAAAGCAGGTTTTTCTGTACTTGGAAAATAGACCATACTGTTTTGGTTTAGAACCAGGATGTGCCACTTTACTGTGGTAGACCTATACCATGTTTAAACAGTCAATGATCTCTTGCAGTGTAAATGAACTATTTTGAAGCAAACACTGAAAGACTTGTGAATATGTTAGTTTAGATATTATAAATTTTAAGTAATTTGTAACTGTGTTTAGTATTTCAATGTGGTTATATATTTTTATATGTACATGAGATGTATATATATATATATATATATGATTTGTTTTCCCTTTATTTTCAGGTGGAGATTTTTCTTTTACTTTACAGTTTTCTTATATGGAGTTATTGTATTATGGGATGTAAGTGTCTTATGTTATAACATTTTACCTGTATATTACAGATTTATAAATAATAATGCTATGTTATATAAGCTGTTGAAATGTGTCGTATAGCTTTCCAACACCATTACAAGCTATAATCTAGGGCTGTATATCATGACTCAAAGGGTATCACGATATACAGGCCCTTTTCTGTAGTTTCCACAGGGTCGAATTGTTGCCCCATTCCCAATGCAAAATACATGAGTTTTTTCCCAGTTTGATGAAAAAACTTTCCAATCTGATGTTGAGGCCAGGAAAAATTAATTAATGTAAAGGAAATTGCATTTAAAAAAGAGAATCCGTTACATTTAGATTTACATGGGTGCAAACAGTTTTCCCCAATTTGAGACAAATTCACTTTAAAATTCACGCTAATGGCATTTCCCCAAAATTGACAAGAAAAAGTCTGATATATCACGATAAATGAAAAGCATATCACCATGCATCATGATATATCATATTTTTAGGAATATTTAGTGTAATATTGAAAATAGTAGTGTGTGACACAAAAACAGTGAATGTAGGACTACATCCTGTACATTGGTAACATATTTAAGGCAGAAGAGATAATTTGTTGATAATGATATAGAGCTTAGGTGACCCCATCAAACACTGAAATACTAATAAAGGAACTAATATAATTCCGTATTTTTTATTTCCTAAAAAATATCGATATTTATTTTTTGGTATCGACAGAAATAAAATTGCAATATATCGTTGTTTCGATATATTGTTACATCACTACTATACTATGATTCACATAACTTGGTGGGGTGGAGTAACGTTTTGATTTTCATACAGATGATGCTACTCACTTTTCCGTTATGACCAGCTGCACTGGAAAAATGTTTTTATTCCTCACAGAATAATCTCTTATGTATGTTGACAAGTAGGAACAATTACTGTTACCAGTGTACCAATAATTTTAATGTTATGCTTTATTACCTAAAATTTAAACTTCAAGAAAGGGTTCAGGATACTCCACCCCACACTCCACCCCACTATGTTATATGGATTTTACTGTACTTGTATAAATGTTATTTTAGAGCTGTAAAATAGTTTCATGCTTGTAGCTGTTTAATAGTCATATATACTAGGGGTGAGACGGTTCAGGATTTTTTCGGTTCGGTTCGATTCGGTTATTTGTGTTCCGGTTCTCGTTTTTTTTTCGATTCTGTTCATCCAACAACTGACTCTTGGACTCCAAGTGCAACCACAGGAGTATAAACACATTCTAGAATGAATGTCAGTCGAATGGCATATATTTTTAAACCAAATATGAGACCCTGTGGTGCAACACAGCAGTATGTGGGTTCTAGTTCATATCTCTAGCCTACCTTACACTATATTGTGAAATTATATATCTTTAAAATAAATCTGTACATGGCACAGTAGCCTTTCTAACAAGCTACTGATCAATGTCACAGAAATACATTGTAATTTGCTTATATGGAACACTTGCATTCAAAATATTGTTTCCATTTACATTGTAAGACAAATATGCTGTATTGCTATGTTTAATTCACAAACCAATTTTACTCTTGACATCTTGTTTAATCCTTATTTCTTTGGAAAAAAAATATTAATGAGTGTGTGTAGAATACCAGAGGCTGAGGTTAACGGATCAACTCAAAAACTTGGCCTTTCTGCAGTAGAGTAACTCCGTAGGTATGTAGACACTATGCAGTGAACGCTGCATGTCAAATTGTCATGTTTATTATTTGAAAGACTTGCCTACACACTGTTGATTATTCATTGCCATATTGTCATCGACATCTGGTTTCAGTTGTAAATAATCCCACACAAAAGTAATTCGAATTACTCAAGCCCTTTCTGTTTCTGATCCCCCCTTCTTTCGAGCAATGAAGTGATCGTAGTGACCGAGATATAACGGCTGTTTAACAACACGAAAGAATAGCTTCATATTAACCGCCATTTGCAATTTATACTGATAGCACTAATCACCTAACAGACACAATATTACGAAATAGCTGCAAGTTATATAGAGGCTGGATATATTATAACATATCTACATTCAAATTATATCTGTATTTATCATTTATAGATTATTTTATATTCTGATAAAGAATATTAGGTTTTTTTATTGTAAGTATTAGCATCCACTTCAAGTAAATGTCATGCCGTTTGGGTCATTAGAAGGACCTTATTGAATAATAATTTTTGAACCGAACCGAAATCCGGAATATAGGAACCAAACCAATCAGTTCGACATCAACAGTTCGGTTTTTAACCGAACCGTCGCACCCCTAATGTATACCAGTAACTGTTAGAATATGTGTCATATCAGGCTATAGTAATTAAACTATGTCATTGCTGTTAAACAGTTTTATACTACTGTTAAATACTGTCAAGTTAAAAATGTTCAACAGTGTCATATTAGAGCTGTTTAACACTGTCATATTAGAGCTGTTTAAGTGTCATATTAGAGCTGTTTAACACTGTCATGCTAGAGCTGTTTAACAATGTCATATTAGAGCTGTTTAACAGTGTCATATTAGAGCTGTTTAAGTGTCATATTAGAGCTGTTTAACAGTGTCATATTAGAGCCGTTCAACAGTGTCATATTAGAGCTGTTTAACAGTGTCATATTAGAGCTGTTTAACAGTGTCATGCTAGAGCTGTTTAACAATGTCATATTAGAGCTGTTTAACAGTGTCATATTAGAGCTGTTTAAGTGTCATATTAGAGCTGTTTAACAGTGTCATAGTAGAGCTGTTTAACACTGTCATGCTAGAGCTGTTTAACAATGTCATATTAGAGCTGTTTAACAGTGTCATATTAGAGCTGTTTACGTGTCATATTAGAGCTGTTTAACAGTGTCATATTAGAGCTGTTCAACAGTGTCATATTAGAGCTGTTTAACAGTGTCATATTAGAGCTGTTTAACAGTGTCATATTAGAGCTGTTTAACAGTGTCATGCTAGAGCTGTTTAACAATGTCATATTAGAGCTGTTTAACAGTGTCATATTAGAGCTGTTTAAGTGTCATATTAGAGCTGTTTAACAGTGTCATATTAGAGCTGTTCAACAGTGTCATATTAGAGCTGTTTAACAGTGTCATATTAGAGCTGTTTAACAGTGTCATATTAGAGCTGTTTAACAGTGTCATATTAGAGTTGTTTAACAGTGTTATATTAGAGCTGTTCAACAGTGTCATAGAGCTGTTTAACAGTGTTATATTAGAGCTGTTTAACAGTGTCATATTAGAGCTGTTTAACAGTGTCATATTAGAGCTGTTTAACAATGTCATATTAGAGCTGTTCAACAGTGTCATATTAGAGTTGTTTAACAGTGTCATATTAGAGCTGTTTAACAGTGTCATGTTAGAGCTGTTTAACAGTGTCATATTAGAGCTGTTTAACACTGTCATATTAGAGCTGTTCAACAGTATCATATTAGAGCTGTTTAACACTGTAATATTAGAGCTGTTTAACACTGTCATATTAGAGCTGTTTAACACAGTCATATTAGAGCTGTTTAACACTGTCATATTAGAGCTGTTTAACAGTGTCATATTAGAGCTGTTTAACAGTGTCATATTAGAGCTGTTTAACAGTGTTATATTAAAGCTGTTCAACAGTGTCATATTAGAGCTGTTTAACAGTGTCATATTAGAGTTGTTTAACAGTGTTATATTAGAGCTGTTTAACAGTGTCATGTTAGAGCTGTTTAACAGTGTCATATTAGAGCTGTTTAACAGTGTCATATTAGAGCTGTTCAACAGTATCATATTAGAGCTGTTTAACACTGTCATATTAGAGCTGTTTAACACAGTCATATTAGAGCTGTTTAACACAGTCATATTAGAGCTGTTTAACACTGTCATATTAGAGCTGTTTAACAGTGTCATATTAGAGCTGTTTAACAGTGTCATATTAGAGCTATTTAATACTGTCATATTAGAACTGTTTAACATTTTCATTGCTGTTAAATTGTGTCTTTGCTGTTAAACAGATTTATATAGCTGTTGAATATCGTCAAGTTATGGTGACACTCATGACTTTCACCCCCTTTCTTGTTTACATAAGAATTAAATTGAGCTTTTTGATTGGGTAATTTGATCGGGCATCCAAAAAAAATTCGGTGTCTCGTTCCCAAATTTCGCATCACTTGCGTTTTGGGAATCGAATAAAATACATCGAGGAAATTTACAGAAATTTCTCTGTTATTTTTATTCAGGTTAAAGCCTAATCGGCATCGACAACAACAAAAAATTACACTTAATTCAGCACACGAAGAGTCTAATAGTGAGTGTAAAACTTCCAAGGCAAAATTTATTACATAAAGTAGATTGTGTCTTACTAGACCACTGTCATGAGAAACCACCTGTCTTGAAAGACCATATTCACAGAACAACTTTTATTGACTAAGACCTTAATTTTAGAGACCACATTAAGAGGACTACTTAGATTGACTAAGATCTCTATTTTAGAGATAGTCTTCAGAGACCACATTGAGAGAACTTCTTAGATTGACTAAAACCTCAGTTTCAGAGACTGTCTTAAGAGACCACATTAAGGGGACTACTTAGATTGACTAAGATCTCTATTTTAGAGACCACATTAAGAGGACTACCTAGATTGACTAAGACCTCAGTTTTAGAGACCACATTAAGAGGACTACTTAGATTGACTAAGACCTCAATTTTAGAAACTGTCTTAAGAGACCACATTAAGAGAACTACTTAGATTGACTAAGACCTCAATTTTAGAGACTGTCTTAAGAGACCACATATCTATAATAGATGGAGTGTTCTCACAAGACAGGTTCCACTTTATTATAAGGAAGAATTATTGAATATTTACTTAGAATCAAGAGGAAGAAAATTTACACACTTCCAAATAACAGCTGTTTTGATTGGATGCATCATATTTCATTAAATTTATATCATATTTTCCCTTGTGATTTCAGAAGCCTTGGTTTACCGATTCATTACATTGTTGGGTAGGATATCCTAAACATGTAAGTCCAAATTGTCTTTTTTTTTTTTATATGCCCATCAAAAAACAGAAGTATTATGTTTTCAGGTGGGCGGGCACATACAGAGGGTTTCCTCCCGATAACTTGAATAATTTTTCAACAGATTAATTTGAAACTTCATAGGAAGGTTTATTGCAATGAAAACTCAGACAAGATCAATAACCAAAACTGTTTGTCTATTATTTATGGAGTTATGCTTCTTGAAGAATTGTCAAAACAGTTTCTGCAAAGTAACTTGACTAATTTATTACAGATTAATTTGAAAAAAATTATACATCTATGGGCGTTTGTGGTAAACTGTTCATTTGACTTGTGACAGGGGTATTGTGTCCCATTTCGCAGATCCCTTTTTTCTTGTGTGTTTTATGTTTTAATTATTTTCAACATCCAAGATACATGTATTAGCATCAGTCTTATCAGGTTAAAACAAAGGTTCAATATGTGCTCATGCAAACTCTGATACTGTCTCAGCCATAACATTAGGTTTTGGAGAGGAGACAAGTTATGATAAGTAGCCAGAAAACCAGCAGAAAGGTATAATAGTAGCTTAACATTGTGTATACATAAAAATCAGCCATTTTTTCTGAATAGAAGAGAACGTGACTGAGGACCGACATTTCTTTTATGAAAATATCAGACAGAATTTGTTGACTGTCAACTACTTTTGAAAGGTTCTCAAACTCAGTCATGCTGGCTAGAGGTAAGAGACTTATTGGTTTGACTCTTCTGTAAATCAATGACTTAGATCAGTCCAAATGTAACTTTAGGGGTGAATGGGTTAAAGATCAATCCTTAGATTATTTGAAATGAATGCAAAACTGCATAAAGGGAATCTGAAATACAAAACTACAAGAAACTATTTAATATGTATGCTCTTCTGTTTAACTCCCTTATTTACAGTTACAATATGGCTGTTCAGTTTGTCATTCACAAGATTGAAATAATCATTAGAATTCTTGTTGAGATTGTTGGTTTTTTCAATAATAACATAAAACACTACAGGGAAGGTTAATATGCCAAATAGGTACTGTACTATTATCATAATTATGTTTCCCATGGAAATTCTACTGTTAAAATCATGCCTGGAATCTGAGAGTGTCACTTGCCAACCAACGTCGCAACAGGCTTGGGCCTCTATTTGTAAATTGAAATACACACACATTGAAGACCAGATCATTTATCTAACATTTATTCATCATCATCATAGACAAATAAACACATTTACACATACAGAAAGCAATGATGAAATTCATTGACTCCAACATCTTCATGATTTGACGTCAGCTGCGAAAAAAAAATGTCCGAAGAACCTGTTGTACTGTATTTCCCGCACCCCCATCCCTGAGACGAATTTTAGAGTGAAAAAAGTGTGGATTATACATGCCTGATTACAGTAAATTGTATTTGTGATCTATTTCTACTTTATCTTTAAAATGCTCTCTTCACTTATAATGTATACTGGAATCTAGGTGATTTGTGAGAGTTTGCTAGTTTACTTGTGAAAGGCTGGTGGCAGATACATTATAACGTGGTTCTCTCCTCCACCTTTAAAAACTGGCTGCTACCACATAACTGAAAAATTGTTGAGTGTAATATGAAATACCAATAAAAACAAAAATATAAGGCAATGCATGCGGGGTAAAATTTTCAATATTATTTCATTTTCATATTTTTTTGTGACTTGACAACAGATTTGCATATTTTGTTTTTCAGACGCTTACAAATGGAACGTTCTGGTACTATATGATAGAACTCTCTTTCTATTGGTCATTGATGTTTTCACAATTTATGGATGTTAAAAGAAAGGTATGTAAGACATCCATAATCTGTCTGTAAATATACAGTCAAACAGATTTATGGAATTTTTCTTTCAAATTAAAAATAACCAGATTATAATGGTATCAGTAGTAAAGATATTTGACTGGGAAAGCAAAAACATTTGAAATAAAGTGGGATTTTATTGTAACAGGGTTCCCTGTGCAGATTTCCTTTATTTATGCCATGTCCATTGTCGGATGTTTACACAACAATTATCACAACTTTTGAAGTTAATCACGATTGGATTGGGATGTATAAACCTAAACTCTTTGTGAAATCGGTCTGTTCATAATTGATTTCAAACAGAAACGATGTCTTCAATAAAAAACGAAAGTTTTATCTATTGCCGAAAACGTTGATGTCTATAAGTGAAAGTGGTGATAGATCATTTTGCTACATCGTGACTTTATTAATTATGTTGGTGAAAAATGATTTCTTCAACAATAAACATTAGGTAAACTGTCTCTTTATTTATATTAATTAATACAAGATAGAGAACGTTGTTTGGTTGTTTATTTAGTCTAGGCAGAGTATCTGTTCATGTACCACGGTAATAGTCCTAAATAGGATTGTTTATGTTCAATATTACAAGCCCTAAATTTTGTTTTAAATCACAGCCATTTTTCGCTATGAAAAAAATTATTTTACCTGTTCACAGTGTCATGGTTGGTATAAATTTAAGTAGGTTTCATAAATGCTCACGTTTTATTTTGAAAAGAGTGTTAATGCATGACAGACAATAGATTCTGTTTAAAGTTGGTGCGGAAGATACAACAAATAAAATTTAGAATGTTAATTTTGAATTTATTTAGAGGCTGGAAATTGAAGTTGTTTTGATTTTAGATCTACATTAATTTGATTTATTTTCATTTCAAATATGTTAGGTTGAAGTAGTTTGAATCTCATGGCTATTTTGCCAAAATAATAAACCATTTCAGTACTTTCATATATATTAGTGTTTTAAACCTGCTCTCTCTGTTGACAGAAATGTTAAAGAATTGATTACTTATATATAAGTGTTTTAAACCCGTTCTCTGTTGATAGAATTGTTAAAGAGTTGATTACTTATATATAAGTGTTTTAAACCCACTCTCTCTATTGACAGAATTGTTAAAGAGTTGATTACTTATATATAAGTGTTTTAAACCTGCTCTCTCTGTTGTTAGAACTTTTAGAGAGATGATTACTTATATATAAGTGTTTTAAACCCGCTCTCTCTATTGACAGAATTGTTAAAGAGTTGATTACTTATATATAAGTGTTTTAAACCTGCTCTCTCTGTTGTTAGAACTTTTAGAGAGATGATAACCTAAATGTAATCCTTTGAACCCTACTAACCAAAATAGACTTTTCTTAAACAATAGAAAAGGATATACCACTCAGGGATGAAAGATTTAAAGGGACATAAGCTGTGTTTTTTTTTTTTTCTCAATTTTCCCACTTTTTACTACTTAGATTCATTTACAATAACAAGGACCAGTAGCTGGATATTGCATTATTTCAGCTGTATAGAACACGATTTTGTCAGTTACTATTAGATCAATCATCAGATGTTGGACATTTTTCCCAAACAGAAGGAAAAAATATATTGTTGGGGTACATACTAAAGATGAAATCACCCCATAGCCCACTATTGGTCCTAGCCGGCTACTGTTCTGCAATCAGTACATGTTGTAACTGGAGAAACCCAGGTTTGGCACTTTTTCACTTGCAGTTGATTAACTCAGCCTTACTATTTGTATATAAATACAATGGTCCTGACCTTCACAAAACATATAGGAATATAAGAATTTATATGCCTGTGTATAGCACTTATCTTATTTGTTATTGTATGTCAAGAACAAGTAGTTTAAGAAGAAAAAATTGAAATAATTTTTTTTTTGGTAAACACAGCTAACATGGTCTTGAGTTCATTTTACTTGAAGTCTCAATTTAAACTTGCTCTCTCTGTTGACAGGACCTTTATGGAGTTTATTTTAATCATATTCACATTATAAACCTCTCTCTCTCTCTCTCTCTCTCTCTCTCTCTCTCTCTCTCTCTCTCTCTCCTCTCTCTCTCTCTCTCTCTCTCTCTCTCTCTCGTCTCTCTCTCTCTCTCTCTCTCTCTCTCTCTCTCTCTCTCTCTCTCTCTCTCTCTTCTCTCTCTCTCTCTCTCTCTCTCTCTCTCTCTCTCTCTCTCTCTCTCTCTCTCTCTCTCTCTCTCTCTCTCTCTCTCTCTCTCTCTCTCTCTCTCTCTCTCTCTCTCTCTCTCTCTCTCTCTCTCTCTCTCTCTCTCTCTCTCTCTCTCTCTCTCTCTCTCTCTCTCTCTCTCTCTCTCTCTCTCTCTCTCTCATTTTTTTTTTCATTTGTGTGAGAGTGGAGTTGATTTACTCAGATTCACAATTTAAACCTGCTCTCTCTGTTGACAGGACTTTTGGGAGATGTTTGCTCACCATTGTGCTACTATATTATTGTTGACATTTTCTTGGAGTGGGAACTTTGTTCGTATTGGAACATTAGTTCTATGTATACATGATGCAGTAGACTATTGGATGGAGGTGAGTTATTAGGTCATGATTAATGAATTACATGTATTAATTTGATGTGCAAGACAAGTAGTGTTAGACAATTTCCTACGACCTAAATTCTGGTCTGGGTCCGAAAAATTTGAAAAAATATGTGACATTTTTACTTAAACTGTTACAGAAAAATAAGTGATTTGAGACATTTGTTTGGAAAAACTTTTTTTAAAACTCCAAATTGGGAATTTTTGCATATTTTGATGGAAAATGCAAATTAATTTTGTATTGGGAATGGGTATTGTAATCCAACATCAAAATGGCCAAGGAAAAATCATATTAGAAGGGGTCACTTAGTATACAATTTTATTTAAATTTTCTTTATGATCTTCATAATCGAATTGAACAATTGCCTTAAATATTTTTTTTGGTTTGGGATATTTAGGTGGATTGGTCTGGTGATATAAAAAAATTTTGAAAAAAAAAATTTTGGTCCACTGTTGTACATGTATCATGTGATAAATTTTATCTTTGTCTTGTTCAGTTACATAGCAGAACTGGTCTGTTAATTCCCAGAGTCTTTATGTGATTTTTTTTTTTTTAATGACTCAAATCAAAATTTTTTCACAAGGTTTTATGTTGTCTGTCTTATTGTATGTAAAAAAATTATATATCCTCTAAGTTGCAATTGATAAAATTTTAAGATATTTTATATCTGTATTTCTCATTTTACTGATGACACCTTGCAGTGGTGCAGTCTGCAGAGTGTTTACCTTTCAAGCTGGAATCTCAGGGTTAATTTGTTGTACTTGGTCACACCTAAAACTTCTTGAACAACTGTAGTGACTTTTCCTTTGTCAAGCGCTTGGCATAAGAAGTGAAAGTCAGAGGTCTGTGTGATGAGATCTGTAATCAAGATCCTGTGTCACAGCATACATTCAGGGCCTCCATGGTCTAGTGGTTTGAGTGTCACACTTTAAACCATGGAGTCTCTCATCTTTTGTCACTGCAGGTTCGAGTCCCACTGGAACCTAAGCTGATATTGCGAGAAAGTTTGCCAGTTTACTTGCGGTAGACCGGTGGCCTCTTCCCGAACACATAATCAGGTTCTCTCCGCCACCTTTATAAAAGTTGGATGCCACCATATAACTTAAATAACACTCTTTGAGTGTGGCATAAAAAACATTCAAACAAAATCGACACAGTCTACAGTGCATGTCAAAGACATCTCACTACAATTGTTTTAGTCAATAGTGTTGGTCAGTATTTGTGGCCTTTCTACAGTTGCTGACACCACTTTTTACAAGTGAAAAAAATTCTTGGCTGGACATAAATAAACTTAAAACAAACATTTTTAATCAAACCCAGTTTTCCATTTTGTGAATTTATCATGTTTATTTTAAAAGTCTTTTTCTTTTTCAGGCAGCTAAAATGGCAAAATATATTAAAGCACAGCGTCTGTGTGATATTTTATTTGCCATTTTTGGCTTGGTTTGGTTTATAACTAGACTAGTTCTTTATCCAACCAAGTAAGTGATGAATTTTATTTTCTTAACATTGATACTTGATTGTTGTTAATCTATTGAATCTCCTAGTTGAGTTTATAATTTGTCATCAGACAAAGAAACAAAAAACTTAAATTCAGAAAAATAAAAAGTCAGGCTTTAGAAGTAATTGTACTATATATGAATAATTATTACAATTTAGTCATCTTTTTGATTATTGTTTGTGAAGCCACCAGTGATGGGAAAATTGCCACATGTTTTATAAACATTTAGTAGCCAAAGTTCGAGTATGTAGCCACTTTATACAGTTGACAAATAAATGAAGGCAATAGCCTAGACAGGTTTGACTGTTTTTACATGCTAAATAACTTGATCTCTTATGTAAGGTTGTATTTTTAATTATTTATTTGTGTGATTATGATTCACTAGTTAGTGAAACATCAGACCGTCATGTGTTGTGTTCAGATTAAGATTGATGTAATCATTTTTTCTTCAACCTGCATTGTTGATGTCATGGATAATTGATATATATGCAGCAACACACATGTAGATAAACAGTTGCCAATGTCATTGCTTTGTTATTATGTTTTATTTGGAATTTTAATTTTAATTCTGACATTCAGACACAAGTCAGTAGCTGAAAATTGCTGAATGAATTGACACAGAGAAAAATGGTTTTGGCAGTTGTATTATTTATATAACAATCATGGGATTTCATTGTTTAGAAATGGTGTCATATTGATCCATAATGAGCAATGAACAATTGGTCAGTAGCAAGCATTTTGATGATATTCCTGACCAATGGCAATTTCATGATTTGATTACATGTTTAAGGTAGAATTTGTTTGTCACTTTTTAATTTTGTATGTAAAAAGGCACACTGATTTTTTTCCAAATTATAATTTTGATGATGACTAATATTTGAATTTTTTATTATTTCAAAACTCTATCAGTAGATTGATAGGTAGATAGCATACAATTTTGACATTTTTATAATGTTGATACATGATTTTATTAACCAGTGAAAAATGATCAACCAAGGAAGAAGTCCAAGCTTGATCATATAGTTGATATATAATACCATGTATTGACTGATATAAAAGGCTAAAATTGTATTATTATTTTTATTGGTTTTGATAAACAATGTGATGAAATAATGGATAATGATGAAATCAGGAAGTAGTAAGTTCTTAATGTCCACTTATATTTTGTTTTTTGACATCCCGCCACTTTTATCTGTAGTAAACAATCAAGGTCACTGACATATTTGTTCCTCACAATAGTATTTTATGTCTATTTCAAACAGTTACAGGACCATGCTCATTAAATGAACTTCAGATATAGGTAGGGCCAATGATTGTTTTGCAAATGCAAAAGATGGACAGAATTACAGAATCCACAGTTTGAAACAGATTTTTCAGTTGACAATTTCTTAAGTAACTTAAATAAAAATTAGCAGATTTCTATGAATGCAGAATGTAGATTACATAGATCCCTAGGTGATCCAAGAAATGTAGTTAAACATTTGTAGTAACATGCTGTCTCATTTTCAGTTACAGGTTTATGTTTGAGTTCACAATTTGGATAGTAAATTGGCACGAAAATGTTCAAGTTAACTTCACATTTAGAATACTGTCACAAATGAAAAATTAATTTCAATTACTGGGCATTTATACTGTAATAACTTTAATATATGTAAATAAGGTGTTTACAATATCTTCGATTTCCAACAAAAACATATCCAGCAGTAACAACGAGATAGCGTTGATCACAGAAAATCAAAGATAGACAAAAAGGGTTTTACTTTAAAAAAGTCCACCATGAAAAATTGAATGACTGAGGCATTAAAAAACATATTTAAGAAGATTTTATGCAAATTTTGAAAGTTCGGCAGATCTGTTTCAGTTTAGACAACACAACAGTTGACACAATAAATGTCATGCTTATTTTTGTTTTTAAATTGAAGAAATATGCCTACAGTTCTTTTCTTAGGGGCATCAACAGATGATGTTTTTATTGTAATGGTAGATTGGGAAAAAATGCTGGAAAAAGTGGAATTTATCAAATGCTGGGAGGAGAAATCTGAAGAAAGCAGAAAATCATTGGCCTAATATAGAAAAATTCTCATTGGCTACTTAAATTGATCAGCATAACTTTTTCAATAAACTTTATAAGGCACATGCCGTTTTAAAGAAAAACCAATAAAAATAATAGATATGTATACTATATATCAGAAAAACCAACAACACTGTATCCATAGATGTCACTTTTATTAAAAAGATGCTAAGGTCATTGAAATGAATTGTATAAACTCTACAATAACCAACAACATGTACAAAAGATATTTACAATCTTGTTGTAAATCGTTGAAGTACACACACCTTCACATGCAAGCATGTACACAAACACACCACCTCTTGCTCACACCACATACACATCTACACTCACACATATACACACCTTCATACAACACCTACATGCACACACACACACACACACACACACACCTTCATATAACACCTACATGCACACACAAACACACACACCTGAACACAGTCACACACACACACACACACACACATACACCTTCATATAACACCTACATGCACACACAAACACACACCTAAACACAGTGACACACACCTAAACATGCACACACCACATACACACACACATGCACACAAACACACACATACCACATACACACACCCACCCACCTACCTACACACAGTTCTTTTGGCATTTTGAGTGTGTTTATTCTCTATTTTATTTAAACCATGGTTTATAGTTTGTGAAGCACCAGTATATATAAATATATAAATTTCATCATTTCCTATGTCAAATGGGATATACACTTTCATATGTTGTGCTTAGGTTTCAATATGTTGTTTGAAGCAGTCAATGCATTCAGTAAACCTAGGCATACAATATCAGACTGTTTACCCTGCCTGACAATGTGGAAAATAATTTTGTCACCCTTCAGTGGTTCAGAACATGAGATGAAAAATATACTCAATATCAGTGGTACAAAATAATTGGGAAAAACGGAAAAGTTTTATTTTTTGTAAATAATGTTTCTAATTATTATTTAATGAATTGAAATTTTTTTTACTAAAACCAGTATAAATGTTTGAAAAGCCTCAAATTAAGCTTTTTTGTATGTTTATATACATATATATATAAATATAGAATTTGAAGTGTCTCAGCCAATGTGTCAATTTTTCACTCCTATGTTGGGTGCAATCTATAAAACATTGCAATGGATGTAATTTTTATGTGTAAAGGGGTGTCCTCATTTAAGTGTATACTGCCAACTGAACAATTTGAGTATAAAGATATTCTGAAGGATGACAAATGTATAGTTTTCTATCACTTGATACTTGCTTGTGCATATTCTCTTTCTCAATTGAATAGAACAGACATTTTGCATTGGAAACTGGTGGGAAATTGATGGCCATTGTGTCAGTATTATCAAAGAGAATTCTTCTAAAAATCTTGTATGTCATTTTAAAAAAATTCTCCCGTTGAAATTTTAATTCATTGATGAAAGAAGAGCCAAGTAGAATAACAGGTTAATCTTACCTGTCAGGTCAGTGACATTTTTTTTAACATTATTGTGACATACACAACACATTTTGTAATAAGGAAATTTATTTTCTGATGTTCGCTATGCCTTTATAAGTTATAAGGAAATTATTTTCTGATATTCATAATGCTGTTATAAGTTATAAGGAAATATTTTCTAATTTACACTATGCCTTTATAAAGAAAGTATTATCTGAATGTAGTCTATAAGGAAAGTATTATCTATATGTACTATACCTTTATAAGGAAAGTATTATCTATATGTACTATTCCTTTATAAGGAATGTATTATCTATATGTACTATTCCTTTATAAGGAAAGTATCTATCTATATGTACTATTCCTTTATAAGGAAAGTATCTATCTATATGTACTATTCCTTTATAAGGAAAGTATCTA
Organism: Atrina japonica; assembly: GCA_030159075.1. Taxonomy (NCBI): domain Eukaryota; kingdom Metazoa; phylum Mollusca; class Bivalvia; order Pterioida; family Pinnidae; genus Atrina; species Atrina japonica. The sequence continues at coordinate 166,670 of BROG01000994.1, forward strand.
TCTATATGTACTATACCTTTATAAGGAAAGTATTATCTATATGTACTATTCCTTTATAAGGAAAGTATCTATCTATATTTACTATACCTTTATAAGGAAAGTATTATCTATATATACTATTCCTTTATAAGGAAAGTATTATCTATATGTACTATTCATTTATAAGGAAAGTATCTATCTATATGTACTATTCCTTTATAAGGAAAGTATCTATCTATATGTACTATCCTTTATAAGGAAAGTATCTATCTATATGTACTATACCTTTATAAGGAAAGTATCTATCTATATGTACTATACCTTTATAAGGAAAGTATTATCTATATGTACTATTCCTTTATAAGGAAAGTATTATCTATATGTACTATTCCTTTATAAGAAATGTATTATCTATATATACTATTCCTTTATAAGGAAAGTATCTATCTATATGTACTATTCCTTTATAAGGAAAGTATTATCTATATGAACTATTCCTTTATAAGGAAAGTATTATCTATATGTACTATTCCTTTATAAGAAATGTATTATCTATATATACTATTCCTTTATAAGGAAAGTATCTATCTATATGTACTATTCCTTTATAAGGAAAGTATTATCTATATGAACTATTCCTTTATAAGGAAAGTATCTATCTATATGTACTATACCTTTATAAGAAATGTATTATCTATATATACTATTCCTTTATAAGGAAAGTATCTATCTATCTGTACTATTCCTTTATAAGGAAAGTATTATCTATATGAACTATTCCTTTATAAGGAAAGTATCTATCTATATGTACTATACCTTTATAAGAATGTATTATCTATATATACTATTCCTTTATAAGGAAAGTATCTATCTATATGTACTATACCTTTATAAGAAATGTATTATCTATATATACTGTTCTTTTATAAGGAAAGTATTTTCTGTATATACTATGCCTTTATAAGAAAGAAAAACATGTTATGATTCAAACTGCTCATTTATGAGAAAAGCATTTGTCAGTATAACATCATCTTGTATGTATGGCTTATTTTATATAGTTTTTGTTTTTGGACGGCTTCTTAGGAAGAAAGAAAGAAATCCTGATTTTTTGCCTGTGCATTTGTGCTAATGTGCACACACACAAACACACACAGACACACACACACACACGAAAGCTTTTCTTAAGGCATTTTATTTGGGTTTTTTTGCCAATACCCCATTAAAAATTGAATTTTATTTTATTTTTTGTCATGGTGAAGTTATTTTTTTTAAATGCACATCCAAAAGGCAATTACTATTGAGACATAAACCATTAATCAATTACTTTTATTTCTAAAGAAATTCTTGGGCCAATTTTCCAAGTCCACTTTTACCCATGCTTGTTAGACAGCCTTTGTGCCATTATCAACAACCCACCTAACCTAGAATACTGTGGACTTAACTTTACATCAGTGACATAGATCAGTCCATTTGTATCTGTAAGGGATGGACAAAGCAATGATGTCAGCTGTTTGATTAACGCTTTATGATAAATATGTACTAATTCGAATGTGAAAATGTTTTCACATCTCAAATACAATGACATTGAATACATACATGTGCAAATGTCAGATGATAGAAGATAGGCCTCTACTTTCAACCAAGTTTCCTTTCTTGTAAAAGGGACATAAGGAAATTAGTAAAGCCACTGTTACTATATGACCACTTGTGGTGGTCTGGTGATAGAGAGATCGACTCACAAGCAGAAGGTCCAGGGTTCAGGGCCCAGACCAGCTCATACCAAAGACTTTTTGGATGAGACTGAAAACCGAAGTCCCATGTCGCAGGAGGTGTGTCACATAAAAGAACCCTCACTGCATTGGTGTCAGTCCATAGCACAGGCCAGAATTTGTAGAACATCACCTAAAGCTGGTGACAACTCAATGTAAGTGAAATATTCTTGACAGGATGTAAAACAGCAAAGCTACTATGAAAGTTTGTTTGATTGGTGTTTAACACTACACTCAACAAGTTTTCAGTCATTAGCAGCCATTTTTAGTGGTGAAGGAGAGAGTTTGGTTTAGGAAGGGACCAACGGTCTTCCAAAAGTAAACTGGCAAAATCTCTCACAAAATCAGCTATGGATGCAGTAAGATTTTACACCCAGACTGACAGGGGTGAGAGACTTCATGATTTAAAAAGTAATTTTCAAACCACTTGGCCACAGCGGCTCATTCTACAGTATGATATGTAAATGAACAGTATATGGAGGTGGATTACTATCCACTTTTTGTTTTCTGTATGCTTTTACAGTTAATATATTACTTTTTGTCTGCTGCTGTTTTTCTACCTAATATGTCTCATTTCTTATTATGCATAATTAACAGTAAACTATTGCACATGTATAGTTACTTAGATGTCACATTACCTTTGCTACTTGTGACCATTATAACAGACCATTGACACTGAAAATTAGGAGTCAAACTGTAGAGAGTTCCAATTAGTCATTCATCTTCAGCATGTGTTATTTATTATATGTGCTACCCTGCTTTCCCTTGATGTGAATATGGAATGATCCTGTGAATTTTTTAGACAAGTGCAACATGATTTTGGGAGTTTTCAGGCTTAAAGTTTACTTGTGAAGTTTCTTAAATAGAGATTCTTTCATTAAAACTATAGTTATCTGCAAAAAGACATTTATGAACTTCAAGCTATCTTAAATTGTGCTGGCCTTCTCAGCATAAAAATACATTTGATTTGTTTTGTCCATTTTTACATAGTTTGTCTGAAGTTTATTTATTTTCTGTTTCTTTTTAAAAAGAAGTTGTTGAAAGTGTTATATCAGTTTTGTATTAATGAGAATTGAAATTGCAGTCCCCTAAAAAGTAGCCTTTAATGTTATGTTTAAGATTCATAGTCTACATAGGTAATCTTAATATCTGTCAGAAATGTTTTATTGTGTAATATTTACATTATATTTTTCTTTACTATGCAAATTAGTATTTGTTAACAGTAAAACTTATTGGCATGAGTATTAGTATCACGATACCATCAGCCAAGGCAGTCATTTGCTCACCAGATGGCGCATTTTTCAATGTTAAATGGGATATTCAGTGAGTTGAAAATAATAATGGTAATGTAAGTATAAACACCAGACTTTTGACTGATGGGGAGAGTGGCCAAATGAACCACATTTCAGTGGCAGGTAAACAAAAACAAGTCTTAAGTGGCACAGCAATTGAGGTTCATATGGTTATTATCTTCCATCAGAAAGAAGTTCACAAACCCCTGATCACCATTGAGTGAGAGTTCATTGTTAAGTAACCTTTGTGATAATGTTTTTTTCTGCAATCAATGCTTGTCTGTCTATATTTCTGTATCACAACCTGCATGTATAAGCAACCTCTGTACACCGAAGCATTATAAAGTGTCAAAATGTAGAGCATGCCATATATATATATATATAAACACCTTCTTATCAAGGTAGAGTCACACTGTTTCTATCATTATTGCGGTGGATGGATACTACTTACAAAGTAATAGGGTTATCAAAACATTTTGTTGATTTTTTTATATTAAAATTTTCACATTGTGAAGCAGAATTTTTTTTCTGTTTTGGAAAGAATTAAATTTTTGTGTAACTCATCAAAAGATTATTTCAGATCATCTTAACATCTCCTTTAGGTATCTCTTATGACAACAAGCTAAGCATCTTCTTCAATTATCTCATAATTGTTGGAAGAATTCAACTCATTTAAACATCTCCTTTAGGTATCTCTGCTGATGACAAGCTAAGCATCATTAATTGTCTCATAATTGTTGGAAGAATTCAACTCATTTAAGCATCTCCTTTAGGTATCTCTGCTGACAACAAGCTAAGCATCTTCTTCAATTATCTCATAAATTGTTGGAATATTTCAACTAATTTAAGCATCTCCTTTAGGTATCTCTTTCTCTTGACAACAAGCTAAGCAATCTCTTTAATTGTCTCATAATTGAAAGAATTCAAATGTTTTTGTGTAATTCTTACATAACTCATTTTAATAATTTCATTTAGGTATCTTTTACAGTTGACAACTAAATTTAAGAATCTCATTTAGGGCTCTCAGACAGTTAACATTTATTTTAAAGCATTTCTTTTAGACTAAATGTTAATAACTTATTTAAGCATCTCCATGTATCTCACATTGTTGGCAGCTAATTGTAAGAATTTCATGTAAGTATCTCTGACAGTTGACAACTAATTTTAAGCATCTCATGTAGGGATTTCTTACAATTTACAACTAATTTTAAGCATCTCATGTAGGGATATTTACAGTTGACAACTAATTTTAAACATCTTCTGAAAGTATCTTTACAATTGACAACTAATTTTCAAGCAGTTCATGTAGGGATCTCTAACAATTAACAACTAATTTTAAGCATCTCCTGAAATTATCTCTGACAGTTGACAACTACTTTTAAGCATCTCCTGAAGATATCTCTGACAGTTGACAACTAATTTTAAGCATCATAGAGGGATCTCTTACAATTGACAACTAATTTTAAGCATATATATCTCTGGCAGTTGACAATTATTTTAAACATCTCAAGTAAGTATGTCTGACAGTTGATAACTAATTTTAAGCATCTCATTTAGGGATCTCTGACAAGTGACAACTAATTTTAAGCATCAGATGCATGTACCTGACAGTTGACAGCTAATTTTAAAAAAAATCTAATGTAGGTATTTGTTACAGTTGACATTTATTTTGAAGTATTTCTTTTAGAAATATCTTGTAGATGACAACTTACTCAAACATCTCATATGTACCTCATTTTGTTGTCAGTTAATTTTAAGGATCCCTGAGGTGCCTATCACTGTTGATTTCTAAATCACATGGTTAGTATTTACTGTGATTTTTAGATATCAGTTAATCTCTTTTTATAATTTTTGTCGAATCAAATTATATATTCAACTAAAACCTCATTAAGCTTTGTCTCTAAGAATAAGTTGGGATTGAGGAGATTGGAGTCGCTTGTTTCCTGAGATACGCCAACTAAATAGACATTTTCATAATATTCCTAGCTTCTATCCTCATGAATGGTTACAGACAACTGACCATGAATTTTTTCATTACTTCCTTCCCTTAGGGTTGATATGTCAGTTGTAGAGGTTTCTCATCTGTAGTTTCTACATAGCAATGGGAACTTGTATGGGCAATCTGAGTTTCACTTTCACCAAGAAAAAAATTACTGAATTTTTAATAATCCTTTTTGAGAAGAGGTAACACCTACCCTGGAATTGTTTATCTCTGTAATCACTTTATCCTCTGTTTCCCAGAACCACTCTCAAAAGATTTCTTTTGTCATCGTAATCCAGGAATGGTGTCTTCTGTAATAGTTGTATAATTTTTGGTGGTATTTCATATATAAATGCTGACATAAAAAAATTGACTTGGAAATAACTTTTTGCAACAGATAAAATCATGTTTTTGCTATGTACCAGATTGTTACGATCTTCTTTTGATATCTCAGTATCATTTCTTTTCCCCAATTATTTTGACAGCATATGACAGTTTTGAAATTTAGGTTCTGGAGATTCTTCATGATGACATCCTTTTACTGGTGTCTCAATATTTACACGTTTTATCAGGATTTTTGTGTGCTTGATTGTTGGCACGGTTATCATGACCATATTCCTGATTTCAGTATTTCTCGGAGTGTGTCAATTAAAACCTTGTACACATGGGTGTTGTTGAATTTTCATCTGTTTGTTTGATTGGCATTTCATGCTGCACTCTAAATTTTCAGTTTTAAGGTGCCAGGAAAAGACTTCTAGCCTTCTGAAATTAAACTTGGCAAACTTTCCAGCACAATCAGCTCATCTGAATCTTGAATTGGCCAAAACTAGAGAGGAGACACCGTGTTTTCACCCATTCAACAGACCCTGATTGTATGGCCTAATACAACCAAAAAAAAAAAGAACATATCATTAAGATACTTGGGATGAAAAAGTTAAAGCAGGATTCTATAAGTGCTTGGTCAAGAGTTCCCTGGTTAACATTGGATTGCATCTTATCCCAAATTATAATGCAGGTAGAATTTCCCCATAATTTCAGTGAGTGATAAATTGTATGTTTACTTTAGAATGACACAGCACAGAGGAAAAGCTATAGTTTGTGATATAGACTGCTTGCTGTTATCAACAAGTTCTTTTGAAGTCTTAGTTGGCTGCTACCAAACTGCTGCTGATGTATATTCTGCCTTGTTGATCGTTTAAATTGATAAAGTGTTATATATATATATATATATATATATATATATATATATATATATTTATATATATATATATATATATATATATATGTGTATATATATATATCATAATTACTGTAAATACTGCCTGGTTTTCTATGACGGGGTCTGTTATTTATAGATACTATAATTACAACTTTATAACAAATGTTTCAATGTTGTCATGGTTACCTAGTCACATTCCCATGCTTTCTGACCAATTGCATTTATCATAGCTAAAGACTGCCTGATTTTCTATGACTGGGTCTGTGATGTACAGATACAATGTACTATAATCACAACTCTATACAATTGTTTCATTGTTGTCATGGTTACCTAGACTATAGTCACATCTTCATGCTTTCTGATTACTCTTTATGTATTTTCTATATTCATCTGTTTTTGACTTTAACATCTGTTTGCTTTGTATTTCAATATCAACGTTATATTTTTCTGCCAATATGAAAGTTTTTGATCTTTTGTCTCATATTTTGCGTTTTAAGATTGTTTTTTCAACAACAAGAATTATGTTGTACTAATGTTATTATTCTGGAAATATATCATGCCAAAAATAAGTAGCTCATTATAAAGCATGTGAATCTTGTGTTACTATAAATAGATTTAAGAATTTATGCTTTTAACAAATTTTAAAAATTATGATTTTATTCGTTATGAAGGATTTAATTTTTCTGGTCATTTCTGTATTTGTTTTTTTTCCTGTTTTATTCTTGGCGTATTTTATACTGCAGCATCTTTTTAATATTTAAGGTTTTGGCTTTCTGCTTCACATATTAGCTTATTTTCTGTTCCATTTGTTTATTTAGTATTTTGTAATATGTACTAAAAACAAAAAAAGAGAAAGAACGATAAGGAAAAAAAAAAACAGTGTGCCTTTTCCTTCTGATTTGTTGGCTTATGTTAATGTATAGATTTATTGGCTTGATGTATTTCTTCATCAATTTGTTTGTCCATGTTTAATGTTGATAGATAATTTTATAAATTTAGCCTATGCCTTCAAATTTTGACCTGAACAGACAATTTCACAAATTCATCCATTGGTTTCAAAGATTGACCTGAACTACTCATTTGTAAAGCTGGAACCTTTCAAATTCAAACATACAATTGAACCAGATCATGTCTGTCAAAACTTTGATGAAAATCCTAACCAGTCCTAATGTATAGAGGTAATGCTCAAGAAGCAGTCCAATATGCTAGCTAGGGTAAACTCATTCACCCCTAAAGACACATATGGACTGGTCTTAGTCATTGATTTACAGAGGAGTTCATTGTTTATCAGGGGTTAATGAGTTTATGTATAATGACATGTGACATCACATGGTTGTTTTACTGTTGCATTGTTAGATATAAATAATACAATTTCATTCCTTATAAAAATGTAATTTTGGTATCCTCATATTATAATTCTACTTTTTAATTGTAATCTCTCTTTTTTCCTGATGAATTCTTTTAAAAAAAATCCATTCACCCCTGAAAAAATATATATTATATATGAGAATAAACAAAACTTTAAAAAGGATGAATTCAAAGACAAAGAATGTAAGTACTAAGTAAAAAAAACCTGGTCTTGTTTCTCTCTGTCTTAAGCTTAATGGACTTGGAAGTAGTACTGATATAGTCTTTTGTTTTTTCTGTAAATAAAGAGACCGCTATAATAAAGCTTTATCGTCTTTGCGCTATCAGAGCTAGCTTTACGATATAAATTAGGTTAGACTCGGATCTTACCTTCATGTACATTGTCATTCCTCTCAGTTGCATGTTTTCATTTGCATAGAGTAAAGCTTGTCTGTGATTCAGATGTTGACAAAGAATAAAGCTTCTTAATGACAAAGATGTTGACATAAGGCAAGTCAGAAGGTGATTTGATTTAAACTGATAGCAATATTGGTTGGATCCTGTCACCCCTTTTCAGTGCAGGTTCGTGCCCTGTTAGAATCTAAGCTGATTTCTTTTAGGGCTTGCCAGTTTATTGTGGGAGGGCAATGGTCTCTTCCTTGGTATTTTATATCTAGTTGTCTCCTCCACTGTTTAAAACTGGCCACCATATAACAGGTGTCTTGTCAGTCTGTGGTTCAACTTTTGGTAGAGACAAACATGGGTCATAGTCAAAGATATCTTTGTATGTTACATGGTCTCTAGTTTGTGCATGCATATATGCCTGTCCTTGGTACTATAGTTTGAATTAGGTATAAGTTAGGGTTATTAGGTATCAGTTAGATTCAAGGTACAAGTCCTTGTCATTAATTATCAGTTAGGGTCATTAGGTGTAAGTTAGGGTCATTAGGGATAAGTTATGGTCATTAGGTGTAAGTTAGGGTCATTAGGGATAAGTTATGGTCATTAGGTGTAAGTTAGGGTCATTAGGGATAAGTTATGGTCATTAGGTATTAGATAGGATCATGGTATAAATTCGGGTCATTAAGTATCAGTTAGGTTCATAGCTTGTGTAATGTATTCATCGGGATCATATTGGCAGCTTCTTTGGCTGAGTGTTTTAGAATGTCCAAGTTTAATCATGAAGTCTCTTTCCCTAGTCAGGGCGTGTTGGAGACTAAGCAGATTTTGTGAGGAAGTTACCATTTTACTATGGAAGGCTTATGGTTTCAAGTTTCGAGGTTCATTTCGTGCTAATGTTAAAGTTACGGGGACACCTGTTTTATAGGTAGAACTTTATGTAGGTAACTCCAATGGTCTCACGAGTAAATATGTACATTTCTTGGAATAACTGAATGGTTTTATGAGAAGTAATATATTATGTTTCTTTATCAGGATCATATCTTATGTATTGTATTACTGTGTTCCATATATTGTATTACTGTGGGTCATATATTGTATTTTCTATTGCTCTCGGCCATAACTTGTGTTCTGTGATGCATGTTTTCTGAAATATGTATTGTGTTGTTTAGTGCAGTGGGTTCATATACATATGCTGATTTATATGTATCATACCTGTCTAGGTCCCCTGAGGTAATCAGGTGTATTGTTGCTATCTTTTGTCATGTGATGTACATCGGGTGTGCAATGTTTGTCAGTAATATTTAAATGTCTTTCATTTCTTCTCAAAATCTGTGAGGTTAGTTCTTCTAATTTCGTGGGATAGGCCTGTTCATGCCTGTTGCGCAGGATAACAACAATTTTTACTTTCACGACTCCTGCTTACCTGTTACCTAAAGGAAGGCGTCAAAACTAAAAAACAAAAGTCAGAGATATGTCACATACAAACAAATTATTAAACTCATTCACTCCTAAAGACACATTTGGACTGGTCTAAGTAATTGATTTACAAAAGAGTCCATTGTTTTTCAGGGGTTGATGAGTTAATTATAATTAGCAAAGAAATAGTTACATTGTAAATTTCACAAGCATTCTGATGGCTTTGACTCAATATAATGAGTGGCGTGACTACATTAAGCCCTTGCCACTCTATATAACCTATGGATCAGGGGATTGTTGATAAGAGCAATGCTGATGACCTTTTAGCCTCTTGCTGAATCCATATTCAGTGTACAAACAGTTTTGGATTAGCAAGAGACAGTATTACTGCATATATATACTTTAATTGTTCAAATATGAAAACAAGACAGTGCCAAATAGCATGTGATATACATGTACATGTATATATAACAATTGTAGAAAATATTACACTAACAGGACTGTCTTACCCATGTTCTACAAATGCAAGAAATAAACAATCATTTGTAGATTTGACCTTGACCTGAAAATTAAGTTTGTAGTCTTGTATAAGATATCATTTAATTAGCAATAGTTTTATGTGGCAAAGCAGTATAGATATTTTACGTGATGATATAATTATCATAATAAAGTACTATATAATATAACAACTTTAATAATAAACAGCCTCAAGATTATATCAGCAAGGTCACAGTTCAATTATAATTCCTGTCTAATTTGAATGCTTTGTTTCCACTGCAGGTATCACACCACACATGCATGAATCAACATTTGTCTCCTTCCCCTACATGCACTCATCACATAAAATTACTCATGTAAAACGTGTGGAAATTGCAAATAAAAATTTTGACTGAAAATATCTGCTGAAAATGCAATCCCCAAAGAAATTATCTATCAGCATGTTTTGCTAACAAGATGCTTCTTTTACAGCAGAGAGAAAGAGAGAGAGAATGAGAGTAGTTTCATTTTCTTTTCAGCAAACAACAAAAAACAGGGATTTTCCATCCTATCCTAGGGGCCAAAATAAAGCCCCCTTCCCAATTAAAAAATATGAAATTTTTTCCCAAATTGCAATAAAAATTTCCAAACTGAAGTCAAATGATGATGATTTGAAGCGATTCTTACCGGTACATTTTCAAACAGTTTTGTGTATTTTTAGATTTTACAATTTTAATAAAATGTTGCTAAAATAAGACTCAGGTTCCATTCCCCAAAAAGTGGAGAATCCCTGGAAAAGAAATGGAAAAGATAAATGTTATTAAAAAAACACTATTTGTTTTTTTCTTCCAGGATTGTTAGGAGTACATTATTTTATGCGCATAAAGAAGTAGGCTTTGGGCCTATTTATTATGTCTACAACTTACTGTTATTATCACTTCAAATATTGCACATATTTTGGACATATATGATTGGTCGAATTGCTTGGTCAGTCATCGGGACAAGTAAGAAACAGCAGGTAAATGCTCACCATTGTTCATGATGTGGGATTTTTTTGGTGGGAAATATTAGAAATCTAATATTCACCAAAGTCAGAAATCTTTCATGGTATATGTTTGTACCTTTGATGATATCATTTCACAACTCTTTGAAGACAAACACCCCAGCAGGCCTTTTTTACCTTCCCTGTCGCTAATCATACAATAGGTCCCTTACCTGGAACTTATTGACCCATTTCACACCTCCAGTTTGTCAGGTATAGTTAAATCCATATAACCTGGCGGGATGGAGTCTTGTGAACCCATTCTTAACCTGGATGAGTTTAAATTTTAGGTAAATAAAGCATGAGATTAAAAGTAAACAGATTAGAGTAATCATTCCTTCTTGTCACCAAACATAAGAGAGTATCCAGTGAGGAATAAATTGTTTTTTCAATTGTCATAACTGAAAAGTGAGTAGAATCATCCTTATGATAATCGAAAGGTTACTCCGCCCCGCCATCTTATGTGAATCGGACAAAATATAGTCAGCTTTCCCTATGAAATCTATTCATGTGCTACCCCATATTTGCTTTTCCATTCTCATAGCAATTAGGCTGTTTACAGATTCAGAGTCATATAATTCTGTTATTTCTCCGTGTATTTGGCATTGTCATGTGTTTGATACAGGGTCTTCTTTTACCTGTGGAATACATTCTTTTTTTATTGTTGAACAATTTTTATAAGTGTGTACATAAAGAAAAGTGATTTCATTTGGATGAGAAAATGGTTTCTAGAACAGTTTTTATCATCTCAGCTACCTTATGTCCATCGTCTGTCTGTTATCTTCTTCTCAAGAACCAATGGACAGATTTCAATCAGTTTGGCAGCAATTAGGGGTTTGTACACATAGGGGCTCCACAAGGAAAACTTGGTATATCTATAAAAATCTTCTCATGAACCAATGATTTCTCTCAAATTTGGTATTCCTGATTGTTAATCAATATTAACAAAGTGGTGACGAACGAAATCAAAATCTCTTCATGAACAAGCCTTTTACCTAGCACAGAAAATAATTTACGAAACCTTTAAAGTTAAAACAAAAATGAATATGAATTTTCCTGATTAGAGGGAAGAAGCTGTGCTATCAATATGTATTTAGAGTAAGTTCAATTTTGTAAAGATTTATATAAGATTTGATGAATTTTAAATGCTGGAAGAATGTGTTTGTTTTGTATTGAAGAAGCTGATGTATTGTGTAACAGTGATGGGATGTATTGTCACAGTAACTAGATATACTTTACAACACTTTGGACCACTGACAGTACTGTGTAACAGTGATGGGACATATTTTCACAGTAACTAGATATACTTTACAACACTTTGGACTACTATGTAATAGTGATGGGATGTATTGTCACAGTAACTATGGTAGATATATTTTACAACACTTTGGACTACTGTAGTGATACATTAGGTTACTTTGACATTGTTGTTACATTTTGTTTGTTTGAACAGTGTTTTATGCCACACTCAACAATTTTTCATTTATATGGTGGTGTTCAGTTTTTAATGGTGGAGATGAGAACATGGATACTATGTACACAGAAAGAGATCACCAGCCTTCTGCATTTAAACTGGCAAACGTTCTAATATAATTAGCTTTGGTTCCAGCAGGGCTCAAACTGATACTGACTAGAGATGACTCGGATGGTAGACTTCATGATTTCAAGTACAGTGCTCAGCTAGTAAGCCACAGAGGCCTATGAAAGTAGATATCTTACTGCTACATTCAAATGTTGTCCTGTTACATACATGTAGAAGTATTGTTAGTTTGTTACGAAGGAATATTGTGTTGTTACATAGGATAGATTACTCTCACATAGCAGTATTGTGTTGTTACATAGCAGTATTGTGTTATTACACAGGAGTAATATATTGTTATATAGGATATCTTACTGTTACACATATTGCATATGTATTTACTGTGTAGTGTGTTGTTACATATGATAGATTACTCTCACATAGCAGTATGTTACATGTTACATAGGATATCTTACTGTTATAGTAGTATTGTGTTGTTACATAGGATAGATTACTCTCACATAGCAGTATTGTGTTGTTACATAGGATATTGTGTTATTACACAGGTTAATATATTGTTATATAGGATATCTTACTGTTACATAGCAGTATTGTGTTGTTACATAGGATAGATTACTCTCACATAGCAGTATTGTGTTGTTACATAGGATAGATTACTCTCACATAGCAGTATTGTGTTGTTAAATAGGAGTATTGTGTTATTACACAGGAGTAATATATTGTTATATAGGATATCTTACTGTTACATAGCAGTATTGTGTTGTTACATAGGATATCTTACTGTTACATAGTAGTATTGTGTTGTTACATAGGATACATTACTCTCACATAGCAGTATTGTGTTGTTACATAGGAGTATTGTGTTATTACACAGGAGTAATATATTGTTATATAGGATATCTTACTGTTACATAGCAGTATTGTGTTGTTACATAGGATATCTTACTGTTACATAGTAGTATTGTGTTGTTACATAGGATACATTACTCTCACATAGCAGTATTGTGTTGTTACATAGGAGTATTGTGTTATTACACAGGTAAGTATTGTTATATAGGATATTGTTACATAGTAGTGTTGTTACATATGATATCTTACTGTTACATACAGTAGTGTTGTTACATAGGATACATTACTCTCACATAGCAGTATTGTGTGTTACATAGGATATTGTGTTATTACACAGGAGTAATGTTATATAGGATATCTTACTGTTATAGCAGTATTGTGTTGTTACATACATAGTAGTATTGTGTTGTTACATAGGATACATCTCTCACATAGCAGTATTGTGTTGTTACATAGGAGTATTGTATTATTACACAGGAGTAATATATTGTTATATAGGATATTTTACTGTTACATAGCAGTATTGTGTTGTTACATAGGATATCTTACTGTTACATAGTAGTATTGTGTTGTTACATAGGATACATTACTCTCACATAGCAGTATTGTGTTGTTACAGTATTGTGTTATTACACAGGAGTAATATATTGTTATATAGGATATCTTACTGTTACATAGCAGTTGTTACATAGGATATCTTACTGTTATAGTGTATTGTGTTGTTACATAGGATATCTTACTCTCACATAGCAGTATTGTGTTGTTACATAGGAGTATTGTGTTATTATAATGTTATATCTTACTGTTACATAGCAGTATTGTGTTGTTACATAGGATATCTTACTGTTACATAGTAGTATTGTGTTGTTACATAGGATACATTACTCTCACATAGCAGTATTGTGTTGTTACATAGGAGTATTGTGTTATTACACAGGAGTAATATATTGTTATATAGGATATCTTACTGTTGCATAGCAGTATTGTGTTGTTACATATGATATCTTACTGTTACATAGTAGTATTGTGTTGTTACATAGGATATCTTACTGTTACATAGTAGTATTGTGTTGTTACATAGGAGTTACTTCACATAGCAGTTTGTGTTGTTACATAGGAGTATTGTGTTATTACACAGGAGTAATATATTGTTATTATGATATCTTACTGTTGCATAGCAGTAGATGTTATATAGGATATCTTACTGTTGCATAGCAGTATTGTGTTGTTACATAGAGTATTGTGTTACATAGGGGGTATCATGTTGAGTTTATTACTGTTAAATAGCAGTATTGTGATATTACATAGGAGTGAATTTTGTGTTATTATATAGGAGTATTGTGTTGTTACATATGATATCTTACTGTTACATAGTAGTATTGTGTTGTTACATAGGAGTATTGTGTTATTATAGAGGGGTATTATGTTGTTACATAGATTATATTACTGTTAAATAGCAGTATTGTGATATTACATAGGAGTGAGTTTTGTGTTATTATATAGGAGTATTGTGTTGTTACATATGATATCTTACTGTTATATAGTAGTATTGTGTTGTTACATAGGAGTATTGTGTTATTATAGAGGAGTATTATGTTGTTACATATGATATCTTACCGTTACAGAGAAATATTGTGTTGTTACTTTATATGTGTTGTGTTGTAACATGAGATTTGTTGTGTTTCCTGAGAAGTGAAGTCACATTACATAAGATGTCTTGGTCTTACTTTAGATTAGTTTGTTGAAAATATGATACCATGCTTATAGATGATGTATGTTTTACATTAAATAAGACTTGGATTGATTGTTATTTTAGAGTGAATAGGGTTATCCTGTGGTAGGTTGAACTTTTTTGGTGGCCAGTGCATTGACCCAAAATATATAAAAGTCAAAATTCAAAGGTACTTACATATTGTGAAAGATGTTCAAATGGGAGTTCTCTTATTTTAGGCCAGACTTTTTCATTTAACTTATTACTAAGATAACAGTAGGGATAAGACTTTCTTTTCTGGCCTACTGTTACTTTATAGATAAGTTTTACAGTAAACCATTTCCAATTCCTTTTATATACAGACAGACCATGGTTAATTATAGATGTTGTTTTGTTGGAATAAGCAATGTCTGAAAAAAAGATAGTTTTTGCAAATTGGTAGAAATTGTAAAATTTATACATTTCTTCACAAAAATAATTAAGGAATTTATCCAGTGGACATCCATGTTACACACTAAAGTTAGGAGAGAAGGCAGCATGATGCATGTAGACATGTGTATAAGACTTACAAAATGAGTAGTGTAATATGGATTTGCCATAACTTGAAACAATTAAAAATTTATTTACCAATTAGGCATCTTGAATTGCTTTTTCAATTTTCTCAAACTTTTTCCTTTGAACAATTTTACCAATTTCCCCCATTCATTTCTTTTTAAATCACTTTCAAAAAGTCTGGCTCAGTTGTATCTATGTTTATCTGATGGTTTTATGGAATGGTCATTAACTCATTAACCCCTGAAAA